>CM019718.1:59005419-59320646 GCA_009760885.1 Achatina immaculata | reverse complement strand
GAAACCATGAGTAGGTGACTTCGTCTTCCTCAAGCAGGCCGATGAAATCGTGGAGTATTGAACAGTAACGTTCACTGTTGACTGTATCTTCACAGAATATATGACGAACAATGAGCCGTCTAGATATCGCAATCCACACTCCAACTTTCTGGTTATGCAAGAGTGTTTCATGCACAGCGTGAGGATTCTCCGACGACCACTATCGCGTATTTTGTGTTTTAACATAACTCGAGAGATGAAACTAGGCCTCATTTGTAAAAAAAAGGTGACATCAAGAATATCAGGAGCGTTAGTTTGAATGAAATTTGTAAACCATTCACAGTAACTGAGTCGTTTGTCACGATCCGCCGGCAGCAACTGTTGGACCGCAGTTACTTTATATAGGAAGAGTTTCAGATTTTTTTTCTGACCCCTTTATGCGCTCTTGCAAGCCGGTGCATCTTCCTGGTGTGTCAACTTACACAAAGCCTTTGATGGACTCCGAAGCATAGAGTCAGAAATGTTCGATAACTTCTCTTTGTTAAGCTTAGATGGTCTCCCACTGCGGTATGCTTCTGACACTGAGTCTGTTTCACGAAATTTCTCAATAACTTTATAAACTGCATTGCGATGAGGTGCGGGTATTTCTGGGAATTTTTGTACAAACTGGTTCCCCAATAAATCAGTGTATGTAATGCCTTCTCAAAATACGTGCTCAGCAAGAAAAATATGCCTCTCCAGTGAAAGAACCGCAGAGAATAAACTGGTTTAATCAATTCGCCCGTCGTGCGCTTCGACAGCTCCTTCGCTGCTTAACAAGGGGACATGGCTACCTTTCCCGTCATGACAATCTCTGTAGATAGGGAGACATATCTCACATATACATAAATGTGTAGTTGAATTTGTAAACAAAGAGTCATTCCTGTAAACCTTGATTATTTTTTTTTAAATCTATCTCTGTCTAGACACGTTACATTCTTGATATCCTTATATTATATTATTATATTAGTAATAGTAACAGAGAAAGCGATGTCATGGTAGCTGTGTTAGTAATAAAAAAATTGTGACTAGCCACAAAGGGACAAGGTAAAGTTTTACTCGGAAAAAAGTCAGTTATAAAACGTAATACGAGAAAAAAAAAGTTCGGATTCATCCAACCTGTGTTTCCGCCTGTAAGTATAATAACTGTATGCTTAGCATTCTCTTCATTTCCCCGTGTATATTAGATGAATGTGGTGGCTGAGAAGTATGCAGGAATGGAGGACAACTGTATACACTGTATGTGTGGAGGGATGGCTACATTTGATTCAGAGACACAAGGCAAATTAAGCTACAAGGGTATTTGCAAGGTATTAGGACTGTCGAAACAGAGAAGACTATTTATAAAACTGTTTAGACGCATTCAATGCCTGATTGTAGTCAATGACACGTGAAAATAGGTCTCTTTTTTATCCACTGAAATGCCACATGAAGTACTGTACAGCGAATGCTTCTAAAAGCAGCGTCAAATGGCATGACGACAAAAGATACGGGCGAGCAACTTCTCACACATGTCTTTCCACGAGTTTATGAACAGCAGAACGTACTAAACAACAGCATGTTAAGTTCGCTATGTCTCTTCCCACTTCTGGCCTGTCTTTAAACTTGATTTTTATTTTCTTGTCTCAGGAGGTGTCACTGCCCAGAAGTACGCCTTGAATGTCTGTCTTTCGACATTCTTCCTCAGCTCTTTTCTCTGACAGAAAATTCTCTCAGATTTAATTTTCTATTTTTTGTCCGCCATTCTTCTAGAATTTCGCCTGATAGCATCTGTACTATTTTTTATGGTTTAAAAAATTGTAAAGTAGAATTTGTTTCCTCCAATTAAAACTTTTTTTCTTTGTCCCTTGTGTAAAAGACTTGGAAAAATCCTTCATATACCAACGACCACTACAAAGTCACGAAAATACAAATACACAAACCATAAAAAATATGTTTATATACACAGATAAATTTACTCAGGCACAAACAATATGTATATGTATATATATGTATATGTATATATATATATATATATATATATATATATACACATAGTAAACAGAACAGAAATATATGCAATGCTACAACTAGTATACAGACAGAACAGAAAAATAACCATGAGTTCCGACATATGTTTTCTTTAAACAAATTCAATCTTTATTTCTTTGTTCATTATACTTTCTGACATTTTTTTTAAACAAAGACACTAGAGTTTGCAATAAAATAAAATAAGTTAAAAATCTATACACTTGTTGGGGAGTAATTTCATCATTAACCATATGATGAATGTGTTGATGAAAAGAGTACGTTGAAGGGGATGGGAGTTTATGGTAAGAGGAATAACATTATACTAAACTACAGGGAGATAATCAATTCCAGTCTTGACAACAGTACTATAACACAGGTAGAGAGATTCATGAACAGCATGACGAGGTTGAAGGATGATATCAAGATATGCATGAAAAACATCAAGAGAGGCATGAAAAACATAAAGAAATGCAAGGATGACATCAAGAGATGCATGAAAAGAGATGAAAGGATGACATCATGAGATGCACAGAAAACTTCAAGAGATGTAAGAATAGCGGCCTACCGTTGTGCAAGGTAAAGATAAGACAAGAAACATGGCAAAGATATCCTGCGCTAACGTCTATTGAGGGTGAAAGTCTGATCTGGGAGGGAGTTGTGGATTGGATTATGAGGTGGAGGGGATTTTCATAGAATAGACCAATAATATGGTGAGGAAACAGAATTATACTTGCGAAAGTGATCTATGCTGAATATCTCCCGGACATAGTTGATCATGATGATAATGAATGTCAGTACAAGTGTTATGTGTGTAAAGTAGTTAAGTAGTTTAACCAAAAAAAGGATATTCGTTTATTATAAGAAATGAATCTGATTACTGATGAAAATAAATAAGAAAATCGCCAATCATGCACATTAAAATCGTCTGTGCTAAAAAAGTAAAACAAACCAGGTTAAATGAAGTGTCTTCTCATGTCTTAATGTTTGCATGAACAATATTTCTGTCTTGCTTCATCAGTACTCTTTGGCTAAACCTCAGAAGCTGTAACTACACAATACTCTGTTCTATTATTTTACCGTGCGAAAGCAACGCTGCTGCCTATTTGTAAAAACGCCTATTTTATCACCCGAGCTATGTATAAAGTCAGGAAACTCAAGCCCAAAACGGTCTGACAAATCATCATCATCATCATCATATCATCAGGTGCCGTGCCGACTGGCGTTGGCTATTATACTTCTCCAGAGTACACGATCCTTCATGCAGGCCATCAGCTCAGTTGCTGATCTCCTCTCACACCATCCCGTCAGAATGTCTAGTATCATTTCTCTCGGCCTTCCTCTTGATCTTCTTCCTACTATTTTTCATGTTGTTATAATATTTTCATTGCCCCCTCTTCTCACTGCATGTCTTATGAAAGTACATTGTCTCTCTCTCTCTCTTATTTTTTAACAAGATTTTTTGTCTCTCCAGCTCTTCTCATGCATTCTTCATTAGTAGTGTATTGGTAGAGCTATAAACGTCGTTTTAAGCAAGTCACTGGGCATATAACCACTGTTGTAAATGTCATTCTGTAACTTACTTATTATTGTTATTCCTGTCTCCTCTAGCGCCTCTATTTCTTCTATTGTTATATTATCAGGCCCAGTTGCTTTTCCTTTCTTCATGAGATTGATGGCACCTATGATTTCATCTTCAAGTATTGGTGGATCATCATAGTTTTCAGTATCTAATTCTGGTCTTTCTCCTCCTTAAAGCTCACCAATGTACTCTGTCCACCTGTCCGCAATGTCTTCTTTTCCCATTAACATTTTACCTTCTTTCGATTTCAGGCATCCTGTGGTATATTCCTATGAGTTCACTAATTCGTTTGTGCATGTTTTTGCTGTCTTTATTATGAGACTCCTCTATTTGCCTGCACTGTTCATTTAACCACATTTCCTTTGCTTCTCTGCATTTGCGTCTTATTTCTTTCTTTATCCTGCTATATTTTTCTTGGTTATTTTTACTACTCCTTCTCTTGTCCATCAGTCTCAAGATGTCGTCTGTCATTTATTTATTCTTGGGGGCTTCTTTTTTCGGTGTTATTATCTCCTTAACAGTTTGGTGGATAAAATATCTTAACATTGCCCTTTGTTCATCTATACTATTTATTTTTACTATTGAATTGTATCTATTTGTTATAATAACTCTGTACTGTTCTCGCAGTTCTTGGCCATTTTTAGGAAGTTCTGTATTCGGTTTGATGTTTCTCACTTTTCTGCATGCTTTCTTTAGCTTTATTCTAATTTTTCCACAGAGTGGGTCGTGGTCACTATTGCAGTCAGCTCCTGGCATGGTTTTTGTTGTCAGTAATGCATTATGGAATCGTTTGTTGATTAATACGTAGTCTATCTGGTTGAAAGTCTTTTTATCTGGGCTGCACCACGTTGCCAGTCTTCAGGGATGTTGTTTAAACCAGGTGTTTCCTACAACCATGCTATGTATTCTTGCCCATTCAATTAATTTACTACCTCTGTCATTCCTCTCCCCCAGTCCATAGTCGCCAACGATGTCTAAAGTTCTTCCTTTACCAACTTTGGCATTAACATCTACCATGACTATAGTAACTTCATGTGACTTTGTATGTTTCAGAGCCGTTTCTATGCCATTATAAGATAACTGTACATCTTCTTAAGAACTATCAGATGTTGGAGCGTGCACTTGTATAATATTTATGTTTCGTGATCTTCCTTTGAGTTGGGCTAGCAGAACTCGGTCCGAGATGCTCAAATATACTGACAAAATATTCTGACAAAACGTTCATGAATATTGCTATTACTACAGAAGTACTTCATCGAAAGTAACTGATGATCTTACTAATATATCCATCATATAATCTTTAAAACACTTAGTGATAAATTTAACATGATGTCCAAACAGATGTAATTGTGTTTTATGCAAAGAGCTGTAGTCATGGGTCATCCCCGCAGGTGCTATCATGCGATATCGAGATAGTTTTAATCTCTCGCGGGGAATCGATCTTACCAACTCCCCATATCTCACAAACAAGGTCAGGGTCCTGCTGACGCCGTCTTGCGTGTAACATCTCTGTCTTTGTCATATTCTTATCTGACATCACATTTGAACCGCCATCTTCTTGCGTTTTCTTTCTGTCTTTTTCTTTGCTTGACTTTGGACGCCTTGGTGTGGGCTCTCTGACAGAAGATTTGAACCTGGACTCCTTCTTTTTGTGCTTTTGTCGGCTGAAGAAGAACTTTTTCAGTCCAGGAAATCTCGCCTTTTTGCCAGCGGTTTCATCTGTTTCTTCATTCTTCTTCACAGACTCATTCCTGTCACAGCTTTGATACTCACGGCTGCTTACTTTGATGTTCACGTGAGCAATAGTCTTACTGTGGTCTAAAGCATAACTGCTGTAATCGTTTGATGCTAGGTATGACCCTTCTGATGAGCTTGTAGAGTCACACACTGTATCTACATTTAGAACGTCAAACATATAAATGGTTGTATCTGCAGACATGTCAAGTTTTGCAATTGATGTATCTGTATTTGTCATGTCAAAATCCGAAAGACTCTTCTCCTGAATCTGACTCGTGGAACTGAGCAGGCCAGCCTGGGATGCTGTCTCTGCGCTGAACGTGAAGTGATGTGACGGATCTGAGATGACGTTAAAGATCTTCCCACTGTCACTGAGGCTGAGAGAAGAGTCTTTCTGGTTCACGTTATATTCAAAATAATACATTGGCTTAGAGTCTGAACTTGAACTGGCGTCAGAATTTACCCCAATTTCGTCGTCATTATCGTCATCATCATCATCGTCTCCGTTACATAGTTCAAAAATCTGCCCCTTTCTTATGCCTGCTTCTGGCGATTCCAGGCTGTACCATTTAAGTGTCATGTTTTCAATAGCTCTCCTAACATTACTGACATAACCCTCACATGGACTCCTACGTGTAGCCTCGTTAACCTGCGACTCTGACGAGGTTTCCTCACACGTGGGCTTCGAGCTGTCCAAGTCTCTACGAGACACGGGCTCTGATAAAGCAGAACTGAAGCTTGGCAGAGTTGATGTTTCGAAGTCAGAGACTGGAACTTTGTTTGCTTTGAGACCTGTATGAGGATTCTTCAGAGAATAAATATGGAGTTTTTTTGACGAAGAAGGGAGCTGAAAAAGTATATTACGCGGCATCAAACACGGCATATCTCTCTACTTCTTCTTCTTCCTCGGCCCTCATTCGTTTGGACTGATGTGACCATTTTCCTTGTTCTATTCTACCTCCGCTGCTTAATAAAACTAATTTATTTACAAACAACCGAGCTATCCGGTGTCAAAAAAAAAACATCATTAGTCTTCGTAAGATATAAAGAAGTGATTTAAATGCATTAAAATATAATTCGACGAATGAGGAAAGTAGAGATGCAAGAAAGAAAGAAAGAAAGAAAGAACCTTTAATTTATGTTGAGTGCTAAGACCTGCCTGAAAGGAAGGTTTTTATCGTCTGAGTAAGAGTTAAGAATCAAGTCAGGAAAGACAACTTGTAAAAGCATCTTACCCCCAGTACTACACAATGTCAGAAATAAGACAATAAGCAACACAGCATCCAGAAATCAGTCAACAGTCCGCTTTGGTTTGCCAGTCAACAGACACATACAAGACAAACAACTGCAAGTGTGGAATGTTTGATTATCAAAGAATAAAATAATCAAAAAGGGAACAAATACCAACAATCAACACAACAAACTAACGACTACACTCACTTTTTGCTTGCTTTCTTTCCTGATCAATGGTCTCAGCTGAGTCTGTCTGTCTGCCTGGATCTTCATAATACAACCTGCTTCCAGGAGTCCTAGTTTTATTTATGTTAAGTCCATGTCCCTTCTTGTCGTGTCTGATATTCCATAGACGTTGGTGGATAATCTTGGACACTAGACCCATCGGATCCACTAAGATAAAGTTTGCCATTTCTAGCCCGAGTTAGTTTCTGCAGTGTGTATGCTCTACAGCGTCGAGTACGCGAATCTGTGTCTGAAATCCATTCACTCATATGTACAGACATAATCAATCTTGCCCAGGTTTTACAGCTGAAAACTTGCCTTTCTCTTTCTTATCACAACCAAACTGCGCAATAAAAGCAACCATCTCTTTACTCTTATGTCACTCGTCACCTCGCCGGCTGCCCTCGTCGTAAACATTATTGTTCCTCTTATCAGTGTCCAGCATGACTAGCCAGTCTGTACTTTCTCGTCGCTGGCCGCCCTGCCTGATTTGAAAGTGAGAACATGACCATCCTGTCTTACCTTGGCAGGGCAACCTTCAAACTGTACTCAGTCTTTGTTATTTCTCACTGTGTGTGGCGGTGGGAGGAAAAGAGGCGGGGGGGGGGGGGGACTTACAGATCCCTAGGAAAATGAAATTCCGCGAGTAATTCTTGGCCTTCTCCTCTCAGATCATAACCTTTAATTGTGCTGACCATACGCTGAACTAGCAACACAAACAGTGGTTTATTTACCAAACTCCAAACACACAGTATAATATATCTTTTTGTATAATAATGCTTCTTGTACAGTCTGTGTTTTAGAGACAAATATTTAACATAAAAAAGCACAATAAAATGTAAGTACTGCAGTGTATACTGTACTGTAACAGTATGTTTTATGAGTTTAAAATTACAGTATTACCGATATAGCCTGGCACATAACACATACATATACAGGGGATGGAGAGAGGGGCAATTCAATACATTATAAGTACGGTACATGGTAGAATGTTTAGATAGCAGCCAAACACGTACAGTACGTGGTACAATTTTTAGATAACAGTCTAACACGTACAGTACTTGATACAATTTTTAGATAACAGTCTAACACGTACGGTACTTGATACAATTTTTAGATTACAATCTAACACGTACAGTACTTGATACAATTTTTAGATTACAGTCCAACACGTACAGTACATGATACAATTTTTAGATAACAGTCTAACACGTACAGTACATGATACAATTTTTAGATAACAGTCTAACACGTACAGTACATGATACAATTTTTAGATAACAGTCTAACACGTACAGTACATGATACAATTTTTAGATAGCAGTCTAACACGTACAGTACATGATACAATTTTTAGATAGCAGTCTAACACGTACAGTACATGATACAATTTTTAGATAACAGTCTAACACGTACAGTACTTGATACAATTTTTAGATAACAGTCTAAGTCCTATAGCATTTTCATGCCGTAGGGGTGCGAGGTGTCTTCACATTTCTAGGCCACTGCAACATTTGAGGTAGGGGTGCCAGCACTTTGCCTCGCTGTCTTTTGTTTTCATAAAGAAACCTCAGTATCACTTTCCTGAGACCAGTCGGTCCAGAAAAATTCTCCCCAGGTGCGAAATCGAATCAGGGACCATCTGTTCGGCAGACAGTGCACTAACTACTGCACCACAGCGACAAGAATTGTGTATTAGACGGTAGCAGTAAAGTTTTTAAAAGTTATAAAACACCTACCTGTAAAATGACCTACCTGTAAACACTTATCTGTAAAATGAACAAAAACGTTCTTACTTTCGGATATACTACTACAAGTGAGGACAGGCTAATGTCCACTTCAGCTTTCCAGGGACGTCATGTATATGCTGAACGTGACAAACACGGGTCAAAACACACACACACACACACACACACACACACACACACACACACACACACCAACATCGTCACATACAAGAAATAGACAGACAAATGACTAATGTTTATAAACTCTACGGGCTTTATTGTCATTTAATAATAAGGATGGGCCTCTACTACAGCAGCTAAACGAGTGTGACAGAGATGAAGAAGAATGGGACTGTACTACAACAGCCAAACGAGTGTGACAGAGGTGGACAAGGATGAGATTGTACTACAAGAGTCAAACGAGTGTGACAGAGGTGGACAAGGATGGGACTGTACTACAACAGCCAAATGGGCGTGACAGAGATCAGAGTGATCTTGCTGGACTTTACGGAGAAATACGGCGCTAGAGCTGAGAGCAGACGGGCCCATTTTCAAATATACGCAACAAGCTGCCAGCTATGGTGATTATTGCATCATCACCATAATCATTACCATTATCACTAAAACAGAAAGATATAATCACTGAGTCACGCAATAAACCATTCGTGATGTATAACTTTCAGAAAGAAGAAACGATTCATTGAAACCAACCATTTATTTATCTGGCTAGGCAGACAATAATCTGTAATGCAGCCTTGCTTTGCTTGCTTCTTCTGTTTTTGTTTTCATCTTTCACCCCTGTCAGAATGAAAGGACAGTGACGAGGTTTCTTGGAGTAGAGAAAATGAATTCCGTCATAGATGCTATATATCGTCCTGCAGCAGGTAAGGATCCACGTCTGTGATAAGGAATGTGTCCACATCCACTAATACTGTTATTGAAAGAGGATATCAGAGCACCTCCTTCTTTGTCTTCTTTTTATTCTTCTTTTTTTCTTATTTTTATTCTCAGATTTCAAGCTTGATGTTGTTGACATCCCCATACAGCTTGGTCTGTACTGGTATTGGTGATAGTCTTGGTCTGAACTGGTACTGGTGATAGTCTTGGTCTGTACTGGTACTGGTGATAGTCTTGGTCTGTACTGGTACTGGTGACAGTCTTGGCCTGTACTGGTGACAGTCTTGGCCTGTACTGGTACTGGTGACAGTCTTGGTCTGTACTGGTACTGGTGACAGTCTTGGTCTGTACTGGTACTGATGACAGTCTTGGTCTGTACTGGTACTGGTGACAGTCTTGGTCTGTACTGGTACTGGTGATAGTCTTGGTCTGTGCTGGTATTGATTACAGTCTTGGTATGTACTGGTATTGGTGAGTCTTGGTCTGTACTGGTATTGATTACAGTCTTGATCTGTACTGGTATTAGTGATTGTCTTGGCCTGTACTGGTACTGGTGACAGTCTTGGTCTATACTGGTACTGGTGATGTTTTTGGTCTTGGTATTAGTGATGGTTTCCTGTGTTATTATCCTCATATCCAGGAAAGTTCTACAACAGGTCCTGAGACGTTGTTATGCTTCAGTAAAAGGCGTAAACAGGTTAGGAATTAATAATTTGTTCAAGACAGGAGATATGTTAAGTAATCTAAATTTTCAACATGTGCAATACAAAAATTATTCATTGATTTTTCTTAACAACTTAAGAAACTTTATTCTTTCTCTCCTGCCATTTCTGTCATTAGAAACTGAAGATTTTTAGTATTGTACCCAAAATTTCACAAGTAGATAAACAGACTGAATGTTTATGATTATGTTTCCTTTTAAAGTTCTTTTGTTTCTACACATTTCTGTAGCAATCTAATAACTAGTCCGCTGGCTTGCCCTTTTGTTTTACTTTCTTTCGCTGGTCATTACCAAACCTTGCAAGGCTTCCCATAGAAAGACATAGCAAGACACTTCCTCGTCTTACAGGCCCTAATCCTTCGGCCAGCCACAGCTCGCCCATTTAAGTGTAGCAACTCCATTATCGACAACCTGTAATCCAGTATTTGAGCCATACTGATTCTGTGAGTAGATTCTCGAGCTCGCTCATCTAAATCTGTGGCCGCATCCATGATATTCTGATATCTGAGTTAGAAGCTGAAAAGATTTTACTGAGGCCAGCGTGACAGAGAATAAATTCTACATTTCAAATTTGTGCTATAGGGATTTCAAATGTGTGACGTTTTCTTGTAACGTTTATTAATTACTATACTTGCACTTGGTGCCCGGGTTTGCTCTAGCAAATGGGGAGGAAAGACACACCTAAGTAAATTAAATACCTTAATGTTACAAAGATTTTGTTTAAAGGGATCTCTCTCTCTCTCTCTCTCTCTCTCTCTCTCTCTCTCTCTCTCTCTCTCTCTCTGAACCTTAAGTGCCCAAAGGCACATAGGACTTCCGCAAGGGTTTTCTCCAAACGCCTGTCCTCTACCTTTTTTTCGCTCTTGCTCAAGTGAGCCCTCTACTGCTCGACATCCTCTCTCTTGTTCTTCTCCATGTCTCCTTCGATCTACTTTTACTTCTATTCCCCTGTGGTCCTGTGATGTCCATTTTAGTGCTGTTTTTGGTAGTGAGTCGTTAGTCATCCGGAGCATATGTCCCAGCCATCGTCAGCGTCTTTCCTCAATAATTGCTGTCAGAAGCTTCATCTGCATTTCTGCCAGCAAGATGTTATTTCTTATGGTGTTTGGCCAAAACACTCTTCCAATTCTTCGTAAACGTTTAGTCTGGAAAAATTCCGCTTATTTTCTATAGTTCTGATGATTACCCAGCATTCACTTTCATAGAGTAGTACATTTAGAACATTACTCTTAAATATCCTGATTTTCCTACTCATGCTTAGTTTTTTAGATTTCCATATAGTCTGCAGCACTGCAAAAACCTGTTTACTCTAGTAAGTCTGCTGTTGATGTCCTCTGTTCTGTCTCCATCTTCAGTTTCTTTACTACCAAGATATACAAACTCGTTGATCTCCTCCACTAACTTGTTATCTACTCTCAGTACATTTCTGTTGTTCACATTTTGCTTCATTAACTTTGTCTTTCCTACGTTGATCTTTAGTCCTATGTTGTTTGCATTCTGAGTTAGCGTGTTTATTTTATCTTGCATATCTTTGTGGCTGCTTGACAGTAGACAAATGTCGTCCGCAAAGTCAAGGTCCTCCAGGACTGTGTCGAGGGTCCATTGTAATCCTCTGCGTTTATCTGATGTTGCCTCCTTCATTAACCAGTCTACTGCTAAAATGAATAATGTTGGTGATAATACAAAAGGGATAAATGTACCTAATTCAATGTATGTGAACCAAATTTTCACATCTAATTAACACTAATGAAGGAGCAAATTAAATGCAAAGAAAGCGATAGTTCACTCAACTAGGCAAACAAATTAAATGCAAAGAAAGCATATTTATTTCACAATAACAAAGGAACAAATTAAACTGAAAGAAAGACTATTCGTTTAACAAATAACTTACCAAATAATTAGAACTTAGGTAAGAAATGAAAAAATGTTAGGAAATATCTTGACAATGATAAACATTTTATACATTTCCCAAAAAATTACATCATTTTTGTACATTTTTATTAGCGATTCTTTCTTCAGTTGCGTGAGTTTTTCTCCCCATGATGCATATTGTTAGACTGGTCATACTGTGAGCTCATATGTTAAGTCATACTGTTCTTGTTATGTAATTTTGATTTCAGGTATATTTTATGTGAGTGCTTCATACATAGTAGAGGGTGGTTAGCTGAGTGGTTAGGCGCTCGGTTTACTCATATGCTGGTCCCAGCAGTGAAGTTTTTTTTTTCTGTACACACCAAACACACACGCACGGACCTACGCACGCACACACATATACACACATAAAGTCAGGATCGACCCAGCCTCTAAAAATTGGTACCAGAGATATCCTGTAAGCCTCTCGGTTGTAAGCAAGATGCCCTGCTACTGACGCATCCATTTGCATATCATCAACGATGTCTTGCCTTGGTCTTCCTCTCCTTCTTTTTCCCATTATTTATCACTTTCAGACGGTCTTCTCTAAATTCTCAAGACGTTTAATGTGTCCAAAATATTTAAGTTTTCTCTGTTTAACCCTCTTTACTAGCCAGCCTACTTTAATATTAAGTTCTTGTTTCGTATACGTACATCTTAAAGGAAGAGTAATATTGACAGACATGTTGTGGTGACTATTTCCCCCTGAATGCACAATGCACGCTATAAACAAATAAAACCTTAAACAATGAATAACGTTGTGCGGATTAGGGTACAAGACTGTTTGATTGGCGATTTCACAAGTGGTCAACACCCGTCCTACGACGGTCGCTTCAACCTGTAATGAAAATTTATCGGTAATTATTTAAAGTTAATATCTCATAACTCTAAACGTCTTTCCGTTATGATTGCATTTATAAAGTTGCTCATTGATATCTGTAAAGTCTGAGAACTTCTCTCTGGATGATATTCCCACACAGGCCAGTAAAACTGACACAGAAATCGCTTGGTAAATGATCAAATGATCCTGGAAACTAACGACAACAAACGTTATTTCAGAAAGCAAAATTCACACCAAGTGGGGAAGCATTGTCGCCGAAATGTTTCTAGCCGCATCTGGTGTTGATAATGGTTGTACCTACAAAGTTTCTGTTAACTGTTTTACCTTCACAAACGTTTCTGTTAACTGTTTTACCTTCACAAGCGTTTCTGTTAACTGTTTTACCTTCACAAGCGTTTCTGTTAACTGTTTTACCTTCACAAGCGTTTCTGTTAACTGTTTTACCTTCACAAACGTTTCTGTTAACTGTTTTACCTTCACAAACGTTTCTAAGCTTTGTAATAAATATTCCATGTATTCAGTCCCAGTGACAGGAGCGCCTGAGTAGCGCAGTGATTAGTGCACTTGTCTCGTAAGCTGAGGACGATGATTCAAGTGTGGGAGGTACCCCAGTCACGGAACCGTACTCTGATCCTTCCGCCGGTCAGACATGATGCTGGCAACTGAAAAACATTGTCTCTAACGCTATGTCCCTACGTGCCTCTTGGCAGAGTAGGTCTTTTTCACAGTAACACTGGAACTTCGTAAAACATGGATAACTGTTTCTCAGCTTCTGGAGATGTTAACTTACGTTGAATTACACTAAAAAGTTATACCTCTCATCTATCCCTCAAATAACTCCAGTATTTTAAATATTTTGTTTGCAGAAACTGCTAATGTTCTGATTGTCATGTCCAGCACAGAAGACAGTGCGTTGTTAATATTTCAATGGGTCTGTTTCACTGGGGTATGTACTGTGATTGTTACTTTTGTCATCATCTCCAACATTCTAAACATCAAATGCTTCATCAGGCAAGGTTTTAAAGTTCCAGTCAATATAAGTTAACTGGGCATTGTAATAGTTTACTGGGTAATGTAATGGTTTTGTCCCTGAAAAGAAATACTGTACTTTATTATTTTTTTTTATTAAGCGTCTACTCGCTTCTGACTTAAGCTAATCTCTTTATTCAAGGGACTGACAGCGAATCTCTTTATTCAAGGGACTGACAGCGAATCTCTTTATTCAAGGGACTGACAGCGAATCTCTTTATTCAAGGGACTGACAGCGAATCTCTTTATTAAAAGGACTGACAGTGAATCTCTTTATTCAAGGGACTGATAGCGAATCTCTTTATTAAAAGGACTGACATAGAATCTCTTTATTCAAGGGACTGATAGCGAATCTCTTTATTCAAGGGAATTCTTATTTCCAGCTCAAGGGTAATAAAAATAAATGAAAAAAAAATAGAACTCAGATAATGCTAAGATTTTAAACTGAGTTTATCTTATATTCTCCCCGTGCCGTTAAACGTCACATAGGGCTCGAAAGATATGCCAAATTTTCCTGTTTTCGGCGAGCTTTTCAACCTCATCAAGGGATTTTATGCCTATTGGCCTCTCTTAACAATGTCCTCTTTAGAGTTTCACGTGGTCTGCCTCTTTTTCTTTGGCCTGTTGTGTTCCACTTGATAGCTTGTTTTGGGATTCTCTGATCATTTCTTCTCATCAAGTGACCAACATATGCCCATCTCATTTTCCTGATCACCCTTAAGATTGGTTCTTGTTCAGTCATCTGTCTTATCTCTGCATTGTTATTGAATTCATTCCACTTGATGACGAGTATTTTCCTTAGGCATTTGTTTTAAAAAGAGTCTAATTTATTGTCTATTTCTTTAGTTGTTTTCCAGCGTTCGCATGCATAAATGAGGGTGAATATTACATCTGAATAATCTTAACTTGATTTTTGTGTTTATAACTTTTGAATGCCATATGTTCTCAAGATTCTTTAAGATCAATGCTGCTTTTGCAATGTTAATTCTAACTTCTTTTCTGGTATCACTATGTAGCTGCCAAGGTATGCAAATTGATTGACTTCTTCAATATTTCTTCAAAACTGAGTTATTGCACATAAGAAGTGTTTAAGAAATAAGAAACAGAGATTTGCGAAAAAGTACCGAGAGTTAAAAAAAAATATTAAATGAAGTAGAATTTTTTATCAGAAAGATCTTTATAAACATTCATAAAATTCATAAACAATCATAAAATTTTTAAGCCTTTTAAAAAATCACAAAAGTTTTATTTTGCAGGCAAAAAATTAAATGAAACAAGAACATGAACATGTTGAAAACCAAAAATTGTTGTTTGTTGTTTGTGTTATTGACTATGATCATTGCTGCTGTTTGTTATACTGATTATGATCATTGCTGCTGTTTGTGTTATTGATTGTGATCATTGCTGCTGTTTATGTTACTGACTGTGATCATTGCTGCTGTTTGTGTTATTGATTGTGATCATTGCTGCTGTTTGTGTTATTGATTGTGATCATTGCTGCTGTTTATGTTACTGACTGTGATCATTGCTGCTGTTTGTGTTATTGACTGTGATCATTGCTGTTGTTTGTGGACTGTGAAAATTGCTCCTGTTAGTGCTATTCAAGTTGACCATTGTTGCTGTTTGTGTTATTTACTGTGACCAGTGTTACTGTTTGTGTTATTTACTGTGACCATTGCTGCTGTTTGTGTTATTTACTGTGACCAATGTTGCTGTTTGTGTTATTTACTGTGACCATTGCTGCTGTTTCAGGAAAACTAATATTTTTTATCTCTGGATTCATCTGTGACAATTTAAGTTGCACTGACTCTTAAGTCAAGCAGTTCAGAAGACTGAGTCATATACAAGATGGGCATAGTTACAAATATTTTGCAAAAGGAAACTTTACAAGATGACAGTGCTTGATGTAAGCTGTTCTATTGCTCATCCATCTACTGGTTCATGGACCCTACAACAAATCCTTCCATGGAGCATAGGTTAAGAACTTGTGCCTTAATATAATCCCTTCATATAAGAAGTTTCTCATTGAAAGCCTTGTGCCTGCACTAGATAATACATTTTGCTGTTCTACATTCTGATTAAAAGGTTTATTTGTCAACAGTCTTCAGAAAAGCAATTTCTGTTTCTTTGCCACTTGAAAGTAAAATCACTGTATTATTATTAAGATCACATCATGTTTGTTGTTTTTTTTTTTGTTGTTTTTTTATCTAATCATAACAGAAAGGCCAATAGAGATGTGATCAATCTGCTGCTTTGTATCTGAAGACATCCATACCTCAACAGTGCATGCACCTAGTCATCATTCTGCACAGTGGAGGACACTTCCAGATCTTGGTACTGTATGCTCCTCTGATAACGTAGCAAAAGTCCATGGTACACACTGTTATTTGAGAAATCAGCATATAAAACTCATTTTAACAACAGGCAAACAAAATTTGTACTGCAACAGTTACAACAATTCTATCACAGCAATGCAATGTCTGGATGTAATTTGCTGGATATAATGATAAGAATTCTTCAAAACTCAACTTCCATGGCATAAAGAAGAGAATTTTCAAGAAACAGGATGATTTTAAAAAATGCTGAATTCAGGAAGGAAGGTTATTTCTGTGACTGTATTAACCACATGAGAATGGTTAATAAAATACTGATTTCAGGAAGCAAGGTCATATCTGTGATTGTACTTACCACATGAGAACAGAAACCAGCATCATGAAGCCCGCTGCTACCAAAAAAACAAATCCAGGTAAAAAGTGTAGTGTCGCCTGGTAGATGGACAGGAAAATGGGTGATGATGCAGCATAACCGATGCTCTCTACCACTGCAAAACTAGCAAAAAGTGGTCCTGTGTTTGATAAGAAATAAACATTATGGATTTATTCTAAAATAAATGCTATGAAAGATAAAGAAGATAAAAGCACCCACAGAATATAGTGTTAGTGCACACATTTCCTGACTTGTTGGCTTGATCAGCATCAAGCTTGGTTGTCTTTCTTTCCTCAGTACCAAAAGGATCCAGATACCCATTTCTACAAACTGAGTTGACTGGAGCATCTCCATCTTGATTCAAATCATTAACTTTTACAATCGAATACACATGCACTAGCCAAACTTTACACAGCAATTACATAATTATTTACATCACCATCTTCATAACAGTGGAAACCTAATCTTGTCTTGTCTTGTTTCCTTCTTCATATACCTTTCAGCATAAAAGGGACAAATGCACGTCTTGATAGGGCTTGGCAGTTTGCTTCATATAATGGGATGTTTAAGATTTCTGTTGACACCATATGAGTTCATGAAATACATGTTCATGTGTGCTAGGTTTTTTCTTTTGCATAATATTGTGACAAAAAAACCCTAACTGATAGTGGACAAAATAGGTAACTGACTTTGCAACTAGCCATGTATATACATATAGAGTCTGGGACACTGGAACCACATGGTTTAAACTCTCAATTCAGCTACATCTAACATTCCCCTCTTCCACAGTCATATTCCCTCTGCACTAAGTTCCACTCCTTTCTCACTTGTAACACATAGTTCAGAACCTCTACATAGCATCAGATGACAACCCCTCTACCCCCACCTATAATCACCTATTCCATTTACTCCTGGCTAGATTACCCTTGTATCATTCTCTCCTCTTTCCATGGTTTCCCCCCCCCCCCCATCCCCCCCCCCCTTTACCAACCACCTATCACACATCACAGGTCTCCATTTAAACATTATCCACACTCCACCATGCACACTTCTGAACGCAGCCTCTTACAAGTCATAGCTTCTTACAAACCACAGCTAAAGTGCTCTATTCATTTTATTTTAATCTATTTTTTTTCCATTCCTATTTTTTACACAGCACTCATATGAACTCTTATTTTATCTACTCTGTCTATTTCTTTGTCCGGTGTGTCTTTGTATGATTAAAGTTCACACAGAAACATCATAACTGTGCACACATTAAGTAATAAAGCTATTTCTACCTTTTTTCCTAGTTTATACATATAAAGTCTGGCATCTTCTTCCTCTTCTTCTTTAGAATTTTCCCTCAAAAGGATGTTGGTTATGTCGTGCCGCAATTAGCCCTTTTTGTCCCAACCCGTCTGATTTTGGCTCAGAGTATTTCTAGGACCAGATTCACCTTCCCATTGCAAATCATGTTCATTCACTTGGCCAACCTGCTGTCTGTTTCAAGGGACATCACTGGGAAGTTGAATAAGGTTTTCATTCCAATGATTCATTGACCCTGAAGCAGGCAGCCAGGTTTGACTTAGCGATCACCATCTCATTCAGCTTGTCTTCACCACCCACAGTGTGGTGTAAGTTAGCTAGGAGGCAGATATTCTTCATTTCTTATACTCCGGTTATCATGAAGGTACTGCAGCATGCAAGAAACTGGTATACACAGACCAGCATATCTGATAAATATGAACACTGTGATGCCTATGGCATGGAAAGCAATAAAAACATAATGCCACAATAATAATGCAGCTGAATGCTATACAAACACAAGACTAAATGTCAAAGACGCAGCCTGAACTTACCCTGGTAGTCTGAGCCTAGCAGTCGTGAAGTTTCACCCCTGACGATACCAAATATAAGGCTCTGTCCTAGGCCTAAAGCAATGACTGAAACACAAAAATAAATGTCCCAAAATCAGCTGCCAGAGAAAGCTTTGGATTTTTCCTATGACAACAGACAACAAGGAAAAACTAGACAAGTTTCTAGCAGTGAGATTATTTTCCTTTGCTAAATTTTCATTCTGTTCTTCTTTCATCACTTTTCTTCTTTTTTTGCTTTCTTCTGTCTTTCTTTTCTTCAACTTTTGTCATCACACCTTTAATATTATTTCTGTTAACCCATGCTTATCCATCATTCTTCCACAATATCTTCATATTTTCACCTTTTTTCTTGTTAAATTTATTCTGCCA
This sequence comes from Achatina immaculata, assembly GCA_009760885.1. Classification (NCBI taxonomy): domain Eukaryota; kingdom Metazoa; phylum Mollusca; class Gastropoda; order Stylommatophora; family Achatinidae; genus Lissachatina; species Lissachatina immaculata. The sequence goes on along the minus strand of CM019718.1, from coordinate 59,301,784 downwards.
GTCTTGCGTATGAAGTATCTTTAATCTTATGCTCTAGCATGCGACTGTTGGCCTTTATCTCTGTGTAAAGTGTTACCATACATTTTTTTCCAAACAAAGACCATGGGTGCCATATTTTACTGGGAAATGATGTGATACCTATTTTTAGTGTATACAGTAATATAAAGTTACAAACTTCCAGCTACAGAACAAAACCATAAAATGCAGTTATTTTCAGTTTTTAAAAAGTTGTTTGAAAAGCTCATGACAGGTTAAGAATTAATCTACAAATGTAGTATGCACATAATTACCATCATGTCCTGTCTCCCCTGGGACGGTTGGGTAGAATGGATCTCCGGCTTGCTTTTTCGTGAAGTTTTTTTTTCCTTCCTTCTTATATTTTTTTGTTGAACTGGATCATTACAATATCCTTGCATTTGTTTCTTTCAGCATCCCAGTGTACATAATCATACTTTTCATAAGGTGAAACTGTTTTAATGATCTATTTTTTTTTATTCTAGTTCTTTTTTTTCTTTTCATTTCATAAAATATGTTTTGTCTTTTTGTAGGTCCATTGTAGAGGGCCTTAACTTTTACTTTCTTTTTTTCTACATTAATGACCATTCATTTATACCAGAGAGTGGTGTGGAGAATAGATAACATTTATACCAGAGAATCGTGTGGAGAATAGATAACATTTATACCAGAGAGTGGTGTGGAGAATAGATAACATTTATACCAGAGAATGGTGTGGGGAATAGATAACATTTATACCAGAGAATGGTGTGGAGAATAGATAAAATTTATACCAGGGAATAGATAACATTTATACCAGAGAATGGTGTGGAGAATAGATAACATTTATACCAGAGAATGATGTGGAGAATAGATAACATTTATACCAGAGAATGGTGTGGAGAATAGATAACATTTATACCAGAGAATGGTGTGGAGAATAGATAAAATATTTAACAGCTCTCAGAAATAAAATATTGCTACTCACACTTGAGCAGGTGGGTCCAACTGATGGCCCACAGGTCACATCTAGCCCGCAAGGCCTTATTTGCAACCCACAAGATAATTATTCAGATAAAATTTGTCTGGTTAAAATTAACAAAGGGCGGCCTGGTTAGCTGAGTGGTTAGGTGCTTGGGTAACTAATCTGGTGGTACCAGGATCATGTCCCAGCAGCTGGAATTTTTTTCTGGTTCTTGGGTCCATCCAGCCTCTAAAAATGGGAACCGGAGAAATCTAGGAAGATAAATACAGCCAGACGCGATACTGACAACATCACACTTTCATGTTCCCATGGTCTTGGAAATACAGGCCTAACACTGTATCCTCATTACGTCTCAATGGCATGGAAATTGGAATTTTACCTTTTTTGTTTTTAAAAAAGAAAAAGTTTAACAAAAACATATAAAAATACATGTAAAAACATCTTTAAAAGACATGAAAAGCTAATTTTAAAAAAACAGTCAGTTCACCTTTACTTTCTTAACTTTCACTTCATCACATATTTACTTAAGATGGCAGAACCACCTGGTTGAGTTGTGGCCCATCACTTAATTTCTGCATACAGTCTAGCCCTTGAAGCCACTGAAGTTGGACAACCTAGCACTAGAGTGTAATATTCTTTTTTTAGTGCAATTAATAAAAAAAAAACATTTTGTTGGATACTGTAGTTGCTGTTGATTGCACATGAACTATTAAAGAACTTTTGTATAATATTTAGATCTAATTAAAAACCATAAGTAATACCCAGTATAATATATTATTGAACTTGTCATGCTGGGAAAGTACTTAAGAGACCTAAGATTTACTGGTGTCATACCTAAGTACAGAACTTCCCAGGCAAACTGAGCAAAGGCATACAAGCAACTGTAGGCTATCATGCATAAGGCTCCAGCTATACCCAGGAGCATTCCAGGTAAACATCTGAATAGGAGCATAACTGCAAATGTCACAAACAAATTCTGAATCAGGTCCCTGGCAAATAGGAACCAGCCAATAGTGACTGCATCAAAACAGAATGGCATGTTCATGATGTAGAGACCTTGGACCTGAAGATATATAACATAATGGCTTGATCATGATGTAGAGACCTTGGACCTGGAGATATATAACATAATGGCTTGATCATGATGTAGAGACCTTGGACCTGGAGATATATAACATAATGGCTTGATCATGATGTAGAAACCTTAGACCTGGAGATATATAACATAATGGCGTGATCATGATGTAGAGACCTTGGACCTGAAGATATATAACATAATGGCTTGATCATGATGTAGAGACCTTGGACCTGGAGATATATAACATAATGGCTTGATCATGATGTAGAGACCTTGGACCTGGAGATATATAACATAATGGCATGTTCATGATGTAGAGACCTTGGACCTGAAGATATATAACATAATGGCTTGATCATGATGTAGAGACCTTGGACCTGGAGATATATAACATAATGGCTTGATCATGATGTAGAAACCTTAGACCTGGAGATATATAACATAATGGCTTGTTCATGATGTAGAGACCTTGGACCTGGAGATATATAACATAATGGCGTGTTCATGATGTGGAGACCTTGGACCTGGAGATATATAACATAATGGCGTGTTCATGATGTAGAGACCTTGGACCTGGAGATATATAACATAATGGCTTGCTCATGATATAGAAACCTTGGACCTGAAGATATTTAAAATAACGGAGTTTTCGCACTGTAGAGACCTTGGATCTGGAGATATTTAACATAACAGCATGTTTGCACAGTAGAGACGTTGGATCTGGAGATATATAACATAATGGCATGTTCTCACTGTAGAGACCTTGGATCTGGTGATATATAACATAACAGCATGTTAGCACTGTATAGACCTTGGATCTGGTGATATATAACATAACAGCATGTTCGCACTGTATAGACCTTGGATCTGGAGATATACAGCATAATTTTAATGTGGCATATTTAAATGTGAAAACATTGCCATATCAACAATTACAGTTCTTTATTACAAATTAAATTATCAACATTTAAAAATATTTCACTGGTTAATCATCATAGAATTTTCAACAGTCACAAATAATTAATTAAGTAACCTAATTGTTTAAATAAATTTCATTATTTTATTAATTCTTTATACTTGAAAGTCAAGTCTTTAAAAAGAAATGGACATTTAAAACTTTCCCTGTGTTATTCTATATAAATGAGTTTGCCAGTTCTTGTCCTCTTTGATGTTTTGTGTTATTCTCTTGCATATGTCTGATTCTGCACCTGTTAAGTCCATATCATCATCATCATCAGGTGCCGTGCCGACTCTCTCTCTCTCTCTGAACCTTAAGTGCCCAGGGCACATGGGGCTTCCGCAAGGGTTTTCCACAAATGCCTGTCCTTCGCCTTTTTTTCTGCTCTTGCTCAGGTGAGCCCTCTATTGCTCAACATCCTTTCTGTTGTTCTTCTCCATGTCTCTTTTGGTCTACCTTTACTTCTGCTCCCCTGTGCCGACTAACGTTGGCTATTTATGCTTCTCCAGAGTACAAGATCCTTCATGCAGGCCATCAGCTCAGTTGGTGATCTCCTCTCACACCATCCTGTCAGACTGTCCAGTATCATTTCTCTTGGTCTTCCTCTTGATCTTCTTCCTTCTATTTTTCCTGTTGTTATAATATTTTCAATGCCCCCTCTTCTCACTGCATGTCCTATGAAAGTACATTGTCTCTCTCTTATCTTTTTGACAAGGTTTTTTTTATCTCTCCAGCTCTTGTCATACATTCTTCATTAGTTATTTTTGCTGTCCAGGGGATTCGCAACATTCTTCTAATAAACCACATTTCTGCTGCTTCCAATGATTTTTGTGCAGACTTGCCTGTTGTCCATGATTCACTTCCATATAACAAGATATGTTCAATATAGCATTTTAGGACTCGTTTTCTAACATTCATTGATAAGGATGTGTTGGTTAATATGTTTCTCATTCTCTGAAATGCAGTCTTTGCTTGGCCTATTCTGTTCCTAATTTCTGTTCTGCATTTCCCATCTGAAGTTATTACTGCTCCAAGGTATTTGAATTTCTGCACCTGCTTTAGAATAGTTCTATTTAATTTTATACTGCATGCTGGTGGATTCTGTTTTTTAGATATAACCATAGTCTCTGTCTTTTTGATGTTCAAAGTAAGGCCTTTCTTTCACTTTCTTTGACGACTTTATCCAAGAGATTTTGCAGGTCTCGTTGGTTCTCAGCTATCAGTACTGCGTTGTCAGCATACCGAAGGTTGTTAATATTGTATCCTCCAATTTTTATGCCTGGTTCTGGTTATGTCCATACTTCATCTAAATATAGCAGTTTCTGATAATTCATCAATACTTTAACGCCAGGAATCCTTTTTTCATTATAATATTATTATAATCCTACAATATACAATAGTAATACCGTGATTTTGTCTAGATACCTTATCTATCCCTTGTCGAGTTGCTATTGTTAAGCAGAAAGATGTCACTCCCAGTGTTATCATGCACTTCACTTTCCTGTCCTCTGGGGCGTGGAATGGAGAGAACATGTGTTGAATTGATCCCTTCAAAGACTTCACCTTTTGACTATGTTTATTTGATAGAACAGGCTTTCTGTCTGGCAAGAAACAGATGATCAAGACACTGCAAGAGAAAACAAAGATCTGGTTTGATGATCGTCAGACAGATGCAGGTCAGAGAAGGAAAATGGAAGTAAATTGTTATACATCAGAAAGTTCTTAACCTTTGTACAATTGCAGATCATCTGATGGATTTCCCAATGTGTCCCCATATCATATTCACAATATTATCAAAATCATTATCTCCACTGTCCTGTTAGATACATGTATGGCCTCAGAATGCTTCAGCAGCTTGGTTTTCATCTACATATAAATATTTCAGAACAGAGTAGTTGAAAGAAAATAATAACAACAAGTTTTTTTCTCAGCCGTTGATCAGAGTGATGAGTCCCATATGCTTATCATTTGGTTCCTATACCCCCATCATTTGGTTCCTATACCCCCTATCATTTGGTTCCTTACCCCTATAGTTGGGTTCCTTACCCCCATCATTTTCTTCCCATACCCCCATCATTTGGTTCCTATATCCCCATCATCTGCTTCCCATACTCCCATCATTTGATTCCTATACCCCCATAATTTGGTTCCCATTACCCCCTCCCCTCATTTGTTATCCATAACTCTATCATTTGGTTCCCATGCCCCCATCATTTGGCTCACATACCCCCATCATTTTCTTCACCATACCCCCATCATTTAGTTCCTATATCCCCATCATATGGTTCCTATACTCTCATCATTTGCTTCCCATACTCCATCATTTGCTTTACATATACCAAAGAGATGAAAAAACCCTGTTCTATGTTATTGTTATTATTGTTCCCTGAGATGTTCTAGTTATTTCTACACCAAGACTACCTTCACATAAGAGATCTAGTAACTCATACGAATAATCATGGCATTTATTGTTGAATTCTGATTCCTTTTTTTCATTTCTGTCATGTTACTCACAAATCAAAATATATGTGGAACCAAAGTATGATAATTTCACAAATGTGGCCGGAGGTCAGGAGCAACAGAACAAGATTTTGATTAATGTAATTTTGTTTTTATATGCTATTCCCTGATGCAAGGAAAAAGCAAAATGGCATAATTGTATCCTCTGTTAACTAAGCAAAATGGCATAACTTTATCCTCTGTTGACTAAGCAAAATGGCATAATTTTATCCTCTATTAACTAAGCAAAATGGCATCATTTTATTTTCTATTAACTAAGCAAAATGGCATAACTTTATCCTCTGTTGACTAAGCAAAATGGCATAATTTTATCCTCTATTAACTAAGCAAAATGGCATCATTTTATTTTCTATTAACTAAGCAAAATGGCATCATTTTATCCTCTATTAACTAAGCAAAATGGCTTAATTTTATCTTCTATTAACTAAGTCTTTTAGGAAGAAGGAAGAAAAAAAGTAAGCAGAAAATTAAGTGTATCAGCACACCTGCTACTATTGAAATATGGTTGTGATATCCAACTTTAGAATGGCAGTAAATGATGAATAATGTTGTAATAATCAACATGCACATCTAGTTGCATAGCTTTTTTTTAATTGTGAAAGGTATCAATTCTAAGATGAAGGAAGTAACCCGTTTTATGCTTGTTGTAAGAGAAGACCTGCATTCTTTTTCTGTATTTACCTAGTGTTCCAGTAGTATTTGTATAAGAACCTGGATATGTACACGTACAAGGGCTAGTCAAAAAGTCTTTTCATCAACTGTTCAGTAGTTGTGTCACTTTATTTGTGTTTACTTTTTCACTCAACAGATTTTCACATGAAAATATGTTTTCACTCATGAATGATGTGTATGTAAAATGTTTCAGATAAGACTCTCCGTGCCTGCACATTTTTCTACGGCCATCTTATCATATTAACGTGAAAATTTATAAATAACTCAAGATTTTTTAATTTCTTTAATTCCTTGGGAGATGACTTGTGTATATCTTGCAACAGCAAATGTCGAGTTAGCGTGGTACTTGCTATATTATACGCACGCCAGTAGCTGAATCCCAGCAGCAACAATGGATGGTATGAGGTAGCCAGTGTCCTCTATGAGCTGGCCTGTAACCACGTAGAAGACAGCCCCTACAGCGCCTTTGACAGTTTCCACGATGGCGATTCCCAGAGTTCTTTTCGCGTTTCGTGGTGTGACATCAGACGTGTACAGGAACGTGCCCAGCAATATCCCACAAATCTGAAATGATTTCCAATATTTGGTCAGTGGCGTTGTTTGTTAATTTAACGCTTGGATGGGAACAAATACAGCTTAATTGTCTTACTTTGAGACAGGTGGTGAGAATATGAGCACTCCAGAATGAAGATCATCCACCCTCATTTATGCATGCGAAAGCTGGAAAACAACTAAAGAAATAGAAAAGAAATTAGACTCTTTTGAAAACAAATGCCTAAGGAAAATACTCGGCATCAAGTGGAATGAATTCAAGAACAATGCAGAGATAAGACAGATGACTGAACAACAACCAGTCTCACGGGTGATCAGGAAAAGGAGATGGACATATGTTGGCCACTTGATGAGAAGAAATGATCAGAGAATCCCAAAACAAGCTATCAAGTGGAACACAACAGGCCGAAGAAAAAGGGGCAGACCGCGTGAAACTCTGAAGAGAACATTATTAAGAGAGGCCAAGTTAACAGGCATAAAATCCTTTGATGAGGTTGAAAGACTCGCCGAAGACAGGAAAAATTGGCGAACTACTTTGCGAGCCCTATGTGACGTCTAACGGCACGGGAAGGATATAAGATATAAGATATAAGAATGAAGATCGGAAACCAGAGCTGGAAAAGAGCTTATGTAACCTGCTTCCAGAACACTGACAAGACAGGCTAAGATGATTGGCATAAAATGCCTTGAAGAGATTGTAAAGTTTGCTGAGAATAGAGATTCATGACGAGAATGAATGAATCATCTTTATTTTTAAAGGGTAACGAATTGGTCACGCAGGCCCGTCTTACATTCTGCCCTTCGTCACTCCATATTTCATTCTTCCCACACACTCGATTTAATACAAGTATACAAATTACAATAGGAAAAAGCATATCGAAAGAGTGTAAGATTAAAAGTAAAAGAGAAGTAATTAACCTAATAAAATAGCTCTCACACACGCATACACGCACACACAGACATATGCATAAAAATACATTTTCGGTACAGATCTTCTAACATACGAGGGATGATTGACAAGTTCTCGGCATAAGGTACAACTGGTTATTTGTGGACAACTTTTTTGGGTTATTTCTCAACATAGTCCCCTTGCAAGTTTATGCACTTAGTCCAGCGATCCTGGAGCATACGGATCCCTTCTTTGTAAAAGGCAGCATCTTGTGGCAGTAGAAAGTGGTCTACAGTATGAATGACGTCATCATCTGAAGCAAATTTGCGACCACTGAGCTCCTTTTTTGAGTTTGGTAAACAGGTAACAGTCCGAAGGGGCCAAATCTGGGGAATAAAGAGGATTTTCTAGAAGCTGGAAGCCACATTCATGAATGGCAGCCATTGCCACCGCCGACTTATGAACTGGAGCATTGTCTTGCTGAAAGATGACTCCTCTCGTCAATTTCCCTCGACACTTTTCCTTCAGTATGAACCCCATTTGCTTCACAAGGTTAGTGTAGTAGGCCTCGATGACTGTTCTGCCCTTTTGAAGATAGTCTACCAATAGCACACCTTCTGAATCCCAGATGATGGAAGCCATCACTTTGCCAGCAGACAGAACCATCCTTGCTTTCTTTGGAGGTGGGGATCCATGATATTTCCATTTCTTTGGCTGTTCTTTGGCTTCTGGTTGAAAATGATGAACCCTAGTCAACTTATCCATAGTCACAAATTGCTGAAGAAACTTTTCAGGATCTGCAGAAAAATGGCCAGGATTGTCTCTTGAAGTATTGAGACACTGTCGTTTGTGATCAGCTCCAAGAAGTTTCGGGGCTCATCGAGCAGAGACCTGTGTCATTCGAAGATCATCGTGAATAATGGCATGAACACGTTCCTGGGAGATGCCTAACTCAGTAGCAATGTACCTCTCAGTTAGTCGTCGAGCCTCCATTATCATGTCATGGATTCTGCCGCGGTGGTTTCATCGGTGGTTCCTGTTCTTGATCTTCCTCGAAGGGAATCATCTTCCAGACTCTCCCTTCCATGTTTGAATTGAGCTGCCCATTTCTTCACTGTGCACTCTCACATAGAGCCTCTACCATATCCTCATGGATCTCCTTCAATGATAAGCCCTTGGTGCAGAGGTAGAGAATGACTGCTGGATGGAAAATTTTTATCCATTTTCTCAATTTCTGCCACCCCTTACCACTTCAGTAGGCTGTGAAAAAAATTGGTTGCAGTTAATTTCTTGAAACTTGGTGTTTAATCTTACATTATCCTGATCTACAAATGCACCTAATATCAACTGTGTGTTTCAAGTATTTGTACCTTAGGCCGCGAACTTATCAGTCAACCCTCGTATGTTTTTAACAAGCATTAAAAAATGTTCTAACAATATCTAACAAATTACGTTTCGAACTACGTCTTTTTTTAGTACTTAAGGCTGGCGAGTCATGGGTTAAGAGAGTGCTGGTTATTCTATGGAGGCATATAATTACAGGCAAGTAAATAATGAAAATGAGAAAAACTGTGAGCCCTCTGTGACGTATGAAGGCACGGAAGGGATATAACATTCTGCTTCCTGTTGTAGAAACTGGCTCTTGCTCTACTTTCAGTTCCCTAACGAAGGACCAGGTTGAGAAATTCAAGCACGTCACTGTCATACTTCCCATCCGATTCTATGTCCGTGTTCAAGATTCTTACAACATTGATAGAAATCAACTTGTTTTTGCAATTAAAGGGATGCACTTCAATAACTGCAGTGACAATAAAAACAACAAGAATAATACAGTCCGAGAAACTGACAAGCAGGTTGGTTGTAAGATATAGTGAGCTGCACACAGTCAAATGAACAAGCAGATGTTCACAAAAACAGTCTACTAGTTTCAGATTACCCATGGCTTAATTACAGGGGTCTGGAAAGACAGGGGGCTCCAATGCAAGGGACAAAAGCTCTGCAAATATAGATTATTTTCATATGATAAACATTTGTATGCACTACCACGCTATGTTATCCAAAATACTCTGTCACACCAACTGCCTTTAGTTTGTTTAATACAGTCATGTAGTAATAATACAGACCAGAACTAGATGAGGGCATGTATCAGAAGGATGGGCGTTATAGAACGAAGTGGACAGGAGCCCTTACTGAGTTTTAGCATAGAGGCCAGAGTGATGGCTACTTTGTCACTGCAACATACTGAAATACATTTTTTTTAAAAATTAACTTTCATGGTCTCATTCAAATTCTAAACAGAACTTAAGTGACGAAATAAAGCGAGGCTTCTTACATTCCCACAGATCCCATCGATGCCGTATGCAAGGTAGAGCCACCTGATGTCCAGATTCCAGTAAATAACAACTAGTGCCACTACACATCTCAGAAGATAGCCCAGTGTTGGGATTAACAACAACAATTTCCGACTCATCACAAGGGAGAATGTACCCAGAAGCATGTTAGATGCCATTCCTATGCCATATGACGTCAGGTCTAAATTTAATGACAATGCGGAAGCCAGTTCTTGAACTTGCTGTAGGAGTAGAGTGTTTGAAGAGACATTTGAGTTGCCATCTGCGTTCACACATGGTTGGCTGGAACAAAGAGGCATATATTCGCATTTCTTTACGCCATTTCTAATGTTATTTCTAAAATAGTTCTAGCTTCAAAAGTACAATAAAGATAATAAATAAAAAATAGAACGCTGGAACAATAAGCTAATACAATAAGTAATGGTGAATTGATTTAGATATAGTTCATTAGCAAATACCGCAGGGGATGAAGCGTTAGAGACCTCATTATGCTGGGCCATCAGCGTATGAGGTAGGGTGGCCAGTTCCTTTCCTCGCTGCCTTTCCTTCCCAGATTTTCTCTGGTACCCATTTTACAAGGCAAGGTCGACCTTGGGGCCGTGTTGGTCGGAAAAAAAAATCCCGCTAAGCTGGGGAATCGAACCCTCGACCATTCAGTTGCTAGACGAGTGTTCTAACCACTACACTAGCCAGTTCTCTTTAGATATATACTTAAGATAAAACTCAATATGCGTATGTTATCATCAGAGTGAGAAACAATAAGTATAATCCCTGTCAAATTAGAAAAGTAGCTGAAACATTTTCCCCTCAGATAACCATCACGATGACTTTTTGAAGTCTGGAGATCTTCTATGAGGGTTTGAGGTTTCCAACTTGACAGCTAAAGTCAATACACTGGCAGAAAGCTCTAGGAGAATATGTGTTGTGTGTTGAGTAGGCAGTAGAAACAATTTATTTTTAAGTCAAACAAGTCCAAGTCTCATATAGAGAACATCATGCATCCTTCCCGTGCCGTTAAACGTCACATAGGGCTCGCATGGTAGTTTGCAGTTTTTCTGCCTTTCAAACTCATCAGAGAATTTTATGCCAACTAATTTGATCTCTGTTAACAATGTTGTATGTCCATCACTTTTTTCTGATCACGCATGACACAAGTTGTTGTTCGCTCACCTGCTTTATCTCTGCCGTGTTCTTGAATTCATTCCACTTTATACAGAGTACTTTCCCTTGGGCATTTGTTTTGAAAAGAGTCTTTACTTGTTATCCAGCTTTCGCATGCATAAATAAGGGTGGATATTACATTTCAAATGAAAAGTCTTAGCTGTGTTCTAATGCTTGTAACTTTTGATTGCCATACTTTTTTCAAGATTTTTGAAGGTCGATGCTGCTTTTGAAATTCTAACTTGTTTCATGGTGTCGCCATCCTGGTCTAAATAGCTACCGAGGTATGCAAATTGGCTTATGTCTTCAACAGCTGCTCCTTTTGTGTACATTTTTCATTCTTGATTAATGGGAAGTTTCATATATAGAGTATATAATTCATTAAATAATATGATATAGGTATTCTGTTCCTATTAACAGACAGCGAAATGACCCTATAAAACATATACATTCAATATTCTTAACACATTCATTTCAAATTTGTCTTGTGAAAAACAAAATAACTTCAAATAAATTGACAGTATTTGTAATAATCAGAAAAAGATATATAGATGTGAAATACAGAAATAGTATATTTATAAATTACTCAAAACAAGGAGAAATAGCGAAACAGAAAGAAATATCAAAGCAAGAGGGAAAGAAGAGAATGCAGATTAAAGAATGCAGAGGAAAAGTAAGAATCATGTGAAGGGAACAATTATAGAGAAAACAACAGACTCTGAATATTAATAACAAAGAAGACGACAGCAAGAAACCAGCTGGAAGATGGAGATGATAACGAAGATGATGAAACGACAAACATCACTCTGAGAAATAAAATTAGAAACAAAAAGAAAAATAAAGAAGCATGTATAGGATAAATAGCAACGAAAAGATTTATGAATAAATAAAAATGCAAGTAAAATAAAGAAATGAATAACAAGGGTAATTTAAATAAAAGCTGACTTATAGAGGGATGAATAAATAAAATTGCAAGGAAAATAAAGACATGAATAACAAAGGTGATTTAAATGAAAGAAGACTTATAGAAGGATGAATAAATAAATAGATGAAGCATAACCCTATAATGCTTGTCATTCAAATAGGAGACAGGAAAGCAGCTTACCTACTTGTGTCTACACTGACATTCCCAAAGACGATCTTGGCAAAGTGCTGGTACAGGTACTCATTCATGATCAAAGTATGCAAGCTCTGGACGCAGACAGCCAACATCACTATCACCGTCACCAGCATCAGCGGACGTCGGTCAATGACCATCTCTGACTTAGACGTCAACGCATCATCATTTATGGCTGACAGAACTGTCGGTTCATCACCTCTAGAATCATGTAAGTCCCCTGGAAATGACATAGGTGTGGCACCTGTCGTTCTATAGGCTCTTCTCTTGTTCATATATTGATCTTTGTCACTTGGGTTCATGCTTGGTAAAAGCCCAGTAGCTTAGGCCCCTTGAGTTTGTCCTAAAGATGCCAGAGTGTTACTATTCATCAAAACACTAGTATCATCATTTTATTATTGTACACTACTTACTGTCACTGATGAAAAATAAGTTCTCTTATAAATGCTACCTTCTTGGAACTCTATGCACTATATGTCCTTAAATCTAACACAAAGCCAACGTATATTTTTCACAAACCGTGTTTATCCGCTGCAACGTGGCTACAGAGTCAATAACTTCTGTCCATAATCCGTTTTATTTTCAGTCTTTTCTTTTTTTTTTTTTAAATGTCAAACTTTAATCACGTAAACACTTAGGCATGGAAGCTTAGAAGAAATATATTACTATAAATAACCTCTAGTCACTCCGCGTGTGAAAATACACATTGTCATGAACAATTCAGGACCATGTACAAAGCTGTGGATTCATGTACGCCAGACTTCTAATCCTGCAGCGGTTAGTAACTGGGCCCGAAATTTTACGTTATATATGCTAGCTATTCTCTGCGAACCTAGTCACGCTGTGTTGATAGTTTATCTAACAGGCTCGTATCACCTATAATTCTTGTCACACACTTCAAACTTACGATGCACGGTGTTCGAATATTCGGTTGCCTCTTTGTACTATGCATTAAATCCCTTCTTGACAACGTAGCTGATATTCTAGATTAATGTTTCTCATATGTTGACAAATATATTCTAAGTAGAGCAATAAACGTCTTCACGGCTGTATCAAACTGGCGTTAAATGCAATTTCTATTAAGTTTTTTGTTTCTTTGAATCATACCTCATGTTAAGTTTCGTGTATCAGGTTTTGTTTTAAAACAGCACGTTAAAGGAGCAACATATTTGTTAGACAGGACTGTGTAATTCACTTAACAGCTTTGAACCACATGACAGAGTGCAGAGGGCATGCGGACACGAAATTTGTGTCGACCGAGGAAAGGATACTTTTAATGTACACACAATTTGACAGTTGTCATTTTCTCTGTACTTTCAGAATCTTAAGTTTCTGTGATAAAATATACTCCCAGATATCAGGAGTGCAGTCCTGGATTTAATTATCGGGCACATGTAAAAAAATCTACATACAAAACTAGAAGCTGCATTGTTTTCTACACTTGTTAGATAAGAAATGAAATTGTCACGTTGTTTCACGCATGCAGTATTATGGACCTTAATTTAAATAAAACTGGACAGAAAACCAAACTGAAACCTACACAGATACGTGTATCTTAAAAATTCTGTGTGTGTGTGTTTTGTTTATTTGTTTGTGTGTTTGTCCGTTTGTTTTGGACAAAAATGAAGGTAGAAACGAAATAAAGAAGCAACTTTATGTAGTTCACAATTAGATACATACAACTCCATATCGTCCAGCGAAAGTTTCCCTTTCAAGGGCTTTATATAAGTCTGAAGAGATGTTTACATGAGTTTATGATTTTTAAAACGATGCCTATTAATTACGAAACCCATATATCCTGATCAGGAATTTTAAAAACTATTATGGACGCACATGGCACGGAAAAAAGAATGTTACAGCGAACCTGTCTTAGATCTAGTTCATGTATTCGTACCCAGGCCCAGATTGCAGTGTGAAAGTAAGTAGTTATGATAAACAGAGCAAAACTAATCTAGAACAATACTAGCACGAGGATATAGGCTATTTCTCAACATCATAGGTCAATATGCGATCATTCTCTGATAAGAATGTTATATTACTGACCTGGTTGAGGCTTTTTAAAATCCTTAAGATAGCGTTAGTTGGAAATTAGAACCAATTTAATTAGAAGCATTAGTAATGAATGGATGTGCTCCATGTAAACTCTATGCACTTTATTTTCTCGTATTCAAAAGGAGATTGGCATTCAACTTCCAACATCCAAGAACTAAAACTTACCAAATCCTTTTGCACACAACAGTGCTTGCGACAATCGAACGCACAATCAGTAGAGTCATTGATGATCTCGTGATTCAACGCGTGAACTTTAAACTAGAAACGATGTCGTTATCATAAAAAGATTGGCTATACTAGTTAAGCAAAGATCAAGACTTACCCCCGTTTTATCATCATAATTAATATTATCATTGGTGTTCATTCAACTCCGACATGAGCGTGGAAAAAAAAATAACTGCCAAGCCAAGTGGAGACAAATCTTTCGTATTTTCTGATTCTGTGCGATATCATGAAGACATTGAAACTCCCATCAATCTTTTCAAAAAGCCAGCTCAAAACTTTGTTGAACTATTTACAGTTTTTGAGGGTGCATGTTTGTGTGGGTATTTATATCGATCTTCTCAGTTGTCCTTGACAAAGGTATTCTTGCCTAAATATTGAGTTGTTTCTTTTCCCGACTATCTCGCCGATCTTATCTCTTGTTGCTAATTTAACCCATTTTCTTTTCTTTTCTATTTATTTATTTATTTGCACCTTCGTCTACCTGTACTATAATCAAGAAGGAAAGGCTAAGATTTTAATCCAAAAACCCTCACCAGCACCAGGTGGTAAGTTTGCCTAGCAATGCCCTTGCGGATGTAAAAAAAAAAATTCGTCTAACTACTGTATAAGCAGAGAGTCATACAGAGTAAAGACTGGGCCGGTGGGCCAATATTTTATACAATACAAGGTGAAATCTTGAAGAAAACCAGCATCAGTAAATATTGCTGTGCTTAATATACGACACTGTGTAGGTATAGTAAGAACAAAGAGAAATTTCTATCACTAACAAAAAATAATAATGTATGTACAAAAAAAACATGACCATGACGTTAAGTAAACAGGGAGACTAAATGATCCGAACAGAATACATTGATACATTGATTCTCCATCTGAAGAAATGGCGATGGGACAAATGAGCCAAAAAACCTTTAAAGAAGTGCCATTTTGAACATAAATGAAACTTTGGGAAGGAAAACAACAGTTTTACAGGGGCAACTTTTTTTGCGAGGATGAACGAAGCGCAGCTGGTGAAGACGTTACTACCTGTATTTGTTTCTAGACGAGCAATAAATTCTGCTCTGTCAAACAATTGTCCTACACAGAACAAACGCCAACAGAATCTGTTAACTGATACTTTTGTTCTCTTACAGTCATTCGAAAACTGGAAGCGAAGAAACTGTCTGATTTGGCATTCAGCAACCCACTCGCTAGCGTCAGGGTGGACAAACCATAGGTGACCAAGACCCTGTCCGACCTCTCCGTTGGTACTCCCAGTAACAGGCCTAGCCTGACTGCGGGGCAGGGATAGCCGTCGTCTTCATGGCGGTGCTTTCTGCTAAAGACAATTGCTAAGATTATTGCTTTATGTGAACATTAACTTATAGCTTAATGCATTGTATGGAAGGTGACGCTTCTAAAACGTTAGACTGATTATCCTTCTGGTAAAACAGCCAAAGTCTGTGGTAAACGCTGTTGTTAGAAGATCAGTATAAACAAATTAACATCAAAACAATAGCATAATGTTGTTACAAAGATCCAAGCACAATCCACTTAGTAGTAACAGCAATTATATGTTGTATTTAGAAGAATCAATTACAACAAATGAGGAACGTTTGCCATCAGGCACACTGTTTGATCCGTTTTATTATCTAAGCAATAACAATTTACAGATATTAAAATGAAATGCGTTCGGGTTGTGATATTTTGGGGTATCGTTGAAAAAGTGAATGTAACAAATTATTTCCACATTAAAAATATACTTATTATGTATCAAATGTTTTCTTAAGATACAAACACATATGAGAAAATTATATAAATCTGTCAATGAAAGAAAATAGCTGAGAATGGGGTGAACACTTACGCAGACAACAAAGACACGCAATGCTTAATGGGAATGGAAAGCCAAGACTGTGCTTGAAATTGAACAATCAAAATAAGCACTAGGCTAAATCCACGAGGAAGTACAAGAGAGCTGGGCTTAAGGAAAATAGAGACGAAAACTACCAACCTGCGAAAATTGTAATAATAAGGAGTGACTGAAGTCCAGGTGTGATGCAAGACTTTCGTTTCTTACTTCATTTTGGTAAAGTATGCTTATCAGGGAGAGCAGCCCTGCACGAGCCATATAAAGTTAACGCCCTTGATTTTTTTTTTGTTCACACTAGATCTAACTTGTTGAATGTAAAAACAGATCTTTGGAAAGATCTGGCTCTGGCAAAAGCAACATACAAAGAAATAGACAAGAAAGTTAAAGTTCAGCTAGAAGGGATTAAAGAGAATACATAGACAATATGGCGAAAGAGACAGAGAAACCGGCAAAAACAGGAGATAGCAAAACTCTATATAACATACAAAAGAGGCTAACAGGTACTATTACATCTAAAGAAAGACCAATCCTTAGCAAAACTGGAGCCCTATTAACATCAAGTAAAGACCAAAAGCAAAGATGGGCGGAACATTTCCAAAAAAAAAAAATACTTAATCGACCACACCCAAAAGAATTGTTAAACCTTGAAACCGACTTAACAGCCCCACAACTAAATGTCAGCCTAGATGAAATTAAATTGCATGAAATTGAAAAAGCAGTGAATTTAATGGTTAACAAAAAAGCTGCAGGTGAAGATGAAATAACAGCCACAATGCTAAAAGCTATCAATAGTGACAACATGAGACAACTACAGAGAATGTTTAACAAGATTTGGAAAGAAGAAAAGGTCCCTTCTAATTGGAAGAAAGGAATCATTGTTAAAATACCAAACAAAAGGCAACCTTAGTGACTGTAACAATTGGAGAGGAGTAACCTTAATATCAGTGTGTCAAAAGTATTTTGCAAGGTCATTTTGAATAGACTTAAGGATATAGTGGATAGCGCAATGAAAGAAGAACAAGCAGGATTTCGAAAAGGTAGAATTTGTCTCGACCAGATCTTTACTCTAAGAATAATACTTGAGGAACATATTGAAAAACAGAAACCATTAATACTGAACTTCATAGATTTTAAAAAGGCATTTGATAGCATACACAGAGATTCATTATGGAGAATTTTAAGTCTATATGGAATACCATCTAAAACTGTCAACATCAATAAGGACTTCTACAATGGATATGTTTGTGCAGTCAAAACAGAAGAAGGGATGAGTGAATGGTTCCAGACTGAAACAGGTGTGAAAACAAGGATGTATACTGTCTTCTTTGTTTTTTGGAATTACAATAGACTTCATAATGAAAAAATGCTACACAGGTAACACAACTGGATACATGGGACCCAACTAGAAGATCTTGATTTTTTTATGACATAATTCTTATCAGTAACAATGTTAATTCTATGCAAGAAAAACACAGATAGCCTGTCTTCGCTGGCTAGTAAAATAGGACTTGAAATTAACAAGGACAAAACAAAAATAATGAAAATTCCCATTAATCAAAATGGAAAAATACATGTAGAAGGGACAGATATTGAAGAAGTCAATCAATTTGCATACCTTGGCAGCTACAAAGACCAGGATGGTGACACAAGAAAGGAAGTTAGAATCAGAATTGCAAAAGCAGCATCGATCTTCAAGAATCTTGACAACATATGGAATTCAAAAGTTATAAGCACAAAAACCAAGTTAAGACTATTCAATTCAAATGTAATATCCACCCTCATTTATGCATGCGAAAGCTGGAAAACAACTAAAGAAACAGATAAGAAATTAGACTCTTTTGAAAACAAATGCCTAAGGAAAATACTCGGCATCAAGTGGAATGAATTCAAGAACAATGCAGAGATAAGACAGATGACTAAACAACAACCAGTCTCATGGGTGATCAGGAAAATGAGATGGACATATGTTGGTCACGTGATGAGAAGAAATGACCAGAGAATCCCAAAACAAGCTATCAAGTGGAACACAACAGGCCGAAGAAAAAGAGCAGACCTCTGAAGAGGACATTGCTAAGAGAGCCCAAATTCTTATCTTATATCTTATATCTTTCCCGTGCCGTTAAACGTCACACACAGAGCTCGCAAAGTAGTTCGCCAATTTTCCCTGTCTTCGGCAAGTCACTTAACTGGCATAAAATCCCTTGATAAGGTTGAAAGACTCGTCGAAGACAGGAGAAATTGGCGAACTACCTTGCGAGCCCTATGTGACGTTTAACGGCACGGGAAGGATATAAGATATAAGATATAATTGAGTGGTTTACCCTAACTGTTTGGTTCAGTTCTGGCGTACAGACAGTGTGTTGGACGGGACTTGAGAAGAGGACTGAGAGAGGTTTGTGGAGGTGCGAAAGCTGTGGGGGTTTTTTTAGTCAATCTGGATCAGCGTCTAACATTGTGAGGATGTACTGCTGTTTTCGTATAGTCTTTATGTGTTGCTTGAGAGAAAGGGACAATGAAGTCTTTAGACGTTTTCTGCAAGTCTGGTGAACCCAGACTAATTATTTAATTATTTTAATGGAGTTTCCTCTCTGTGTGTCGCCACCAACAGTGTGATATGTGTCTTGCTACATCAGTTATCATCCTGAATGTCATCATCGTCTGGTTCTATAATTTAAACGACGCCGTCTTTTGACTTGAATGGCGATATTAGCTAACTAAGTGTGAACAACTGCAGTCAACTGTATTCATCTGTACTCCGCGAGACGTCTTGCCTGGGTCCTGTTAAATGTATAACAGGGAATAGTGAAGCTGTTTTGAAATTGACAGTGTCTTAGCTGTTAAACCTTCTCACCAAGTAGCTGACACTATCTTAGCTGTTAAACCATCTCACCAAGTAGCTGACACTATCTTAGTTGTTAAACCATCTCACCAAGTAGCTGATATTATCTTAGTTGTCAAACCATCTCACCAAGTAGCTGATATTATCTTAGTTGTCAAACCATCTCACCAAGTAGCTGATATTATCTTAGTTGTCAAACCATCTCACCAAGTAGCTGATATTATCTTAGGGTCTTTGTGTGAGTGCGTGTGTACCAGAAAAAATCCCACAGCTGGACTTGAACCCGATACCACAGGATTAGTAAACCGAGCTTGTAATCACTCAGCTAACCAGGCCAAATTTTAACAAAGATGTTACTGTTTAAGCTATTTCTATGGCCAGATCTTTAACAAAGGAAAGAAATAGCCAAAACAATAACGCCAAAGAAGTCAGAACTTTTTCGCCATAATACAATAGATTTCTTTAGACTGTTTGGCAGCCCATTAATGCAACTTCGTTTTTCGCTTTTCCCAGTTCTACGTACACTTACAGCTTCGAGTACTACACCCTTTTACTAAAGAATTAAACCTGTTTTCGGGTAGACATTTATTATTACTGTGAGTTTCCCAGAAGACCGTAATCATGGTTTCCTTGGTGTACCTTATCCATGTGACATTCCATTATTTTTAACCTTATCCATTCCTGTGACACTTATTTTTAACCTTATCCATTCCTGTGATACTTATTTTCCCCTTACAGAAAGAGGCCAGCCCCAAACCAATCATAAATGCCACTCTCTTGTTCTTTGGGGCGTGGAATGGAGAGAACATATGGTGAATTGATCCTTTCACAGATCTGAGATTTTCTGTTTCTCCAATGTAGCAGGTTTTCTGTCCGGCAAGACACAGATAGTCAACACACTCCAAGGGAAAGCAGAGACGACTGATTAGATGTCTCAGAGTCAGAAACTGTCTAGTGGAAGATAATCAATGTAATTTTTTTACTTGGATGTATTTCGAGGAAATGACATAACATAGCAATGACATAACGAAGGAGTGACAAAAATACTGTATTGAAGGAATAACGACGAAGTGACTTTTTTTTTAAATTCAAAGTTAAAAATCAAATAAATCCCTTGATCTCAAATAAATCACCCTGTCCTTTGATCCACAAATCTTGACTCTAAACTCTAACCGTAAAACTTGATCCTAAACTCTAAACACTTACCTGAACTCTAACACTGACTATGCCTATTGTTTTTGATGCAATCAAGCAGATTAAATGAATTATGTCTATAATCATTAATCTGTAGAATAACACAAAATATGTGACTGTTTTGTTTCAACAATACCTGTGTAACTCTGTTTAAGTTTCTCAGATTTTCTACTTTTTAGTTATATCAGTTTAAACCGCCACCTTTAAAGGTAAAGGTAAAGATATGAAATGTGAATCAGTACCAGTGATTACCGCCAAGTCAGCAGCTGACCAGGAAACTGTCTACAAGTGTCGTTATCAGCACGAACTCAAATCATTCCTCTTTCTTCCCTGAGCGTTAACCCAGGTATCCATTTTTTTTCCTTGGATCACGGTTGGAAATCGAAACCACGCCTGGTCCGCGAGCGAGTGACTTACCCACTGCGCTACCGCGGCTTCCTTGTACTTTTAAAATAAACACTTATTTATCCTTAAATCATTTGATAACCAGCTGTCAGTTCTAGGCGATCTGTCGAATTCCACAGCTTGGTTCCTTAAGCTCGGACAAATCCTGTGTTTCTTGTCTCAAGACCTTTTCTGAAGTCTGTAGACTAATGTCTGTAGAAATTGTCGTCTGTTACATTCTGGAGTGCCAGTGGTTTTCATCTTGTATTGATGTACATTTGTTAGTGCCCTGTTCTGGTGCATATTACGGTTATATTTTCTCCAACAGAAAAGAGGTTCATGAATTCAGTTTTGTTTACTTTCTGTCGTTGAAGATGCGGCTGGAGTTATCACTCTGGAAGATAACAATCGTTAATTAAATATGTCTGCTACGCCACAGCTTTTATAATTAATGATTAACAGCTCAGAAAAAATTAACCTTAGTGTTTGCTCGTAAAGATTTTTTGAACCTGAACTTAATGTAGAGAAACGATCAGTCTTACAGAGACTTATCAAGTTTTTAAATTCATATTTTATGCTGATCAGAAAATAGGACATCAGATTATAAGAAGTATCACGTACAGAGAGTAAGAATGTTTTCTCTTGTATACTGTTATCAAGTGCATTGTCGGTAGCATTGGCAGTCATTCTTCTCTGTAGTTGTCGGTGTTTAATATTTTTCATCAGCTGAAGCGTCCATGATTTTTATTTTCTCTTGATCTTCCCCTATCTCTCTTCCCGTTTATCTTTCATGTTGTGACGTTTTCAAGCTTTGCCCTTCTCATGATATGTCCAGTGAATGATTACTGCTGTTTCCTAATGAATTTAATTAATTTACTTTCCCCCTGTTTGTCACTTTAACTGTCCGTGACACTCTTAACATTCTTTAAAGAAATTATATCTCTGCTGCTTCTAGAAATCTTTGCATCGATCAGTTCATTGATCATGTCAACAGTTTGTACAACGCCACAATTGCAGAGCTAACAAGAAAGTATTCTTTTATACCAACGTAAAAACCATCAACGATAAAGGAGGAGACGGATAATATGCTGGTCTCATAAAACATACGTCGTGTTTTTAAAATACAGAGGGGATGTCAACAGAAGTTGCTAAATTACGGTGTTAAAACAGGTATGAAAATACAGGGTGTTTTTAAAGTTTAACTACACTTTCTGTGTAAAAAAAATTGAAGAAAATGACGTCATAAAAAATGTGCTGCGCAGTCAATCGTGAAGAAAAATGCAGTGATTGGTTGCCATCTGCTGGAGTCAAAGCGGAATGGTGTTATCAACGGAAGAAAGATACGAGAACTGTGGAAGATGCTCCGCGATCTGGTAGGCCTGCTGTGTCTGAAGAAAATTGTCCAAGACAGAATCCATAAATGTCCATGCAAGTCCTTAAGGAAAATGTCGCAAGAAGTGAACGTATCACTGAGCACAGTGCACAAAATTCTTAAACATCGGTTACATTTTCATCCATACAAGATTTCTGTTGTGTCTGAACTAAAAATGTGTGACAATCAATCCAGAGTCAACTACTCACGTGGTTTCAAGCATTTTTACCTGAAGAAGACGAATCAATTCTCGATTTAACATTCTTCTCTGATGAGGCATGGTTTCATCTATCTGGATACGTTAACAGCCAAAATAATCGTATTTGGAGCAGTGTTAATCCCAATGCATTTCATGAAGCACCGCTACACGATGCGAAGTTGGGGTATGATGTGCCGTCAGTAGAAAACGTTTACTGGACCAATTTTCTTCACTATAAATGCCGATCTGTACTGTACTGACATTCCGGAACCTTTTTTAGAACAGCTGAATGAACGTGAAATTGAAGAAGCGTGGTTCCAGCAAGATGGTGCACCTGCACACACAGCTAGAGCAACACACGGTTTTTTGGAAGAAATTTTCGCAAATCGCATAATATCTCGTGGAATTTGTCCTGCTCGTTCTCCGGATCTAAATCCACTAGATTATTATCTATGGGGTTTCTTGAAAGGAAACGTTTACAAAAAATAATGTACAAACAATTGAGGACCTGAAAGATGCAATCAGAATTACCACTCAAGAAATAACAACAGACACGCTGCACAAGGTATTTGACAATATGAAGAGACGTGTACAGTTATGTCTTGAAGCCCGTGGTGGACATTTCCAACACCTGTTATAATGAATATTTCAGAGGTTCATTCCAGCCAACCCAAAACAGCGTTATATCATTGCATTCACTATTGTAACTAATTAAATGACTTTTTTAGCACATTTTGTGATGACGTCATTTACTTCATTTTTCAATTTTTTTTTCATAGAAAGTGTGGTGAGACTTTAAAAGCACCCCGTATTTGAAAACACTTACAGAAAGAGTTTTGTTTTTAAATTTGTATAAAAATACATCGATTGTTGGGTTTTCATTAATTATTTGAGTAAGTGCAAAAGACTTTCAGTCTGTTATTAATAGGAATCAAACTTTGATTTTTTAGGTTTATCTGAAGTCAAGCTTATTGATTAGATCAATCTTTCGTGACTTGATTGTTTCGTTAAATTAGAGCTTCTTACCGCTGTCTATTTTTTCAAAATTAAACTGCTAATGAGTTCGATCTGAGTTTTTCACAAATTTATGCATATAATAAAATGTATAAACATCTAAAGTCACTTTCAGTACGTTGAACGATTTTACGAACAATGAAACAATTGAAAGTTTAGCAAGATTCCAGAGGCCTGTTTTTGAACCTCGTGAACAAGTTGGTCGTCTTCAGAAGTGTTATTTACAGTTCCAGATCTGTTCATACAGGGATGGCTGGAATAAAGATGAGAAACATTTATTTATTGTTTTATTTAGTTTCATAGTACAAGAAAACTGTTAAAAACGGTTATATTCATAATAATGTACAGAAGTGAATAGCAACAACGACGAAAGAACGGAAGAAGATGAAACAACCAAGGAAACATACCTGCTCGTGTCAACACTAACATTCCCAAAGATAGCCTTGGCAGAACGCTGAACCATGAACTGATTCATGACAGGTTTATTCAGGCTCTTGGCACATACAGTTAGCATCATCATCAGCACCACTAGCAAGAGTGGTCGTTGGTCAGTGGTGATCTCTGTTTCATCCTCTTTATTTATGGCACCTCGAGATGCCGGAACACCTCCTCCAGAATCATTATCTTCATGTGATGTGAGTTTGGCACTTGTCGTTCCGTGAGATCTTCTCTTATTCAAGTTATGGTCTAGATCACTCGGGTCGTGATCAGAAACTGGCTGACTGGAGAAGTTACTCAATGACCTCTAGCCCCCCTCTGTAATGCTATTAATGTTTACAGCACCTCTGTCATCACTTTTTATGTGAGTACAACTCCCAAGGGACCATATTTCTACAGGCTTCTCAAATAACTGGAAATAAATTCTGTTGTGTACAAGTAATCAGTGACCTTCGCAATAATATACCTTCTTATCTAATTACTGATATAAAAAAGGGGTCAGACAAGGATGTGTCCTGTCGTCCTGCATGTTCATTTTGTATACAGAGAACTTATATGCACTAACAAGCACAATATTCAGTAAAGCAGTTACACAATGGATACCCCGCCCACAGTGACATCCATGGAAATGAAGAGCGAGGCAGACTGGCGAAAGAGGGAAGAACAATGTAATAGACTCCTAGAAGCACAGCGTATGAACAAACAAAGAAACAAACAAAAGAATAAAATCCTTATATAAAGACAAATTAACAAAACAACACCCCACAGCGATGTTTACAAATATTATAAACGCTCAAGAAATGACTAGGTGATAATTTTCCGACTGGGAACAGGAAATTTCAGACTGACACGTTATCCATATCTGAAGTTGAAAACTGGCCTATGTGCCTGCAGCAAAGAGCAACAGACTCCTCATCATATCCTCCAGAGTTTTCAGCTACACAGCTCACTCAGGCAAAAGACCTCAGCCTCCTCCAGTAGAAGCTCTGTGGTGATGCTGAAAACCTGAGACTAACTCAGGTGTTTGTGAGAGAGTTTGGCGTCAAAGTCTGAGCTAACGGTGAAGAGGAAAAAGTATACAGAGAAAATATTCAAGAACATTAATGAGATGTTCCTTAATGGAACAACAATACGAAGATAGGACAGTGCTGCTAGTAGGTTGGTGGAAGCACAGTGCTGCTAGTAGGTTGGTGGAAGCACAGTTCTGCTAGTAGGTTGATGGAATCACACTGCTGCTAGTAGGTTGATGGAAGCACACTGCTGCTAGTAGGTTTGTGGAAACACACTGCTGCTAGTAGGTTGATGGAAGCACACTGCTGCTAGTAGGTTTGTGGAAACACACTGCTGCTAGTAGGTTTGTGGAAACACACTGCTGCTAGTAGGTTTGTGGAAACACACTGCTGCTAGTAGGTTTGTGGAAGCACACTGCTGCTAGTAGGTTGGTGGAATCACACTGCTGCTAGTAGGTTTGTGGAAGCACACTGCTGCTAGTAGGTTGGTGGAATCACACTGCTGCTAGTAGGTTTGTGGAAACACACTGCTGCTAGTAGGTTTGTGGAAGCACAATGCTGCTAGTAGGTTGGTGGAATCACACTGCTGCTAGTAGGTTTGTGGAAACACACTGCTGCTAGTAGTTTGGTGGAAACACACTGCTGCTAGTAGGTTGGTGGAATCACACTGCTGCTAGTAGGTTTGTGGAAACACACTGCTGCTAGTAGGTTTGTGGAAACACACTGCTGCTAGTAGGTTGGTGGACGAGAGAAAACAATGGACTAGACTGAGCCTGACCTGGTGAATTGTGAAAATAAAAGACAGATCAAGTTGAGAACGAATGCAGTCACCCTTCCCTGTGAAGAAGAAGGCGCAGGTTAATGACCTAATCATAAAACATGCAGTGTTAGAATATCATAAAACATGCAGTGTTAGAATATCATAAAACATGCAGTGTTAGAATATCATAAAACATGCAGTGTTAGAATATCATAAAACATGCAGTGTTAGAATATCATAAAACATGCAGTGTTAGAATATCATAAAACATGCAGTGTTAGAATATCATAAAACATGCAGTGTTAGAATATCATAAAACATGCAGTGTTAGAATATCATAAAACATGCAGTGTTAGAATATCATAAAACATGCAGTGTTAGAATATCATAAAACATGCAGTGTTAGAATATCATAAAACATGCAGTGTTAGAATATCATAAAACATGCAGTGTTAGAATATCATAAAACATGCAGTGTTAGAATATCATAAAACATGCAGTGTTAGAATATCATAAAACATGCAGTGTTAGAATATCATAAAACATGCAGTGTTAGAATATCATAAAACATGCAGTGTTAGAATATCATAAAACATGCAGTGTTAGAATATCATAAAACATGCAGTGTTAGAATATCATAAAACATGCAGTGTTAGAATATCATAAAACATGCAGTGTTAGAATATCATAAAACATGCAGTGTTAGAATATCATAAAACATGCAGTGTTAGAATATCATAAAACATGCAGTGTTAGAATATCATAAAACATGCAGTGTTAGAATATCATAAAACATGCAGTGTTAGAATATCATAAAACATGCAGTGTTAGAATATCATAAAACATGCAGTGTTAGAATATCATAAAACATGCAGTGTTAGAATATCATAAAACATGCAGTGTTAGAATATCATAAAACATGCAGTGTTAGAATATCATAAAACATGCAGTGTTAGAATATCATAAAACATGCAGTGTTAGAATATCATAAAACATGCAGTGTTAGAATATCATAAATCATGTACAGTGATTAGGAACACAGTGACGGCAGGTAGCGGGAAAAGATATACTAATAAAACAGAAGCGTTGAATTACCTGCAGTGTTAGAATATCATAAAACATGCAGTGTTAGAATATCATAAAACATGCAGTGTTA
Source organism: Achatina immaculata (assembly GCA_009760885.1). NCBI lineage: Eukaryota > Metazoa > Mollusca > Gastropoda > Stylommatophora > Achatinidae > Lissachatina > Lissachatina immaculata. Next base: position 59,275,018 of record CM019718.1, on the reverse strand, counting down.
GAATATCATAAAACATGCAGTGTTAGAATATCATAAAACATGCAGTGTTAGAATATCATAAAACAAGCAACTATTTTAATAAGCTGAAGACTTAAGGTGAAAGACACGTTGTATATTTATGATAGAAAAAAAAATGTATCTCTCTTGCAGCCGTACATTTCCATACGGCACACTGACACACTTGGTTGAGTTTATTACGGCCACGAAAAGAGCAACAGAGGCGGACTGTCGACAGAAAGGACGGTAGTTATTGCAGCTATGGAGAACGTGCTGCCAAAAACTGATCGTGTTAGGAAAGTAATAAATAAGGAATGTTACTTTTAAAAATTTATTTTCACATGAAGTAAACTGAAAGCCCGTTAAAACATTCTGAAGGGAAGCTTAAAGTTGCTAAAACAGCCCAAGAAGATGTCTAAAATATCTCTGGAACAAACTAACAGCGGCGACTAAAGACGTCAAATAACAAAGTTCTATAAGCTCGGTGGTGAGTTGATTTTTTGAATCACGTCTTTTATGTTTCTTGCGGAGCACAGAAGTTTGACAACTCTGCTGTCAGCTAGTGACATTCATGTTCTTCTTCGTACGTTGCTTGCTAAAATAATGTTCAACGATGTCATGTTATACTTATCTCAAGCGAGCATATTTCTACAGGCTTCTCCTCAAAGTGCGGTTGATAGCTTCAAATCTTGTGTGTTTTTTCTTCAGGAGTTAATTTTTTGTCTAAGAATTTGCTCATGTATGTGTTCTGTTTCTTTATGGAGACTATTTTTTGTGCATTTCGAAACAACGAAGATTGCTCACAAGTTTCTAACTGTCGCTTTGTAATGTTTTTTTTTCTTTATTTTCTGTCTTATGAATTTTGGAAGGTCTCTTTTTTTTAAACTTTATATAGAAAAGCTAGTTGTGTTATTCGACTAGCTGAAAACAAGCACAGAGCAACGGATGGAAGAAACTTCACTTCCCAACATTGGAAGACTGGTGGAAGAAAATTCACTTCCCATCACTGAAGACTGTCGGAAGAAACTTCACTTCCCAACATTGGAAGGCTGGTGGAAGAAATTTCACTTACCAACACTGAAGACTGGTGGAAGAAACTTCACTTCCCAACTTTGGAAGACTGGTGGAAGAAACTATTTTCCAAAATTGGAAGGAGGCTTTCAGTAGAAATAGAATTACCAATTTAATGATGAAGTTAAAAGGGAAAAAAAGCAGTATTTTTTATGAGAAACGCCCAGGAAATCTTGTGTTACTTCTTTTTTTTTAACTGAAACTTTTTCATTACATTTTCTTAATGAAGGACTTCAGCGATTACATTTTGTAAATAACACTTTGGTAAAATAGGTCATGAATATATTATATTTTGATTATGTGACATTTTTTCATGCTAATGGATTTATAAAAGAGGACCTCTTGTTTGCCAGTTTCTGCCACGTGGTCAATCACCATTGCTGTTTTTCTTCTGTGGTCGAATCAGAACTGTTGTGTATCTTAACGGTCTTAAAAAATAAATGCATTTCATTTAGTAACTTGCATGAAATTGAAACAGCAGTGAATCTAATGGCTAACAACAAAGCTGCAGGTGAAGATGAAATAACACCAGAAAAGCTAAAAGCTATCAATAGTGACAATATGAGACAACTACAGAGAATGTTTAACAAGGTTTGGAAATAAGAAAAGTCCCTGTTAAATGGAAAAAAAGGAATCATTGTTAAAATACCAAAAGGAAAAAGGCAACCTTAGTGACTGTAACAATTGGAGAGGAGTAACGTTAATATCAGTTGTGTCAAAAGTATTTTGCAAGGTCATTTTGAATAGACTTAAAGATATAGTGGATAGCACAATGAGAGAAGAACAAGCAATATTTCGAAAAGGGAGAAGCTGTCTCGACCAGATCTTTACTCTAAGAATAATACTTGACGAACATATTAATAAATAATAATAATAATAAGCAGAAACCATTAGTACTGAACTTCATAGATTTTAAAAAAGCATTTGATAGCATACACAGAGATTCATTATGGAGAATTTTAAATCTATATGGAATACCATCTAAACTTGTCAACATCATTAAGGACCTCTACAATGGATATGTTTGTGCAGTCAAAACAGAAGAAAGGATGAGTGAATGATTCCAGACTGAAATAGGTGTGAAACAAGGATGTATACCGTCTCCTTTGCTTTTTGGAATTACAATAGACTTCATAATGAAAAAATGCTACACAGGTATCACAGGTATTGACTGGGTACATGGGACCCAACCAGAAGATCTTGATTTTGCTGATGGCATAACTCTTATCAGTAACAATGTGAATTCCATGCAAGAAAAACACTGATAGCCTGTCTTCACTGCCTAGCAAAATAGGACTTGAAATTAACATGGACAAAACAAAAATAATGAAAATTCCCATTAATCAAAATGGAAAAATACATGTAGAAGGGACAGATATTGAAGAAGTCAATCAATTTGCATACCTTGGCAGCTACATAGACCAGGATGGTGACACCAGAAAGGAAGTTAGAATTAGAATTGCAAAAGCAGCATCGATCTTCAAGAATCTTGAGAACATATGGAATTCAAAAGTTATAAGCACAAAAACCAAGTTAAGACTATTCAATTCAAATGTAATATCCACCCTCATTTATGTATGCGAAAGCTGGAAATGAACTAAAGAAACAGATAAGAAATCTGACTCTTTTGAAAACAAATGCATAAGGAAAATACTCGGCATCAAGTGGAACGAATTCAATAACAATGCAGAGATAAGAGAGATGACTGAACAACAACCAGTCTCATGGGTGATCAGGAAAAGGAGATGGACATATGTTGGTCACGTGATGAGAAGAAACGATCAAAGAATCCCAAAACAAGCTATCAAGTGGAACACAACAGGCCAAAGAGAAAGAGGCAGACCGTGTGAAACTCTGAAGAGGACATTGTTAAGAGAGGCCAAATTAACAGCCATAGAGTCCCTTGATGAGGTTGAAAGACTCGCCGAAGACAGGAAAAATTGGCGAACTACCTTGGGAGCCCTATGTGACGTTTAACGGCATGAGAAGGATATAAGATATAAGAATTAATAACTGACCGGTAGGAAATGAATATTCTCACTGGCTTAAAAAATTATCGAGTAGTGTTAATATTCATGATGAAAGTGGGTCCAATGCTCCTTGGCCCGTGTGGCAAAGTGGAAGTCGAAAGACCGAGGTGGCATGAGGCTGAAAAGGGACCGTGATGTCCGGTTAAATAGGAGTCCAATGGCTCCAGAGACAAAAGAGAAAAAAAGTAGGTTGCCCAAAAGACTTTTCATCAGCTTAAAAGTCTTATCCTCTCAGCATATAGGTTCTGCTGGAGTCTAAGAATAAGTCTCTACTGTTTTATTTTATTTTATTTTTCCGCATGATGTTTACTGTAAATACATAACATGCAACTTGTGAATTTTTAAAGTTATAAATAACCCTTTAGAACATCTTACAACTTACATCCTTCCCTTGCCGTTAAACGTCACATAGGACTAGCATGGTTGTTCGATAAGTTTTCCTGTTTTCGGCGAGTTTTTCAGCCTCATCAGGGGTTTTTATGCCCACTAAACTGGCCTCTCTTAACAATGTCCTCTATAGTTTCACGTGGTCGACCTCTTTTTCTTCGGCCTGTTGTGTTCCACTTGATAGCTTCAGAACAGCGTTTAATATATTGTGCCGGTTCTTGTACAGTCGAACTTTGACCTACTATGCTGCCTATACCGTCGTGCTAGATGATAGCTACTTTTACTGTTAAGTACTTTTCTGTTTATAAAGTATTCAGTAATTTCACGTCACTGTTTGAGAAACATGAACTAACTCCAGGACAGGCAGGAAGCGCTTTGTTCAGAAGCATACATCAATGTCTGAAGCTTTCACGTGGACATTTTACAGTCACAAGCCAATGTGTCGAGAATTCACGGCGAAACATCGCCTGAAACATATGAATCATGAGTCCAAGTAATGATCACTTGAGCCATATATAAAATAGCTGAAATGGAACACAGTGAATTTTCTTGATGATAGAGGGAGTTCAGCAGATGAATAGAGTTGTCCTATGTGGCATGAATGTGATTAATGTCTATGTATAGAAATACTGGCTACACTACAGTTTAGTGGACTGTGACAAGGATAGGTCTACTGACTACACTACAGTTTAGTGGACTGTGACAAGGACATGTCTACTGACTACACTACAGTTTAGTGGACTGTGACAAGGACATGTCTACTGACTACACTACAGTTTAGTGGACTGTGACAAGGACATGTCTACTGACTACACTACAGTTTAGTGGACTGTGACAAGGACATGTCTACTGACTACACTACAGTTTAGTGGACTATGACAAGGACATGTCTACTGACTACACTACAGTTTAGTGGACTGTGACAAGGACAGGTCTACTGACTACACTACAGGTTAGTGGACTGTGACAAGGATAGGTCTACTGACTACACTACAGGTTAGTGGACTGTGACAAGGATAGGTCTACTGACTACACTACAGGTGAGTAGGCTGTGACAAGGATAGGTCTACTGACTACACTACAGGTGAGTAGGCTGTGACAAGGATAGGTCTACTGACTACACTACAGGTTAGTGGACTGTGACAAGGATAGGTCTACTGACTACACTACAGGTTAGTGGACTGTGACAAGGATAGGTCTACTGACTACACTACAGGTTAGTAGGCTGTGACAAGGATAGGTCTACTGACTACACTACAGGTTAGTAGGCTGTGACAAGGATAGGTCTACTGACTACACTACAGGTTAGTAGGCTGTGACAAGGATATGTCTACTGACTACACTACAGGTTAGTAGGCTGTGACAAGGATATGTCTACTGACTACACTACAGGTTAGTAGGCTGTGACAAGGATAGGTCTACTGACTACACTACAGGTTAGTAGGCTGTGACAAGGATAGGTCTACTGACTACACTACAGGTTAGTGGGCTGTGACAAGGATAGGTCTACTGACTACACTACAGGTTAGTGGGCTGTGACAAGGATAGGTCTACTGACTACACTACAGGTTAGTAGGCTGTGACAAGGATAGGTCTACTGACTACACTACAGGTTAGTGGGCTGTGACAAGGATAGGTCTAACTCTCTCCAACACACAGCCAGCGGTTACAAAGTTTCAGCAGGCCGCGGATTCCTGAAACGAATAGTTTATGCAGTGCCACCTGCACTCCCCCCTCGCTTTGGTATTAAATATGAACCATTTGAATATTTTTCGGGGGTGGGGGTGCAAGGAAAAAAAGGGGGGGGGGGCGGGGGAATTTAAGCCATCGGGCTATTTGTGATGTAGAAATGTATAAACAACAAAAATAATTCTAAATTTAGATTTTTTATGCAAACCTCACATCCGCGGAGGCGTATAACCATAACGCACGGCACGATGGAATCCAGTGACATGGAGAGTTAGTACAGCGGGTATCAAAGCTGGACAAGAACGTGTCTTACTCTTTGAGCACCCCAGCAAGGAACGGTCGCTCGCGGTACTTCAGGTTACGGCGGGGAACTAACTGCTCGACCCATCCCAGTGTGGCAGGATCCGAGAGAAAGCTTCCGAATATCTTGTGGCGTCGGTCCCCGAGGATTGAAGCTAAGCCTCTGTTCTGGCCTCGTTGCTACAAGAAAATCGTGCAGTAAAAGCAGCTGCCAATCTAATGCAAAGTCACATGCAATTCTGTCCCCCCCCCCCCCCCAAAAAAAAAAACCCACTCTCAATAAAGAATTCATTCACTTCAAAGTGAATGTGTATTCAATGTTTCAAAAAGTTTTTCAAACATTTACTACTGTAGAACAATGTTCATAATAAGTACTTTTCCCTACAAAATACAAGTCTCAGGTTCCCTACACAGCGCCGTGCCGTGTACCTCATTTGCTTCTTAACAGCCTGTACAGTTACATGTTTTCTATGATTCAGACTTCCTTAACTTCATTTATATGATTTATGCTGTTTCCACGTCAGGTCTGTATTATAAGTGCTGTATTCTGGAAATGATTAACGGGCAGCGTCTTAAACGGTTTATTAGTATCCATCTTATTCACACATATGTGTGAGTTTATAAAACACGTTGACACACATCTAGGTCATGTTACGAGAATCAGGGAAAACATTCTTTTTTTCTGGTTAAATTCATTCATTTCATTCATTCCTTTGCATGTCCCTTGCGGAACTTTGCCTCCCAAACAGCACTCCTGTAGGCCTCTCGGTTGTGAGCAAGATGACCTGCTGCTGCTGCATCCATTTCCAGATCATCAACGATGTCTTGCAGCCATCTTCGTTTCGGTCTTCCTCTCTTTCTTTTTCCCACTATGTATCCCTCCAATATGGTCTTCTCTAAATTATCATGACGTTTAATGTGGCCAAAATATTTAAGTTTTCTCTCTTTAATCCTCTTTACTAGCCAGCCTTCATCAATATTAAGCTCTTGCAGTATAGATATATTTGTTCGTTTTTGTGTCCACGATATTTGGAGAACTCTTCTATAGCATTTACATTCAAAGGCATTTATGTGCTTCTCAGCTGTTTTGTTAAGTGTCCAGGTCTCACAGGCATATGTTGCGATGGGAAAGATGCATGCCCTTAAAAATCTTATTTTTGTGGTTCTGTCTGCTCCTCTCCACAGATTCTTTATTTGTTTTACTTTCTGAAGAGCAATAGATGTCCTCCTTTTAATTTCCCTCATTGTATCTCCATTATTAGTTAGTAGTGATCCAAGATATTCAAAACTCTCCACTTCTTCCAGTTTTTCCTCATTGATACATATTTCAGTTGCCTTGTTTGTTTTATCAGTTGGCATCACTTTAGTTTTCTTTGCATTAAGATAGAGGTTCTGCTCTTCGCTGTTCTTGCGGACTGACATAATCAGTTTTTCCATTCCTTCTTGTGTTGTGGACAGCAATACTGTGTCATCAGCATATCTAATCTCTGGTATTTCATAACCTCCAACTGTTATGGCATCGTAATATTCTTTGTCTACATCTTCTCTAACATTCATCATTATATTTTCAGTATACAAGTTAAATAAGTAGGGTGACAATATGCACCCCTGACGGACCCCTTGTTTTATGTCAAACCAACTTGTTGTTTCACCATTTATTCTTACTGCTGCTTGTTGGTCTAAATACAGCAGTGATGTTAATTGTATCAAATGTGTTGGAAATCCCATTTTTTCCATTATTTCCCAAAGTTTCTGGTGTTGTACACAATCAAATGCCTTTGAGTAGTCTATAAAGGATAAATATAGATTCACATTAAACTCCCTGCATTTCTCTATTATTAATCTTAGATTGAATATATGATCTCTTGATCCTCTTCCTTGCCTGAAGCCAGCTTGGACCATATTGACTTCTTCTTCTATTTTCTTTCGAAGTCTACCCATTATGATTTTTAACAGAATTTTACTGGCATGACTAATCAGGTTAAATAAGATAACAAATTAAGTAAATACTGCTTGTTTAGATTTTTTTGGTCTGTTTTTCACGTTAATTTATTACTGAACAGCAGAGATTTGATCTTGTTAGGGACTGTTAACATAACAGAATAATACTATGTAAACATTACGATACACCCCACATTCTGGCAGTAGTACGAATTTCAGACATAGCGAAAGTGAACTCAAGTCTCAGACCTAAGAGTTCTATTATGTATCTTGTTACCGCAAGCAGTTAGATAACGTGATTGTTAAGTGTCGGAGCTAGGAAGTTCATGCGTTTAATGGTTTATGTGGAAAAACCAGAAACTGAGGGACAGTGCAGACTACAAACATGCATGTACACTGCATGTCGCTGCCGCTGAGTTGCATAAAGTGTAGGCTATCAGCGAGAACGTGTTCACTTTGTCTCTGGGGGAATAGGATATGGAATAGGTCATTAAAGAGGGAGAGGCACAAATAAATATGCGTGAGAATAGCACCCAGGGAAGGATCAACCACCACTCAAGTCTCTAGGCTAAACTTAAAATGCCCCCCACCTCCGACAAACGCCGTTCATCTTCTTATATAAAATTTGTCAAACAATAATCTATGTTCGCACATTTTAAGCATGCATACTAGTCAATCAGATTATGTTATAACCAGACGAATGGTAGATGGAAGCAATGACAAGCTGAGTTTGCGCCAAATTAATTCCTTTTATTTCATATTTACGTAAGAGGCTTACAGGCCTGGTGTTTTTTTACTCACTGACACATCAAGACAGGCAAACTGCGTATCTCCTATCCTCCACCCGCTTCTCCACTCCCAACAGATCATTTAAAAAAAGATGTTACACTTAATGGGAGGGCCTTTACCATCATCTGATGCAGACGTTGCGATGGACTACTGTACACTGCCGAGCTTTCTTTCCTTACTTCTTAGTGTAAATAGAACAAAGTTTGCGGCTGGCCCTACTACCATAGAAATCCACGTAAGTTCATTAAATTGTTGTGTCATGAAAACCTCTAACTACAACATGGCAAACTTTTTACGGGAGCACTGCGTGGATTTAGTACACAGTTCAAAGCTTTGTTTCGTTGGCCATGGCGATCACGTCCTGCCTTGCACGGCCACGTGTCGTGACACTAGCAAGGATGTAGATTATAAAGAGCAAACCCATCCACGCAAAAATACGTATCAGCTTTTGGATGTAACACTATTGTTAAAAGTCACATCGGGCTGTCTCGATCAGGTAGAAGAATAAACACACAAATAATTGTTCACCAGCCTTAGTTGACTGATAGCAGGGGCAACAGAACCACAAAACTAGTTCCTTCTTATTGCTGATCTTACGTGCTGGCAAGACAGCGTTCTCAGGGGCTGAGAAGCTAATCTGGTGAGCACTTTCTCTGACCTCAAACCTGTGCTTATAGAGGCAAGCTGTTGCAAGGTACGGCCTCATGAAAGGTGTAGAAATAGAATTACTTTCAAGTGGTGGAGCCAGTTCAGAACTTGCTTCTCAGTGAGGAAATTCACTCTATCTCCTTCGTTTAAAAAGGCAAAGATGAACAGTAGTGGCTTTTATCATCATCATCATCATTGTTTTTTCGAAAAGAACTACAGTGTGTTCTGTACGTGAAGAGCTATTTCAGGTTGCATTTTTTAGCAAAACAGTCTCTAAATGTTGAATACCTGGTTGTACACGATGAGTCTGATTGGATTATTCAAAATCTTCGGAAATCACCAGCATAAAATGCTCTTCATTTATTACACGTTATTCTCATTTCTGTTACACCGTTTTTATTTTAATTGTTTATGTGGAAATGCCAGAAGCTGGGAGCAGTGCAGACTACAAAAATGTTTGTACACTGCATGTCGCTGCCGCTGAGTTGCATAAAGTGTAGGCTATCAGCGAGAACTTGTTCACTTTGTCTCTGGGGGAATAGGATATGGAATAGGTCATTAAAGAGGGAGAGACAAAAAGAAATATGCATGAGAATAGCACCCAGAGAAAGAAGGAAAAGATCGAATTAGTTTCACGTAAGAAAAATACTTGTACAGTTGGTGGGCCCAATTTCCCTGTCATTGGCTGAACTCAAGGAAATTTATTCAGTAGCTTGCTTCTCTTGGCGGATTTTCCAGTGTTTTGTCATTATCTGTTTATGTTTTTTTCCTGAAATAGTCTCTGGTGTCACGAGATCACCAACTCGTTCAATCCAGAAGTAATGTTATTCAAAACGAAACAGGACTTTCAGTACTCCTCAGTTATTTTGCAACCTCCTCCCTGGAAGGTTTATGTTTCTTTACAAATGTTCATATTTTGAGTCGGATTATCTGCCTGAGCACTTTTTAGCTCCCAGTTTGCCGTGCGACAACCCTATTATTCGTTTCCTTAAAATCTTGGAATGTTCCGAGTTCTTTGTTAGTTGCTAGGAAGTCGCCTTCTTTCTTCATGCTGCAGATCTTTAAAAAAAACTCGTATTTTTCCACTCACAGTTTTTTAAAAAATTCTAAATTGTAAATAAGTTGTATATAATAAATTAATTATACCTCGAGTAAAGGTTTTTTTAATTTCCACGACCAGAATCTTGAAACAGAAATTCTTTTTTTTTTCTTTAACCTCATTAAACATAGACACTCTACAGAAACAAAAGCAAAGTTAATCATTCTAATAACTTCTTGCGAAGATGAGGCAGTCGATACTTCCATCACTAGATCAAGTTCACAGTTTAGTGATAAGTAATCCAGAGGCAGAAACTGCTCTTTCGGATTCAAAAGAAGTTGACGGAATCATATTTAGGGCACTACATAAAATGTGATCACTGAGACTCTGTTGCCTGCTTCTTACACAACTGAAACTCTTTAATCAAGACTTTACCTATTCTTTGAGCATGGTCTTTTCTTTCCATGTATGTAGAGACAGTGGATTTTGTTTTGAATAGTAAAGTAGGAGATCACAGTTTTGTAGGATTAGACCTCGAAACAATCGTAGGCAAAGCAACTTTAGTGAAACGTGACAGAAAGAAAAATCACAAGAGAATTACCTAGGATTCGAACCACGGGCTCCAGTAGGACGAGCAGCCGTCTAGCCACGAGAGAACAGCGTACTGACGAACTGCGCTATCTCGCACCAACTTTATTTTGAATAACACTGCAGCCTCTATCTTGTCCGTACGTGTCTTAGGTGCGTGAATGCCCTGAATCTCTTGACTTTCTTCACCTTCAGAATGTTACCCGCTACGTAAGATTTCATGTTCTTTGAAAAGTCTTATCAAGATATTGTTTTGCCTTATCAAGTAAAACTCCTTTTCTGGTCAAAAGAACAAAGCCATTGTAGCTATTTATTTTTAAAATTTACCAGTGTTACAAGTACAGGGTGAGTCCAGTCAAAATAGTAGTTGTCTTTTTATTACTCTTTTTTGTATTACAGAGTTCATCAGCGTCTCAGAAAACTGTGACTTGCGTTGCAGTAGCTCTTAGATCTTCTGTTATGAAAATAAATAATCCCTCTGCATTTGGCAGGGTTGCATGATTTTTTTTTCTGTTTTAATTTTATTGGATTCAAGCTAGACATCAAATTCGGCTAGACATAGTTTAATTAATGACATTAAATTCGACTAGACATAGTTTAATTAATGGCATAAAATTCGGCTAGACATAGTTTAATTAATGGCATAAAATTCGGCTAGACATAGTTTAATTAATGGCATAAAATTCGGCTAGACATAGTTTAATTAATGATATAAAATTCGGCTAGACAGTTTAATTAATGGCATAAAATTCGGCTAGACATAGTTTAATTAATGACATCAAAGTCGTCATTCGTTAAGGATTAATTATGATTTATATCGACTAACACTTTATAAACTGCAGATCTTAACTCCGAGAAGCGATCACGCATCGCCAATAAAATCGTTCTACTGAGATCTGGTATACAAAGTAATAATTTTCTTCCCGGTCATAGTCAGCTTTCACATAATTTTGCAACACTCATTCCCCAGAAGTGACTTTCTGAACCCTTTGGCAATGATTCTCACATTCTTGATAGTTTCACTCATAGTTTCACAAGAAATGTCATTATTTGTCAGATCATCAATTTATAGTATTGAATAGATGCCCTCATTCTCTGTGAGTTCTTCCTCATCAGAGTTCAGCTCGCTCTCTGCAACTACTTTTACAGTTGAAAGTTTTTTTTTTAATAAAGAACTTGACACAGAACAAGATGTATGTGTTTGTTACTGACCAGTGTACCAGTTTAGCTATAACACTAGAGTTGTCTGTGACGCATGTAACTATGTTTCTGAAGACGGGTAGTACAGATGGTGGCTGTGAATCGACGTCATCGCATGCGGTCAAAACATGAGTGCTATGCTGCCTTAGTCACCAGCTGACCAGAGGCTGCCGAGTAGAGTCGCCATCAGCAACAGCTTCGTCCTATTCCTTCCCAGAGAGTTAACCCTGGTACTTATTATTATTGTTTTTTTTTATTCAGGTTTGGTGAGGCCAGGGAGTCTTGCTAGTCGTGGTCTGACCGCCACTGTGGTAAGTGAAAATCGAAAGTCCCCAGGTAGGCAAGGGAGTGTCTAGTCCACTATACCAGCGCGGTCTCCCATGTTTCTGAACGTTCACATTTTAACGTCGCTGCTGCTGTGTTAATCTGAAGGGGGAAAAAACACAACACAGATCCGGTGATCCTTACCATTCCTAAATTCTGCAACTTACCTCCATCCATGTGAACACTTACAATGATGTATCTTCTTCTTCTTAATAATAATAATAATAATAATAATAATGAACACTCATCCAGAAAGAGGCAGACGCGAGTCCTTCATTCAGTTTGGAGCAGATTTTCTCGGGATTTTCTGGGATCGTCTGCTACTTCACAGGAAAGAAACATGCGGGATACCGGGAAAGAAGTCCTAAATATATCTGCTTTTCTTTGTCTCTGCTTTATCTGTAAGATGAATCGCCTGCTTCAACTCCATAATAAAGACTTTCAGATACGTCGTAAATTTAAATTTATTAACAGTTTTATTTATCGAAGACGATGATGATTTCTTGGACGCAAATCTTCTGTTAGATGTTAACACATCTACTAGGTGGATGTATCTTATGGCAAGGGTGTGTTTGAAATGTTTAGTGTTTAAAACTGCTAAACTGTTAATAACTGAGAACACCTCTTTTCTTTCTACAATGCGGATTTGTGACTTGAAAATATCTGCTTTAAATCACGCACAGAAGGAAGAAAATTGTGACTTTTTTAAACAGAAAAACGTCAAGCAATTCTGACTCAACGATAATAATCCACTGAGGTCACTGCGCATGCGTAATAACGACCAGTTATTTCAACATAATCAGGATATAATAAAGACGACTGGATCTTACGTGCTTTGAATTTCACTTTCCCATTACGAAAAGACTATGAACAGAGTTGAACATTTTTGATGTTCGAATGTGTTTGATGGAGCAGTTCTGAAAATGTGCTCAGTTGCTACAAAGTGTGGAAAACATGTAATTTTGCACATGGAGAAGGCATACATAATGATTTTATAATATATTAAAATTTATTTTAATAATTCATGTGTAATTTATAATATTAAAGCGCCTTCGGATTTCTCGTGTTTCTTTTGGACACTTATGTGGAGTTATTGTTAATTTTTGCTTTTGATAAGTGTGGGAAAGAGACGCAACCTATTAAATAGGAAACACTAGCAGAAACTCAAGGGTAGCAATTCGTCAAACTATATAAGTTTTTAACAGCATTCAAGCAGTTTGTTGAAAAATTCAGTGAAAGTTAACAGGAAAGTTCCTAAGTCTAGAAGCAAATTATGGCTCAAAACATCGGTAAAAAATCTGCATGCGGCCCAGATCTTATCAGTAAATATAGATCATCAAATAATGAAACAACATCTTCCGAAACACAGTGCACGAACGCTCCATGGCATATACAAGATAAGCCTTTTCATCATAGCGAAGACTCAGATGACGCTAGCGACTTCTCATCAACGCGGCCACTTCTTTCCTGTCCTGCTGGCCAAGCTCAACATACCTACGGGTCCCTAAAGGAAAACGCCTATAGCACTAGAGCAATATCTTCTAATTCTGAGCCACAGACAAAGGAAGCCAAGAAGTCAATAGAGAAGTATCCATTCTTAATAATTAACGTCATTGTTGTGTTAGTTAACGTAGGTGGACGCTTTAGCGCTCCTTTAATGAGCCAGTATCTGTACCAAAGATATGCAGACGGCCTTTTTGGTAATACAAGTGGGAAAACTTCCAGGTAAGCAATGCATGATTATTTAAATCCACTCCAGTTCCAGATACTATCCTTTCTAATATATTTTCCACATTACTTTAACATTATGACACAGAAATATCACATTTGACATTGATTCTCTACCACGTATGATATTGATTCTCTACCACGTATGACATTGATTCTCTACCACGTATGACATTGATTCTCTATCACGTATGACATTGATTCTCTATCACGTATGACATTGATTCTCTATCACGTATGACATTGATTCTCTATCACGTATGACATTGATTCTCTATCACGTATGACATTGATTCTCTATCATGTATGGCATTGATTCTTTATCACGTATGATATTGATTCTCTACCACGTATGCAAATCCTTATGATAAAACAAAGTGTGACCAGGCCCAAATGTCCACTGGGTGTCCAGTCAGTGTACTGCCCCTTGGCCAGAAGGTCTTTTCCCGTTTTAAGGGAGAACCCGGGGAAATTATTGGGGTGGGGGCGCTGAAGTAGATGAAAGTACCTTGGCTGATTAATGGTGTAAGCCTAGGGTGGGAAGGCGGGGAGAGGGAGGGAATTGCTCCCCCTTAGAAAAGTTTCTCTGGGAGGTCCTGAAGGTGATGGTCGGATTATCTGGGGCTAGCGAACCAGAAGTGGCCTCTCTTTTTTAGCGCTTTAATTAACAGAGAAAACTTCAATATTTTGGACACGTTAAACGTCATGGAAGGGAACATAGTAGGAAAAAGAAAGAGAAGAAGACCAAGGCGAAGACGGCTGCAAGACATCGTTGATGATCTGCGAATGGATGCATCAGCAGTAGGCCATCTTGCTTACAATCGAGAGGCCTACAGGAGAGCTGTTAGTGAAGGCAACGTTCCGCAAGGGACATGCAAATGACCGACTTAATCAACAGATTTCATCCTGGCTAACTGGACAGGGCTCATCATGGTCACCATGTTGGTGGAGACTGCCAAAAAGCTTATTTTTTGTGTCCACTCCAAGTCTTCCATATGTAATCCATTCTCAGTTGAAGGCGATGATTGTGTTTTTAACAGATTCATAGTCACCTTCCAAAACCAACCCCAACTCACCATTGCAGGTTGATAGAATAACAGTAGAGACATACCGTTACAGGTTGATAGAACAACAGTAGCGACTACAAATACGAGAACACCATTTTTAGAGCCGTAACGTTTATAACTTCAATTCTTTTAGCTATAAATTCTTCAGATTATATGGCCAGAGACTATCAGTAATGAAGAGCTATGGCAGAAAACTAACCGACCTACAGTGAAATAAATGATAATGAAAAGACGTACACTTCGAAAGTCAACCACAAACATAACCAGAACAAACTCTCACCTGGAATCCCAGGGAAAGAGGAAACAAAGAAGACATAGAAACATTTGGCGAAAGAGTCCTGAAGTGGAGATGGAAAAGACCGACTACATCTGGAGACGAACAGAAGAAACAGCCTAGGATGGAAATAAATGGAGAGCCCTTGTTGATGGCCTATGTCCAAGACAGAGATAAAGAAGACGAGGAGGAAAGGAATTCAGATATAAAGCGGATGTTAAACAGTCAAAACAAACCTGCATGAAGTGTTTAAAAAATAAATAGAACATTTTACTGAATATATAAAACATGAAAATAAATAGAAAATAGCAGTTTTAGAATCTAATGATCACTGATGTCCAACAAAATAATCTTTCAGATTAGTCTTATGTTTTAGAGGTAAATGAATAACCCCGTGGTCTCATAACGTTTCGTACATCAGTCATTATCTCCCTTCCCTCTTTGGTTTCTTCGTTATATGATGGCTGTGCTTATTATCAAAACGTTCTCTAGCTAGTTATTTCAGGAAAGTTGTGAGTTTTATGTCTGGTTAAACATTAACTCATCTTCATAATATTTTGTCTCATCTTCAAGCCACCCTTGTCTGAACGAGTCATCAATAAATTCCACCGTCGCGAGGGACATTCAGAAAGTCCAGGAGTCAACTTCAGAGACGATGCTCTACCTTGATCTGTGTAACTACTGCCTGGGTATCCCCGCGTGTCTTCTGCTAGGAGCCCTGTGCAATACGATGAGCAGAAAGCAGCTGTTGGCGGTTCCTCTGTTAGGGTATCTGACCAAGTGCGTGGTCATCGCTTTGGTGGTCAGCTTCGACCTGAATGTCAACTGGTTGTTCCTCGGTTACTGTGTTGAAGGAATCTCTGGCAATGTATGTACGTGAATACATTCAGATGCATGTTTAATCAACAAGATAAGTTTCATGAATTATATATATGATGTCCACAAATCTACGTATATATATATATATATATATATATATCAACAGTAGAAACTACATAAGAAACAAAACCTGTAGAAATATGGACCTACTGATGTTTGTAACGTATGTAATGGACGGATGAATAGAAGAATAAGTACTGAATAGAAAAACTGAAAATGAAAGAAAAGTAATTGAATACATTAGAACCATGTGCCTAAAATATTTTTGTGGACGTTATCAAATTGACAGCAATCTTGTCAGCAAAAAATTCACGACAAAAGTGATAAAGAAACCCAAGTGTACCATTACAGTGGGAGAGGAAGAAATAAGGAGAGCAAGTAATGGAATTAAAGAAATAGAGACTGCCAGGAGCAAATCCCTTGAACAGACTTCACTGTCGAGACAGTACGAAATGATAGTAAAAGTAATATGCATACATATAATGTCGTCTCACTTTTAAAAAAATGAATACAGTACTTCGAAGATTTGAACACAAGAGCTAAAGAAACATATGTTTCTGTTTGCTTTGTTAGGATCTGTTAGGACACCAAACGCATTGGCTGATAATTTCTGTTCCGCACTTTCTGCAGGTTTGCGGGTTCTTTTTTGGTGCCTTTTTATATACTTCGGACATAACATCACGTAGCAAATCACGAACCATGGGCGTATCCATCTTGGAGGGCCTCAAGGGACTACTGTCTGCCGGGATAAATGCAGTTACAGGCCAGCTAATTCAGAGAACTGGATTCGTTGTGCCATCAATGATGACAGTAGGATGTGTTCTTCTAAGGTGCTGATATATTCTAGTTAGACTGATCGTGCAGATTAATTACTGCTAGGTTTAGTGCACTAGGTTATTGACAGTATTGAGGGAAAAGTACGGACTGAGTTTATCATATTTAGAATCATCTGTTATCGAGAGATGAGCTATATTTAAAAATAAAATACTGAGATAAGTTTCACGTAGCGACAGAACAACAGTGTGGTACTACTGTATTTATTTTAATCTGATGACAATAATATGTCAGTCAGTCATTTCTATGTCCCTTGCAGAACTTTGCTTCTCTAGCAGCTCTCCTGTAGGTCTCTCGGTTATAAGCAAGATGCCCTGCTGCTAATGTATCCTTTCTCAGATCATCAATGATGTCTTGCAGCCATCTTCGCTTTGGTCTTCCTCTCTTTTTTCCCGTTATGCACCCTTCCAACAATGTCTTCTCTAAATTATCATGACGTTTAATATTTCCAGAATACTTAAGTTTTTCTCCGTTGAATCTTCTTTACCAGGAAACCTTCAATTTAAGTGTTTGTAGTATGGTTCATTTATGTGTCCATGATATTTGAAGAACTCCTCTGTAGCATTTACATTCATAGGCATTTATGTGTTTCTCAGCTGTTTTGTTAAGTGTCCAGGTCTCACAGGCATATGTTGTGATAATCCACTAGCCTGCCATAACTTCTCCAAATCCCACACGATGCTTTGCCTCAACGTCCTCACCGCATCGGCTGCAAGGAACACCCGCTCGTAGTTTCTGGGAGATTGAAGAAGAAGAAGAAGAAAATTGGTTACTCGGTGTACTGTGACTGTTCAAGCCTTACTTACAACACACGTGTGAGCACGTAACAACCATGTGGACGTTGGTCATTCGGTCATGTTACTGAGTTGTTACTGAACTTGGTCACGAGTTGTTTTTTTTTTTATTGGAGAGGGTACAGCTGTGTAGAAGCTAGAGGATGAACGTAAGGTCTTTATCTCATCATATGAGGGCTGATAAAGTGACTAAACCTGAAGTGTATACGTGAGATCTTGGAGCTGGAGTTATGCTTGAACTTGATCGTTACTGTAGAGGTCGTTGCTGAGTCGCGTTCAAAGTAAACGTTGAGTGTTACTCTGTAAAACTGAGTAGTATTATGAAACAGAAAAGAAAGCATGGAAATTGGATAGCTATAAATAGTAAACGACCTTGGCACGCCAAACATGTCGTGAAAATTACGCACTCTGGAATCGATAACTGGCAAGAAAAGATCAAGAACGGAGAGGAATGGAATGTGTCTTGTCTGCAGTACTGAGCCTCGGTGGCTCGAGAAGCTGCTCAGAGAAGCTGCATGTTAACTCTCACTACATGACTCAGTCACACGTACATTCATCGGCCACAATATCACGCCGTATAGAGACAAACATTCTCTCTAGGCACATGACACTTATCAGTCTTTTAGCATAAAATAGAAACATAAACCCGACCACGTATATTATGTGAGTCTACGTTTATAAATGAGATCGTATGAAGAAAAATAGAACGTTTGTTCTTTTTCATTTTCGATCTTATATTTTTCATTTTCGATCATATATAACCGAGGTTATTCAGTTATGAAGCGGAAAGTTATCGCCATAAAATGGGCATAATTGTTTAAATCTACAAAATATGGTACTGTTGATACGTGACAGATACTGCATTTCTAATTTTAGCTGTTAATATTATGTTGGATTTCTTTTGTTCAAGGCTACACACTTGACTAGAACAGACAATCATGTATTATCACAACCTCGTGTCTACGGTTTTCATTATCAACTTCAATCATGACTTCCCCCTGTGTCAGTGTCAGAATATCCGGCATCTTCCCCTCAAACGCCCCCAAACAATTGTTTCTTTGTTTGTTCATCATCCTGTCACAGCATTTTCTTTACCTAGAAAATGCCAGTTTGTAAGTTTCAACTATTTTCGTTTTCGGTGACGCAGCGTGATGTAGAGGACTTTTATGCAGGAAGTATTTACGCTTTTAGGGCGACTCCCGTAGTTATTTAACACAAGAGTCACGCCATCTATTTTTGGTCGTGTCGAAGGCTTGGCTGCTTTTTCTCCTCTTTAACCGCGCCTAGATTCTTTTCCATAAAATGGTACTAGCTATGTAAGAGCATTGCCGAACTCTTCTTCACTTTTACTTACAACAGTTTGTTCCTAATCGTTTTGATTGGGGTATTCCGCTCTATATTTTTCTCCTATTCTTTCTTTCAGCTGTCCCCAGATAAGTATGAAAAAGATCCTAATTAATGTGTTTTCATTATAATTTATCTTTCTGGGGTTTTGAGGAATTAATTTGCTTGGGATTCTGCTGTTAAGGTTGCGCAGTTTGCATGCTCACAGGGTCAGTTATTCCTTTGAAGATATTTTATCTCTTATGCGAAATGCTCAGCACAAATTAATATTTCAACTTCTAAAAAAGCTCAACATGTGCCTGTGAGACCTGGACACTTAATAAAACAGCTTAGAAACACATTTTGAATGTAAATGTTACAGAAAAGTCCTTCAAATATCATGGACACGAAAAAGAACAAATATATTCATACTACAAGAATACCGAATATTGAAGAAGGTTGTATAGTAAAGAAGATTAAATAACAGAAAACTTAAATATTTTGGACACATTAAACGTCATGATAATCTAGAGAAGACCGTCTTGGAAGGGTACATAATGGGAAAAAGAAAGAGTGGAAGACCAAGGAGAAGATGGCTGCAAGACATCGTTGATAATTTGCAAATGGATGCATTAGCAACAGGGCATCTTGCCTACAACCGACAGGCCTACATGAGAGCTGTTAGGGAGGTAAAATTCTGCAAGGGACATGCAAATGACTGACTGACTGACTAACTGACTGACTGACTTATATCCCCAGACGATGCATATGAAAATGTTGCTAGCAGGTATTTTTCTTACTGACGTTCAAAA
This sequence comes from Achatina immaculata, assembly GCA_009760885.1. Lineage (NCBI taxonomy): Eukaryota > Metazoa > Mollusca > Gastropoda > Stylommatophora > Achatinidae > Lissachatina > Lissachatina immaculata. The sequence continues at coordinate 59,255,304 of CM019718.1, read as the reverse complement.
CTGGGGGGGGGGGGGCTGTATGATTTATCAATAAACTGATATTATATAATTAAAAGATTAGAGATACTAGCCTGCAGGAATTCCTGGTGGACAGAGATGAATGCTAAAAGCCTGTTAATTTCTTGTCAGTATGGTCTGCGTCTTTCTACTGCCAACCCGGGATTCACGGTTGGAGCAGGATGGGCCAAGTAATGATGGCCGACCGTCTTTCCGCTGGTGGGCTCAATTAATCACACCTTTCAGGGATAACCGATCTAGCCAGACGAGACAACTTATCGTTGTGGGTGGATTTGCGTTTCTTCTATCCATGATAAGCACTGTTGGAGTGTTGAAGGTAAGAAAAAAATCTTAATAATAAATGCAATTTGACTACATCCTGCTTTATATCCCAGCACTGTCTGTCGCTGTAACATTACAATATTTTAATGTACTTTAACTGTTTATTTCCATCAATTCAGAAACAGGAAACTATAAAAACGTATAATTATATTCTGCACAGTGAGAATTGCAAATATTGAATATGATCGATCATTATTAAAAAAAACCCAAAAAACGTTGCACTAAAAGCATCCTAAATTATGCATATTTTATTTACATACATCGTTCTGAAAAGAATATATTCTAAATGCTAGCTCTACAACTTAAGAGGAGGGCATAAACTTTCTGGAACATTGTTTAACTTTTCTTTTACTCTTTGTAATATTTCAGATTGAAACTCTCTATATGATGAACATACCATTTTGCTTCGACGCCATAACTGTGGGCTGGTACATGTTTGGCAGAGATCTAGCCTTCAACGCACTTCTGATCGTTGCCGTACCTCTTCTGTATAGCCGTCTGCCCGGCATGTGGCTTGGAATTCTCGGCTGTCTGTCCGCTCTTGCGGGAGATGTCTTGTATGCCACCGCCAACACCGAAATTGAGATTTTCCTGAGTATGAACAATTTTTGTTTTCGATTTATAAAAAAACTGTTTCATATTTTTCGATTACTTAAGTAAAAATGATATAGGAATGTCCTAGAGACGGGGCAAAGAGATACAACAAGGCTGATATAAGAAGTTGTCGGTGAGAAAATTTTCCGTAGCCCACAAGGGCTAAGAAGAACTAGGGAAAACCGTATTACATGGAAACTGGCTGGGTACAGGGGCAATGTCATTTAAGGAGTAGATAATAACACAAGATAAGAAGATGAAAGACCAAACAGACAAGATCTTGCTGCACAAAGATGTTTGTTGTTTCTGTGGCCATTACTGTGACCAGGCAAATGTTGCTTAGAAACAGGATGAGAGAAATTACTCAGTAAAATGTTGCGGAGGAATTACTGAGTAAAATGATGTTGATAAATTACTGAGTAAAATGATGTTGATAAATTACTGAGTAAAATGATGTTGATAAGTTACTGAGTAAAATGATGTTGATAAATTACTGATTAAAATGGTGTTAGGAAATTACTGATTAAAATGATGTTGAGAAATTACTCAGTAAAATGATTTTGAGAAATTACTGAGTAAATTGATGTTGACAAACAGACAGAGAGGACTAAAGAAAATGACTCCATATAATTACCAACCACAGACACTATTTAAGTCTCTAAAGTGCAACAGGAAAACCCCATGTTACCTATTAAAAAAAAATAAACAAAAAACTATAGACTTGCATAGGGACTAGGCCCAAATTTAGCACAGTCTTTGGACATTATCAAACTGACAAAAATCATAACAGCAAAATAATTCATGGCAGAAGTGATAAAGATAACGTTTTCCACGTGAGAGAAGGAGAAATAGGGAGAAAGAGTACGTGAGTAATAATAGTAATGATGATGATGATGATGATTTTATTTTATAGTTTTGAAATGGATAATGTCCACAAAAGCTACTCATCACACAACGTAATCTAATGTTCATTACACAACATAATGTAATGTTTGTTACACAACATACTGTAATGTTCATTACACAGCATAATCTAATGTTTATCACACAACCTGATGCAACGTTCATCACGTAAACACTATGGCATTTTTTAACATTGAAAATAAAGTATCATCTAAACATTCTTTCAGTTATCTTTGTGGGTGTGGGCCAGGCTCTTCCTGTAAGCATGGTTCGAGGGGAAACTTCAAGACTGTTCGGTCCCGAGGCTCAAGGTAAACTACCTCAGTGTCCTGGTTTCATTACATACACGTTCAGTTACAAACATTAATCTCTGTACAAGTGAACGAGTCGGCTGCGCGACTACACTTCCTAGATAATCTGAGCAGCTGTTTGTTTTTGTTTCGTAATGTGGAACACTGTCCTCAGTGAGCGATTACCCGCTACCTAGGCCCTGTTCTAGACTAATTAAGGGACCCCGCCTCTCCTAATTATATCATTCAGCCCGTGATATAAAGTTTATGTAATAAGCTAATTAAGGGCCCCTACCTCTCTTAATTATATCATTCAGTCCGTGATATAAAGTTTATGTAATAAAGCAGAAAACTGCTGAAGAGAGCAAAACAACAACACAACTCCTCAGATCATCAGAGAAGTACCCCCACCCCACTCAGACAAGCATTTCAGCCCTTTATTAAACGTCTGACCTTTGAGGGTTGGGCCACTCCCAGAAGTCTGTGATTTGTTGGTTTATAACCGCTTCACAAGGCAGAAGATACTACTCGGATGTTCACACCTGTGACTTTAAGTTCCTTTCTTAACTAATAATCTGTATTAGTAGAGTTCTTTCCCTTGATGTCGAGGAGAAAAAGGGTGCCTACTCTTAGGGGACCCTAAGCTTAATCATGATCAACCTAATAGATAATTTATATCTAATTACATCTAATTATATATTAGATTATTAGATCGTGTGTAATAAGAGGTTAGTGAGTGGCTGGTTCATATCAAACATGCTTACTGCATAAGATGAAAGGAGTGTACAGAAACTAATGAAAAAAAGTCACCAAAAAAAGCATTTAAAAATTATTACACCAGCGTAACGTGGAATGGAAGATCACTAACGTGAATATCAAGCATAATATTTAAGTAACTCAGCATCTTTCCGTTTTGTACAATGCCCATGGTTGTTCCTCCTAATCTTACAAATGTAAAAGATGTAAACGTCTATTTTACAGGTCCGCTGTTCGCAGTTCTGGCGGTGCTAGAATGTGTTGCCTATGGGTCGGGGACTACAGCACTGTCAGTGTACAGATCATCTCTGGGGGTCTACAGGGGACTGCCTTTTCTGTTGTTTGCTGCTGTGTTGGTCGTTGTGATGATTTTGCTTAGGTAAGCGGGCTGTGCTCTTACGTTTGTGCCATGTATACTCATAATTAGAAAGAAGCTGCAAAGGGCTCTGATCGGTTTCTCTGGTGGTGATTGTGTTAATTCAACAAATACATAGTCTTTAGGACAGAAAAATATAAAGGAAAAGAGCTAACTAAGATAATCGAGGAAAAGGAAACAAACAAAAATAAAAAGAAAGCTGAAAAGGAAGCAATGAAGTAGTAAAAATATTCTTTCAGTTGACTGTATTTTATTCCAGGTCTAACGAGAAGAATGAGAAATGTTACCTGCCTCATCAGTGAGCCCCTCTATCACGGTCAGACGTGGCCCACATATGCCAGACGTGATATAAACCGTGATTCCCAACCAAATTAGGGTCGCTTGGGTCTAAAGTAGGGTCGCGTGGGTCTGAAGTAGGGTGGCGTGGGTCTAAAGTAGGGTCGCGAGATGATATTAAGAAAATCCATTACTTTATATTTTCAAGTCTAAATACCAATAACCAACCTATTCACTCTTCACTGAAATACATTTTTAAAAATACTTTTTTGGCTTATTGTTTTGAGGATTTTGTAATAATACATTTGTTCTCAATAGAGAATTATTAGATTATTCAATAAGTAACATTATACATAAATACTTTTTTGTTTGCGCCAATCAAGAACAGTAACTTTTCCCGCAGAGCCCCCAATCTTCGGTCTGGGTTATCGCTGAGTGGATCAAAGTTAACAGCCCATGGTGGACGAAACTGCTGAAGTTACGTCTTGGTAAAATCATGTGGTTGGGAGGGCGGGGGTCAGTTTCAACATACCTTTAAAAATCTTTTGCATGTGTCGCAGGCTACGTACCATTGCTAGTTGAGAATCGTTGCTATAAACGAAATGCTTTCCACTATATCGCCAACGTAACCTAATCAGCATTTTGAAGAAAATACAACGTGTCAACTGCAAGGCACTGTCAGTAGAGCGCATTTTTCAGCATGTTATATTTCGCTTAGTTCAAACTGAGGCGCCCAGAACTGTGGCTGCTGATACGCAAACAAACAAGATATGGTGGCGCTGGAAGTTGGTTTAATATTGTGGGAGGACAACTCTCCAGAATGCCTCCAACGGAAACATACCCTCAGTCTTTTAACTGGAATAAAACTGACTACAAAATTCACTATCCGGTACAATAGAGAAGTCACAAAGCAGAGAACGTCAAGCTAGTCACATTTACAGCCGAGAATGAAGTTACATTTACAGTCAAGACTCGAGAATGAAGGTAAATTTACAGGCGAGACTCGAGAACGAAGGTAAATTAACCGGGGAGACTCGAGAATGAAGGTAAATTTACAGTCTAGAAAGAAGTTAATTTACAGTCAAGAAATGAGTTAATTTACACTCAAGAATGGACTTGCATCAAGAATGCATTGCACAGCCAGAACTGACTTTAAACAGTATAATGTATCCAAGAAATTTCAGATTATTTAATCTTATTAACCAATATTGTATCATTTAGTTTACTCTTATTAACTAATATTGTATTATTTAGTTTAATCTTATTAACTAATATTGTATTATTTAGTTTAATCTTATTAATTAATATTGTATTATTTAGTTTCATCTTATTAATTAATATTATATTCTTTTTTTAGCTTCTACCACGTCATTTGGAGGCGTCAGAGAGTGCAAATTAACTGACAACGAAATCCGCAACCAGCACTGAAAATGAGTTTGATATTTGAAAATTGTAACTGTTTCATAAATCAGACTGCCATAAGAGGCTACATAAAATTCCATGTGTATGGCGGCTGTATGTACCAAGCTGAAGACAAGCTTAGCACTGTAGATATATCTGAGCATCTACTTCATTACCTGAACCAGTTTTACTGCCGTTATCATTTCTTTTGGATACATAAGAAATCTCGTTCAATGTTCATAAATATTATGAAATATTATTACTGCTAGAGAAACAACATTCAAAAGTTATGGATACCAGATTCAATAAATAATAATAATATGTTAATAATAATAATATGTTAATAATAATAATAATAATGATAATGATAATAACAGTCAAGGGTTACTAAAGCAAAGATGGTTGATCTAGTGAGATGACACAATTATTATCGCTGGAAAACCACAGCCAACCAAGAACCGTAACATCTGAAAAATTATCGCGGAATAGTTCAACATAGTTCAACAAAACTTCCATGGTGGATGAAACTGCAGAAAAGACTGCTCATTAAGTTCTGTTTGAGAATTAAAGAAAGTAAACTTCCCATTGGACTTCGAGTCTGTTTTTAATATACTAACCACGGATATTCGTTTTTTTAATTATGGTAGTCTGTGTCCAGACAAAGAGTGTGCGTGCGTGCGTACGTGTGTGTGTGCGTGTGTGTGTGGGGTGTGTGTGTGTGTAAAAGTAAGCTTGTGTATCTGTCTGGGTACCTGAGAGAGACTAAATTGTAGTGTCGGAATTTCCGTGTAGTGGCTTCTTTTCGTTTCGGGTGGCACGCATTAAAGACTAGGCACATCGTGACAGACGAATAATTAGTGTATAAGTATATACAACTAAGTAAATAACTAAAATAGACATATCGTGCATCTTATTTAGGAATTTAAGGTGGTCGAGTTTGTAGTGTGTTGTCCTCTCACTGTTTTTCTTGCTATCACGCCTTAAGTAGATCTGGAAATCCCCGAATCTTCTTACATTTACAACTATTTTCATGTATAATATGTATACTTTTAAAGTGGAAATACTTTGTACATTCACTTTTACAACTATACATATCAACCCGCGCTTTTTGTGCGGATGGGAACGTCTGCGTTTTTTTTTTCTGTGGCGCAGGAAGAGTTAAGTGCTTTATCAAACACAAATAATGGTTTACTATAGCACTTTATCATGCGCTAGTCGCGTTTTTTCAGTTTGCTAAACTTGTACATTCAAAATTCATGAACGTGTTACTGAAGATGTTATGGTTATAACTACAATTTATTAAAGACATGATATGCTGCCTATAACAATTCAGATACATTTTCTGTCAAACCATCATCATTGTTTTTGCTTACAAAGTACCTGGCAGTAAGCATTTTTTAAAGGCCTGACCAATTTTTAAATTAATTATGAACATTTCTTGTGAGGCTGTCTACTCTGAGACTATTGTGTGAGTGACTCTGTATATATCAAGTATATTATATGAGCATGTAATGTTGATAAAACCATTATAAAGATGTCTGAACAAACTGATCTTTTAGTTTTCTGAATTCTGATATATGACAGCGAAGCTGCATAACAACCAATACATGGAGTCTACCAGAACAATTTATATATATATTTTTTTATTTGTATATATTTACTATATGGGCATTGATATGTGTTTAACTATATGGACATTGGATGAGATGTATATTCACATCCCCAGGAATGCTTCTTGCCTGAGTCAGTAGTGTGGTGTCTTTCATGGCTAGGCAGTGCTTGTCCTACTGGAATTCAGGGTTTGATTCACATTCATTCTCTTATCATTTGTCTTTATCTCACATGTAAAGTTTTTTTGTAGCTCATCATACAAATTTTTCAGTGGAAATTTAATTGTCTCCAGTTCACACTGGAATAAAGCATCAAAAGAAGTTGCCACTAAAATGGAAGTCACAGAATTTGTATGGTCATGCACCGCCAGAGAGCTATACAAAATGCTTGGGGCTTTGGACAGATCAGTAATTATGCTGCCTGTCTACTTAGTAACAGGCAAGTTTTAAAATTTCACCTGAAGATTAGGATGCTTTCATGAAGTTTTTGGTTTGTTTGTTAGTGTCATGCCCTTTTGGATACTGAAATTAGATGCCTATCTGGAAAACAACAACAAAAAAGGACTTCAAATAAAAGCACATCACAGTGCTTTTTACCTAGAAGCCGATACTGTACAACTGGGAAAAGAGAAAAAAATTCAGTCCTATACTCGTATGACTGAGTAAATTAGTACTCACATCATGTTAAAGCAAAAAGTAAAATAAAAAATGGGTGAAAAAATGAAATGTGTTATATTTTGTTGTTCCCAACCTCATGTGAATACAACTATATGCACTATATGTAAGTTAACATACTTTATCCCATTAGTATTGTTTATCCCTGTGAAAATTTCTGTCCTAAATGTTCTTGTTATGTGTTTAGTTTTGCCTCCTTGTGTAAAGCTGCAGGCCTTCACACTTACTGCCTTCATCATCTATGTCCCTAGTCCTAATTCTTTTAAACCTTACATTCAAGTTTTCCTCTCAAGATACAAGTCTTGTTAGAGTGGAATATTTCTTATGGATCCCATAGATTCAGTGTTGTTATAACTTTGCATGCTTCTTTCATGCCTTAATTAAGATTTTTCATGACATGAATGTTTCACACAACTTCTGTCAGTTTTATGAGGAACTATAGGAGTGAAAATAACTCTTTTGGAGAGATGAATGAAATCCTAGTGGAAGTACTTTGTAAACAAAACAATTAATATGTTTAAATAATCAAGCTGAAATGATTAAAGAACACAGTAAATAGGTCTTTTTACAGAATGAGGCAAACTGGGAGTCAAACCACATTTATTCATCATGGTGGTGGATCTTTCTGAAGAGCTTGTTTCAGTAGAAGTTTTTTAATATTAAGAAAGTCATTTAGCTCAGTTCCATCAGTTATTATTACAATATATATTATATAATATTATGCCTATATTATTCTATATTCAGCACTACATCAGCTGCTAATGTCAATGCAATTCAGTTACAGGGAGGTAATCCAACAATGACATCAGGAACACTCTGACATATTTTGACTTGTGACTGTGCAAGACTCAGTGATGACATACAAGTGCTGGAGGATCAGCTCACAGTTTTGAGCTTCCACTGTTTGAAAGTGACCCAGACTTTCTATGCCAGGCACCAACATAAAGTTTCAGTGTTTTCTCCTGTCTAGCATGGAGTTACTAGATTTCTGAAATATGCTTGCTTTATTTTACACACTATTACTAAACATAATGTCATATAACACATTTATTTGCAAATAACAAGGAATAAAGATAAAGCAGACTTATTTACTTTAAAAATCACTTAATACTGTGAGTACAAAGTGACCAAGTAAACTTTCAAATAAAGCAAAATTTCATATCAAACATACATATGCATACATATTTCACAAAATATATAAATTAACAACAGTGCATAATTCCTGTCATTTGGTTAATAACTATTCTCTTCCACGGTACTTACATCTTTTCCCATTTCATTCAGTTATTTTGTTCAGAACTTTACTTTTTCTTTCAGTTATCATCATCATCATTAGGTGGCGTGCCAACTGGTGTTGGCTATTATGCTTCTCCAGAGTACACAATCCTTCATGCAGGCCATCAGCTCAGTTGGTGATCTTCTCTCACACCATCCCGTCAGACTGTCCAATATCATTTCTCTTGGTCTTCTTCTTGATCTTCTTCCTTATATTTTTCCTGTTGCTATAATATTTTCAATGCCCCCTCTTCTCACTACATGTCCTATGAAAGTACACTGTCTCTCTCTTATTTTTTTGACAAGATTTTCTTTTTCTTCTCATACACTCTTCATTAGTTATTTTTGCTGTCCAGGGGATTTGCAACATACTTCTAATAAACTACATTTCTGCTGCTTTCAGTGATTTTTGTGCAGACCTGCCTATTGTCCATGATTCACTTCCATATAACAAGATAGGTTCAATATAGCATTTTAGAACTCGTTTTCTAACATTCATTGATAAGGATGTGTTGGATAATATGTTTCTCATTCTTTGAAATGCAGTCTTTGTTTGACCTATTATGTTCCTAATTTCTGTTCTGCATTTCCCGTCTGAAGTTATTACTGCTCCAAGGTATTTGAATTTCTGCATCTGCTTTAGAATAGTTCCATTTAATTTTATACTGCATGTTGGTGGATTCTGTTTCTTAGATATAACTGTAGTCTCTGTCTTTTTGATGTTCAAAGGCCTTTCTGTTCACTTTCTTTGGTGACTTTAACCAAGAGATTTTGCAGGTCTTGTTGGTTCTCAGCTATCAGTACTGTGTCATCAGCATACCAAAGGTTGTTAATATTGTATCTTCCAATTTTTATGCCTGGTTCTGTGATGATCGCTCTTAGAATATTCTCATTGTACAGAGGAAAAAAAGGTCTGGAGATAGTACACATCCTTGTCGTACTCCTTATTTTATAGGTTGATATTTTCCAGTTCTATTTTCAACTCGAACTGATGCTTCATGCTGCCAGCATAGATGTTTTACAGTCTTCAGGTCTTTGCCATCTATATTGATGTCTTCAAGCATTTTTCTTTCAGTGCATTTTAAGAAAAAAAATTTAAGTCAATAAATAAATAAAATCTGCGTCTACAAAGATAAAACTCTACATCTGCCCAACCAAAAATTCTCTGCTCTAGTTTTAGTATAATTTTTTAAAAGATTGCACATTTTCACAGAATTCAGAAATGAACTTCAGAACAAGAAGATTTCCCACAAGCTTAATATATTATTATGACGTTTTGTTACAGTAAAATAATACTTCCACAGGCAACATAGCCTAACAAGAGTGGGCACAATGCAGAGAACATATCTTTGAATATTTCTGTACCATCTCCTTGAACTATGTCACCTCTGAGAGAAAAGTATGAAATCAGTACCGACACATGAACATAAATGGGGAAAAAAAGTAGAACTTTATTCTGTTTCCCTTTTTAGTTGTTAGATTCACTTAATTTTCATGTCCTGAGTCCTGTGTGCATTTTGTCTTCTAACATGCAAAGAACTGAAGTGACTTGTTAGTCCTCTTCTTCTTGTCGTACAATTGGGACTCCTAAAATAAGAACAGAAAAAAGAAGTTTCAACGTTTGATAATGAAGCAAGAATAACCTGTTTCACTGTTGATGGGTCACTATTGCTAGTTGCACAACTCATCTCTTAAATATTCTTCAAATAATACAGTTTCTTACAAGCTGGAAACAAGACAGATTTTACCCTTATACAATTGTTACGATAAAAAAATTCTATCCCACAACACCAGACAAAATATATACTTGTATAAGACAGATTAGACCAGTGGTACTATACAGGTCAGAAACTAAACAAGATTAAAACCAAAAGAGAATCCTGAGAAGAATCTATGGACCAGTAAGAGATCCTATAACACAACAATGAAAGATAAGAAGGAACAAAGAAATCTACACACTGTTTAATTATCTGGTTATAACAGTCATTATGAAAAACAGCAGACTGATGTGGCTTAGGCTCTTGGAGAGAATAGACAAACAAAGATGGCTCATACAGAAGTGATGAATGGGGATAGACCAAGAGGTAGACCAAGGCAACAATGATGAGACAACCCAGAAGAATATATACATCACTCATTCATTCATTCATTTGCATGTCCCTTGCAGAACTTTGCCTCCCAAACAGCACTCCTGTAGGCCTCTCGGTTGTGAGCAAGATGGCCTGCCACTGATGCATCCATCTGCAGATGGTCTTCTCTAGATTATCATGATGTTTAATGTGTCCAAAATTTAATCTTCTCTCTTATATCCTCTTTACTAGCCAGCCTTCTTCAATAAAAAGATCTTGTAGTATAGATATATTTGTTCTTTTTTGTGTCCACGATATTTGAAGAACTCTTCTGTAGCATTTACATTCAAAGGCATTTATGTGTTTCTCAGCTGTTTTGTTAAGTGTCCAGGTCTCACAGGCATATGTTGCAATGGGAAAGATGCATGCCCTTAAAAATCTTATTTTTGTGGTTCTGTCTGCTCCTTCCACAGATTCTTTAGTTGTTTTACTTTCTGAAGAGCGGTAGATGTCCTCCTTTTAATTTCCCTCATTGTATCGCCATTATTAGTTAGTAGTGATCCAAGATATTCAAAACTCTCCACTTCTTCCAGTTTTTCCTCATTGATACATATTTCAGCTGCCTTGTCTGTTTTATCAGTTGTCATCAATTTAGTTTTCTTTGCATTAATATAGAGGTTTTGCTCTTCACTGTTCTTACGGACTGACATAATTAGTTTTTCCATTCCTTCTTGTGTTGTGGACAGTAATACTGTGTCATCAGCATATCTAATCTCTGGTATTTCATAACCTCCAATTGTTATCTCATCACATCCTGGTGATTTATCATTTTTCAGATTCTTTATTGCCCATAAAACTTCTTCTATTGTCAGTTCGGGTTCTTTCACCTCCAATAATAATTCACACTGTTGATTTCTGCTTCCACAGTTGGTTGTTTCATACATTACTTTGCAGTATTCCTTCCATCTTTCTAGAATTTCCTCTGTCTCTGTCAAGGTATTCCCCATCTCATCACAAATTACATTTAGCTTAAGTGTGACATTTCTTGTCAATGTCTTCATTTCTTTAAACATTTCACTATCTCTTCCACACTTCTGATATCCTTCTATTCTTTCACAACAATCTTGTATGTATTGTTTTTTGTCTTTTCTTATGTTTCTTCGTACTTCTTTTGTTAACGTTTTATATCCCTCTTTGTTGTTGTTTGTCACTTTCCATTGCGTCTTCATTTCTCAACGTTGTTTTATCAGTTCTAGTGTATCTGCTGTAATCCATCCATTCTTTTGTGTTTTCTTTACTGGAACCATGTCTTTAGCTGTTGTTATTAAGATAGTTGGCCTGTGTAGCCAATTCATCTGGTGCCATCTCCTCCTGTACAGCCATCAGGATTTTGAAATGGTTCTTCACTTCTATACCATATTGTTCTGGTATTTTTGTAAGATCGAAGCGGAGTGGTCTTGATCCCGTAACTGTCTTTTTTATCTTTATCTTCATGTCTGCTATTAATAACTCATATTCCATGTCACAATCAGCACCTGGTAAAGTTTGTGCTGATGATATACTTGATCTCCACCTTCTTTGCATTAAAATGTAATCTATTTGATTCTTGGTTTTCCCATCAGGTGATGTCCATGTGTAAAGTCTTCTTGGATGTTGTTTAAAAAGTGTGTTAGCGATCATTAGCTCATTTTCCATGCAAAAGACCCTTAGATTGTCACCTGCCTCATTTCTATGTCCTATGCTAAATTTCCCCACAACATATCCTTTGTCTTCTGCTCTTTCTGTACCAATTTTTGCATTAAAATCCCCCATTATTAATACAGTATCATTTTTCTGTACCTGGTCTATTGTCGTTTGCAGTGTGTTATAAAAGTCTTCTACTTCCTCTTCTTCTGCTGCTGATGTAGGTGCATATATCTGGATGATTGTTACATTTCTAGGAATGCTTTTAAGTCTGAATGTGAGGATTCTATCACTTACTGGATTGTAGCCTAGCAATGCTTTTGATGCTGATTTGTCCAAGTAAAAAGCCACTCCATTCTTTCCTCCTACTTCTCCACCAGAGTATATAAAGATATTATCATTATCGCTCTTAAAGTGTCCTGATCCTTTCCATCGATGTTTGCAGATTCCCAAAATGTGTATCCCCATTCTTTTCATCTCATCACTGATTATTTGATATTTTCCCTCATACATACTTCTTATATTCCATGTTCGTACTCTTATTTTTCTTTTTAGTTTGATGCAGGGGTTTTCCTTGGTAACACTGTGAGGATTTTGTCCGTCATCACAATTACTAGTACTGACCTCTGTCTCACACTCTTCCCCAGTGTTAAAATTAGATCTATCTGGCCTGGGGGACTCACCACCAGATCTTTTTCCTATTTGACTTTCCATGTTGCTGTTTGGGTTTCTTGGTACATTTCCAGAAGATAGTTTACCACTGCTTTCCTTCCAGGCAGTGACTGTACTAGTCACTGATCGTAGCCATTGTCCCTACATTGAGATCATCTGCCTACCATCATAGAATGGTGACCATAACCAACATTATCTGTCAGCTGCTCTCCCATTCAATCCATCACCTGCTCCCATGGCTTCACATCACCCTGATCGGGGGGGGGGGGGGGGGGGGGGTGTGTGCTATACGGGTAGAAGATATACATGCTCTTGAATTGACAAGTGGGAAGAGGTGGATCAAGAACAGAGAGGAATGGAGAGATGTCTAGTCTGTAGCAGGTGGCTCAGAAAGCTGCTGAATACAGCTGCTGCTCAAAGAAGATGAATACAGTGACTAGACCATTGCATATACAGCTGAATATACAGTATGTGTGTGTATATATATATATATATATATATATATCATTCATTCATTTGCATGTCCCTTGTGGAACTTTGCCTCCCTAAAAGCACTCCTGTAGGCCTCTCGGTTGTGAGCAAGATATATATATCTATCTTACATCCTTCGCATGCCGTTAAATATCAGATAGGGCTCGCATAGTTGTCTGACAAATTTTCCTATTCTCAGCGAGTCTTTCAACTTCGCCAAGAGATTTTATCCCCACTAAACTGGCTTCTCTTAACAATGTCCTCTTTAGAGTTTCATGTGATCAACCTCTTTTTCTTCAGCCTGTTGTGCTCCACTTGATAGCTTGTTTTGGTATTCTCCAACTGTTTCTTCTCAACACATGGCCTACATATGTCCATCTTCTTTTTCTGATCACCCATGAGACAGGTTGTTGTTTGCTCATCTGGAGAGATGAGGTCTGTCTTACCTCTGTGTTGTTCTTGAATTCGTTCCACTTTATATCAAGTATTTTCCTTAAACAAGAGTCTAATTTCTGTCTATTTCTTTAGTTAATTTCCAGCTTTCCCATGCATAAATGAAGGTGGATATCACATTTGAATTGAATAATCTTAACTTGGTTTTTGTGCTTATAACTTTTGAATTTCATATGTTCTCAAGATTTTTTAAGGACAATGCTGCTTTTGCAATGCTATTGCAATGCTAATTCTAACTTCCTTCCTGGTGTCACCATCCTGGTCTATGTAGCTGCCAAGGTATACAAATTGGTTTACTTCATCAACAACTGTTCCTTCTACATATCCTTTTCCTTCTTGATTAATGGGAAGTTTCATTATTTTTGTTTTGTCTGTTTTAATTTCAAGACCTATTTTGCTAGCCAAGAAGACAGAAAATCTGTTTTTTCCTGCATCGATTTCACATTGTCACTGACAAGAGTTATGCCAACTGCAAAATCAAGATCTTCTATTTGGGTCCCATGTACCCAATCAATGCTGGTTTTACCTGTACAGCATCTTTTCATTAAAAAGTCTATGGCAATTCCAAAAAGCAATGGAGATAATATACATCCTTGTTTCATGCCTGTTTCAATCTGAAACCATTCGCTCATTCCTTTCTCTATCTTGATTGCACAAACATATCCGTTGTAGAGTATATACAGTATATATAATCCCATACAGAATACAGAGCTAGATGTCTATAACTTTATATAGAATATCAAAGATAAATGTGCAGGATCTTATACATACTATAGGGCAAGATATCCAGAAGCTTATACATTAGACAGAGATGTTTAAAAGCCCATTCAGAATACAGGAATAGATGTCCAGAAACCTTTACAGAGCTGGAATCTAGAAGCCTTTGCAAAATACAGAGATAAATGTACAGAATTCTATGCAGAATATATAGCTGGATATCTAGAAGCCCAAACAGAATATGCAATGATAGATTTCTAGAAGCTCATGCAGAAAACAGGGACAGATGTCCAGAAGCTCATGCACAAAACAGAGACAGATGTCAGGAAGCTCATGCACAAAATGGAGACAGATGTCTAGAAGTTCATGCTCAAGACAGAGAGAGATGTCTAGAAGCTCATGCACAAGAACCAACAGACATATGTCTAGAAGCTCATGCACAAAACAGAGGGATATGTTTAGAAGCTCATGCAGAAAACACAGAGAGATGTTTAGAAACTCATGCACAAAACAGAGGGAGATGTTTAGAAGCTCATGCAGAAAACACAGAGAGATGTTTAGAAACTCATGCACAAAACAGAGAGAGAGATGTCTAGAAGCTCATGCAGAATGAATGAATAATCTTTATTTTTAAAGGGTAAAGAATTGGGCATGCAGGCCCATCTTACATTCTTCCCACATACTCGATTTAATACAAGTATACAAATTACATTAGGAAAAAAAAATATCAAAAAAGTGTAAGATTAAACTATTACAATCAAAGTAAAGGAGAAGAAGTAATTAACCTAATAAAATGGCACTCACATACACAGACATATATATAATCAAAAATACATTGTCAGTACAGATCTTCTAACATATGTTTTTTAACAAACATGAAAATAATTTCAACAATATCTAACAAGTTACTTTTCAAACTATGTCATTTTAGTATTTGATGGCTGGCGAGTCATGGGTTGAGAGAAAACAGAGAGAGATGTCTAGAAGCTCATGCAGAAAACAGAGAGAGATGTCTAGAAACTCATGCACAAGACAAAGACAGATGTCTAGCAGTCCAAATCTGTGTTTTATTTCTTTTACTCACCATCTAATTTTTTAAGTTTTGGCAGCTTCCTGGCCACTTCGTCCCTCCATGTCCCGTCACCTGAATGCTTTTCTTCTAGTGGGTTACCTATAAAAAAAAGTTGATCTGATGATAAAATGTTTTCTTTCATATTCTCTCATAATTTTTTCATACTCTTTCATATTTTATACATATCCTTTCATATTCTTACATTTCTTTTTGCATTCTTTCATAGTGTTTGCTGTTGTCATAATTGTTTTGCAGTTACAAGCAAAACTGTAGGCAATTCATTTTTCTTTTGTTTTGCAAAAAATATTATTAGCAATTTTATTTTTTGTTTTGCGTTTTTTGCTCCCAAAGCCACTTCAGATTGAGAATTAAATTAATCGCTTTATAACTACATTATACATACCTGGTAATAAGTTTATACTAATTTAAAAACTAGTAATGTTTATTATTCTTTTTTATTTTCAAAATCACTGATTTTTCATATCTGATTTCATTTTGATACATATATTCATGGTGCCAAAGTACTGTTGGATATACTTGTAAATTGTGCTCATTTTCATCATTTAATGAATTTTCTCTTTTAAAATGGATTTCACTGAGAAAAGTATGCATGTATATTCAGTGGTAAGCTCTTTAAAAAAAAAAGAAGCATACATTAAGAAACTAGCCCTTATTTTTCATTCAGCCATATTGATCTTTTTTTTTTAAACTTAAATTTCAAGGTCTTCATGGTAAAAATGTGGGAGTAATAATAAAAACTTGTTGGTATGACACAGTAACAGAAAGTTGCCATAACAATATAATCTGTATAAGTATTTAGTTTTGCCTTTCTGCCTTGAGCAGTCCTTTTGAAAGAATTTTTTTCCATATCGCAACATGATGACTTGATAAATATTGTGAAACTTACATAACTCACACACAGACACAGTGGGAACAGAAACCATCTTGAGGTGAGATGTATTACTGTGGAGTGTATGGTCTGGAATGTTTGCTTTATTTCAAATTTGGTTACTGTCACAACAAAATTTCATTTTTACTTCCTTTATTGTTTCATTTCCTGACAGAACGCCAGTAACAAGAGGAAAACTGGAGGAGAAAGGGACAGATGAAGAAACAAGATATGTGATGGACTAAAAGAGTGGCAAAGAACGTGGTCCAAAACACATAGAAAGAGCAAAGGATAGATGGTTGTGGAAATCAATGATGACTAATGCCTAACTGGCATGGTCCAGAGAGATCCTTGCTGGGAGTAGTCATTATGTGGAAATAAGCTCAGAGACTGAGAAAGTGACTCTGTGGCCGAAGAAAGTGAATTGAGACAGATTCTTTATTATCTTGAGTAACAAGATTTTGTGGTGCTACACAAAAGGGGTTGCCATTATTTTCTGTATGTTCATCATGGTTATAAAGTTTAGTGAGAAGTTTATTTTTAATAAGTTTACTGTCGTCATAAGATTCCGCACTACTAGTCTGATTGATGACCTGTCATCAAGATCTTTGTCTCAGCATTTGTTTCCAGGATCTTTGTCTTAGCATTTGTTTCCAAGATCTTTGTCTTAGCATTTGTTTCCAAGATCTTTGTCTTAGGATTTGTTTTCAAGATCTTTGTCTTAGGATTTGTTTTCAAGATCTTTGTCTTAGCATTTGTTTCCAAGATCTTTGTCTTAGGATTTGTTTTCAAGATCTTTGTCTTAGGATTTGTTTTCAAGATCTTTGTCTTAGCATTTGTTTCCAGGATCTTTGTTTTAGGTATTTGTTTCCAAGATCTGTGTTTTAGCATTTATTTCTCTTTCAAGAATGTCAGTTTCACAATAGAAGAACCATGATAAGAAGTTATAATTTTCTTAAGTTGTGGTCTAGTTTCAGCCATTTAAGAAAAAAAAACAGAAATATTTCTTTCAAAGATATATCTTGAGACGATGCTGTGTCAGTCCTCGGTGCCATAAATTTTGTAATCACTTGCAACATTTTAATTCCAGAAATTTGTATCACTGGTCTACTGCACTGAGGCCACTTAAATCAACTAGATATTCTCATTAACCAATAAAATTTTGAAAACATTTAAATACACATGAAAGTAAACACTGCTGACCAGAGATTACAGTTTGCATAAATGTTGTCATCTTTAGGTAGATCTTATAAAGGATTCTTACTTCACATTCCCTATCTTCACTAATATCATTATCTGTTTGGAAGTTCAAAGTGGAGAAATTCTGTTTTGAGAAAACTGGTGTTAGAAAGTGAATGTCATATGTAATTTTGTACGTACCATAGAAAAGTAGATCTTCAAGGTGTGGCATGTCAGCCTAGAAGTAAATAAAGAGAAAGAGTACAAAATGTTTCTAATGGAAGTCACACAATATCTTTCACCACTGTGGTAGTGACACTAGAAACAAGCAAACAAAAAAAAACTCTTCTAATAATACAATATAGAGTATGTTATAGTCAACATCATCATCATCATTATCATTTTCTAATCAAATGTTGTGAACATAAGAACAAAATCAGATATCAGAACTTTCCAGGATTTTTTTACAAGTGCTCTTCCTGCTTCTTTAAGTTCTTAATTTTTTTTTTTAAATCAGGTTGACAGCTTTACAGAAACTTTTATTTCTTCATGACATGTAAAGTGTGGGCCATGATGTTTTATCCTCTCTCCCTGGACTTAATCCAGGCCTGATTGTTATACGGAGTGAAACTGTTGGAGATTTGTCATTTAACTCTCAGTGCATGTAAACTCCCCTCCCCCAACCCCCCATGTTGTTTGTTTCAATAATTTCATTATAACTTGTTACTGACATACCAGTTTACTAAATTCATTCCAGTCAGCCACTTTGTTGTTTGACATCCACAGAATCTGAAATTTAAATAAAATCCTACATGTCACTTTACAATTATGTAAATGCAGAATAACTGGTATCAACAGTTTCTGTGATAACCTTGTAATAAATTAGTTATAATGACGAGTTATCAATATTAATTCCCGTTTCTTTTGAATGCTATCTAGTGCAGTCTCTGTAAGTATTCCTTAAGAGTGAAAATGGCTTTAAATTTATTTTTCATTATATTTTCTTGCATGCTGGAGGCTCTTTGTCTTTTTCTGCTCTTCTAGGTATTCCATGCACAGATTGTCAAAGGAAGCTATCACAACCTTTCTTTCTAAATGAATTTTTGTGTCTCCATCATAACTTTTGCATTAACGATGACATCAGTTCTATTAAATTAATTTAAATGACAAAGAGCCACTAACTGGGCACAGAAAATTATAGTGTAAAATTTACACACAGGAATGAAATGGAATAAAAGAAACTACATGAACATATATTTTGAACATAGCATTTTTCACATATAAGAAGTGTAATTACTGAGCAAACCTTTAGCATGTTTTAGACTTCAGTTCTCTGAAACATTCAGATACTGCACAAATAATATGAATATGAATTTTAAAAGATTCATATGCAGCATATCAATCAGTCAGTCAATTATGTCTCTTGCGGAACTTTGCCTCCCTAAGAGCTCTCCTGTAGGCCTCTCGGTTGTCAGCAAGATGCCTTACTGCTGATGCATCCATTTGCAGATTATCAGTGATGTCTTGCTGCCATTTTTTTCCTTGGTCTTCCTCTTTTTTCTTCTCATTATGTACCTTTCCACCTCTGTCTTCTATAAAGTCTCATGACACATAATATGTTAAAAATATTTAAGTTTTCTCTGCTTAATCTTCTTTACTAGCCGACCTTCTTCAATATTAAGTTCTTGTTGTATGGATATATTTGATCTTTTTTGTGTTCATGATATTTGAAGGACTCCTCTGCAGCATTTACACTCAAAGGCATTTATGTGTTTCTCAGCTGTTTTGTTAAGTGTCCGGGTCTCACAGGAAAATACATGCCCTTAAAAATCTTAGTTTTGTAGTTCTGTCTGTTCCTCTCCACAGCTTCTGCAGTTGTTTTATTTTTTGAAGAGTGATAGATGTCCTCCTTTTAATTTCCCTCATTTTATCTACATTATTAGTTAATAATGATCCAAGATATTCAAAACTCTCCACTTCCTCCAATTTTTCCTCAATATATATTTCAGCTGCCTTATTTGTTTTGTCAGCTTTCATTACTTTAGTTGTCATTAATTTAGTATATAGAACATCTCTGATATATGTAAGGGCATGTAGGGGTGCAGATATCAACAGTGATCACAATCTGTTTATAGGGAAAATAAGACTAAAACTGAAAAGCCAACACAAGAAATCAGTACCCAGAAAGATAAACAGACACAGCCTACAAGAAGAAAATGCTAACAGTAATTTCAATAAGGAACTTGTCAATCATTCCACAACACTCAGTGAAGTAGAGGAAATAGGTATAGATGAATTATAGAATTCCTACAGCACAGCCATAATCACACCCAAAAGAACTGATAAACCTTGGAACTGACTTACCAGCCCCACAACTAAATGTCAACCTAGATGAAATTACACTGCATGAAACTGAAACAGCAGTGAATTTAATGGCTAGCAACAAAGCTGCAATAACTCTTATCAGTAATAATGTGAATTTCATGCAAGAAAAAACAGATAGCCTGTCTTCACTGGCTAGCAAAATAGGACTTGAAATTAACAAGGACAAAACAAAAATAATGAAAATTCCCATCAATCAAAATGGAAAAATACACATAGAAGGGACAGATATTGAAGAAGTCAATCAATTTGCATACCTTGGAAGCTACATAGACCAGGATGGTGACACTAGAAAGGAAGTTAGGATCAGAATTGCAAAAGCAGCATCAATCTTCAAGAATCTTGAGAACATATGGAATTCAAAAGTTATAAGCACAAAAACCAAGTTAAGACTATTCAATTCAAATGTAATATCCACCCTCATTTATGCATGTGAAAGCTGGAAAACAACTAAAGAAATAGAAAAGAAATTAGACTCTTTTGAAAACAAATGCCTAAGGAAAATACTCGGCATCAAGTGGAATGAATTCAAGAACAATGCAGAGATAAGGCAGATGACTGAACAACAACCAGTCTCATGGGTGATCAGGAAAAGGAGATGGACATATGTTGGTCACGTGATGAGAAGAAAAGATCAGAGAAACAAGCTATAAAATGGAACACAACAGGCCAAAGAAAAAGAGGCAGACGACATGAAACTTTAAAGAGAACATTGTTTAGAGAGGTCAAATTAATAGGCATAAAATCCCTAGATAAGGTTGAAAAGCTCACTGAAAACAGGAAAAATTGGCAAGCTAACTTGCTAGCCCTACGTGATGTTTAACGGTATGGGAAGGATATAAAGTATAAGATAAGATCAATTTAGTTTTCTTTGCATTAAAATAAAGGTTTTGCTCTTCACTGTTCTGATGGACTGACATAATTAGTTTTTCCATTCCTTTTTGTGTCATGGACAGTAATACTGTGTCATCAGCATATCTAATCTCTGGTAATTCATAACCTCTAATTGTTATGGCATCATAACACTCTTTGTCTACATCTTCTCTAACCTTCCTCATTATATTTTCAGTATACAAGTTAAATAAGTAAGGCGACAGTATACAACCCTGACAGATCCCTTGTTTTATGTCAAACCATGTTGTTGTTTCACCATTTATTATGACTGCTGCTTGTTGGTCTAGATTTAGCAGTGATATTAATTGTATCACATATGTTGAAAATTCTATTTTTTTCATTATTTCCCAAAGTTTCAGGTATTGTATGAAATCAAATGCTTTTGAATAGTCTATAAAAATAATTTTTATATGCAGCACATAACAAATAAAATTATAATTTTCTACAACTGTAGAAATATATCTCAATATTCATGCAAATTGAAAGACACTGACTAGTTTCTGATTGTTTGTAAAAAAAAGTGAAAGAAAAGGCATTTCACTGAGACATTGTTCATACCTACCTTTAGTTTTTTCAGCACATTTATGCCCTTAAGTTTCTCAATCAAGTTGTAAGAAATCCAGAGCTGTTCCAGTGTGTCTCCCACAGCTTCCTAAGAAAATATGTAGAAAAAAAATAACATAATTTGTTTTAAAAATTTACAAAAAAAAACCCCAAAAAACAAACAAACAAAAGCAAAAATGAGTTAGATTAGCTCATGGAAGGAAGTCAGAAATGTAGGGTAAAATATTAAGATGTAAAGAATCATTATCAATGCACTCTGGGCAAGTCCATAGGTCTTCTTATCTCATCTTTTGATTTAGAATCTCACAATGATGCATGAACTCCATGGTAGCAATGAAAACACCCATCATATGAAAACAGCAGGAGAAGAATCAGAATCCACTACCTTCAGTCCGAGATGTTTATTTTTTTGCCATTCATATTCCTGATTTCAGAAAAGAAAGTTTATAGTGCCTTGAATGAAAATTTAACTATTCACCTTATGATACAGATCATATCTGAGGATTCATTTTGATTCTGTGCATTACAGTTTATGTTTTACAGAAACCTTTCCATCTCAGACGAGGAAATAACTACACAGTCTTTCAGATCATCAGCAAAAATATCTTTGTGAAAGTGTAAATGACTCTCTGGGTTAAGTCTTCAATGTGCAGTGCATATGTGTGCAAGAGAAAGAAAGAGTAAGTATGAAATAATATCATGGAAAATTTTGGTTATAATAATTATTCTACGAAACTTACCAGACCTGTCAAACTTTTGATATTATTTCTGCCCAGGGACAAGATTTTTAAATTCTCTGTTTGAAAGCAAAAAGAAAAATACTTAGTTATTCCTAGAATTTATCTTCTCTCTAATATCATTTCAACCCTATTATTTCTGCTAAAAGCATGTACGGGGAGTGACTGATAAGTTCACGGTTTAAGGTACAAATACTCGAGACATACAGTTGATATTAGGTTCATTTGTAGATCAGGTTAATGTAAGATTAAACACCAAGTTTCAAGAAATTAACTGCAACCAATTTTTTTTTACAGCCTACTGAAGTGGTAAGGGGTGGCAGAAATTGAGAAAATGGATATAATTTCTCATCAAGCAGTCATTTGCTACCTCTGCATCAAGGGCTTATCATTGAAGGAGGTTCATGAAGATATGGTAGAGACTCTAGGGGAGAGTGCCCCTTCTTACAGCACAGTGAAGAAATGGGCAGCTCAGTTAAAACATGGAAGGGAGAGTCTGGAAGATGATCTCCGTCCAGGAAGACCAAGAACGGTAACCACAGATGAAATCATCGGCAGAATCCATGACATGATAATGGAGAATCGACGACTAACTGAGCAGTAAATTGCTACTGAGTTGGGCATCTCCCAGGAACATGTTCATGCCATTATTCACAATGATCTTCAAATGACAAAGGTCTCTGATCAATGAGTCCCAAAACTTCTTGGAGCTGATCACAAACGACAGCGTCTTAACATGTCAAGAGACAATCTTCGCCATTTTTCTGCAGATACTGAAAAGTTTCTTCAGCAATTTGTGACTATGGATGAGATTTGGGTTCATCATTTTAAACCAGAAACCAAAGAACAGTCAAAGCAGTGGAAACATCATGGATCCCCACCTCCAAAGAAAGCAAGGGTGGTTCTGTCTGCAGGCAAAATGATGGCTTCCATCTTTTGGAATTCAGATGGTGTGAATGTTGGTTGACTATTTCAAAAGGGCAGAACAGTCACTGGGGCCTATTACGCTAATTTTGTGAAGCAAGTGTGGGTCAAATTTAAGGAAAAGCGTGGAGGGAAATTGACGAGAGGAGTCATCTTTCCGTAAGACAATGCTCCAGTTCACAAGTCAGTGGTGACAATGGCTGCCATTCATGAATGTGGCTTCTAGCTTCTTGAACATCCTCCTTATTCCCCAGATTTGGTCCCTTCAGACTATTACCTATTTACCAAACTCAAAAGAAGCTCAGTGGTCCACAGATTTGCTTCAGATGACGATGTCATTCATGCTGTAGACCACTTGTTAATGGCACAAGATGCTGACTTTTACAAAGAATGGATCTGTATGCTCCAGGATCGTTGGACTAAGTACATAAACTTGCAAGGGGACTATGTTGAGAAATAACAAAAAAATAACAAATAACCCATTGTACCTTAGGCCATGAAATTATCAGTCACCCCTCGTATTTTATATGTAAAACAGTTGTAACAGTTTTACAGATCATGTAACATTCACAGTTTTTAACCATCCACACACTTATAACCACATTATTTGTTTACAACACACATGAGCTCTGCCACTTTTCAGTGTGTCCATTTTGTTTTCCATAAAGTCAAACATGCAAGCACTTCTGTCATTGATGCATTTGATACTAGATTCACCACACAATCACGACCAAATCAATTAAAATATTTTGTATTTCATACTTACTCAGACCATTCAAATTGGCAATCTTTTCTATAGCATTTGTTGACAAGGAAAGTTTCCTAGTGAACATAAAACAAAGAATGCTTTGAAAAAAGATGAAGAAAATACAAACATTCCAGCATCACATCTTCAGAATGCCAATAGAAGTTTTAAGAGAAAGTATCAAGAACAGGGAGGGTTCAGTATTACTGTCCAAGTCCAGACATAACAGGTTAAAAAAAAAACCAGACATATGTGTTGCTATTCAGCTTGATTATTGTCAACAAATATATTTACAGAAAAAAGTTTCATTTTTAGTAGAGAATTGAAAATGAGGTCTCTGTTGATCAAAGGATTATGGTTCATGCCCCCCTAGCCCCAAGCTTTTTAAATTAAAACTTTTTCTGTAGCACCTTTCCAACCATGCTATTATAAAAAAAACAACAAAAAAAAACATTATTTTATCTTTCAGTCTTAGCTCCCAGGAATTTAACACTGAGAAACTGATGTAGGCTACACATAGTTCTGTTCAATAAGCATCTTATCTTGTATCTTATATCCTTTCCTTGCCATTAAACATCACATAGGCGTTCGCCAATTTTTCCTGTCTTTGGCAAGCCTTTCAACCTCATCAAGGGATTTTATGCCTATTAATTTGGCCTCTCTTAACAGTGTCCTCTTTAGAGTTTCACGTGGTCTGGCTCTTTTTCTTTGGCCTGTTGTGTTCCATTTTATAGCTTGTTTTGGGATTCTCTGACTGTTTCTTCTCATCACATGACCAACATACGTCCATCTCCTTTTCCTGATCACCTATGAGACTGGTTGTTGTTCAGTCATCTGTCTTATCTCTGCAGTGTTCTTGAAATCGTTCCACTTGATGCCAAGTACTTTCCTTAGGCATTTGTTTTCAAAGGAGTCTAATTTCTTTTCTATTTCTTTAGTTGTTTTCCAACTTTCACATGCATAAATGAGGGTGGATATTACATTTGAATTGAATAGTCTTAACTTGGTTTTTGTGCTTATAACTTTTGAATTCCATATGTTCTCAAGATTCTTGAAGATCGATGCTGCTTTTGCAATTCTAATTCTAACTTCCTTTCTGGTGTCACTATTCTGGTCTATGTAGCTGCCAAGGTATGCAAATTCATTGATTTCTTCGATATCTGTCCCTTCTACGTGTATTTTTCCATTCTGATTAATGGGAAGTTTCATTATTTTTATTTTGTACATGTTAATTTTAAGTCATATTTTGCTAGACAGTGAAGACAGGCTATCTGTTTTTTCTTGCATGGAATTCAAGAAAAAAAATATCAAATGCATTGATGCATTTTAATAATGACTATATGCTATATTTTACTTACTCACAGCTTGAGAGGGTTGACAATGATGCATCCATCTTCTCAATAGGTGGACAGATTCCAATGAGTTTTACTTCCTTACACTCACTTGGTTTCCCATTTTTTTCTTCCTAAAGAAATAAAAATGGCTAATTGTTTTTTAAAAACAAAGACTAAAAAAAGACAGCAATTCAATCATACAACTGCCTAAACAATCATACAAATGCCTAGACAACATGAGATGTCACTTTCCCAAAGATCTTCCTCTTTGCTTCCTGATACAAGTATTCTGACTTTTGACCTCTTAGAATTATCATGGGAGTTATCCTTCTTGTGGCATAATTCCATGAGTTGATTATTAATCCAACTAATTTTTTATATAAACTACACAACATATTGATCTCAACAAGCTTCTTTTTACTGTACTACATAGCACTAATATTGTAATAACAATTTAATCTGTACATATTTAGGAATTCCATCTTCTTATGCATTCATTTATCCTGTGTGAAGTCTTGCCTGCCTTCTCTGCACATCTCTTGAATGCTGCTGAACTGTTTGTCCTGTCTTGATTACTAAATAACTGCTCTTCATTCACCGCATTCATAAACAGTAACAGGAAAAATTACATTTCACTGTTAATGTTTAATGAAAGTTACCCCAAATGAAAGCTAATCTGAAACTTTTCTCCCAATATTTAACATTTCAACTCTGAATATCTTGTGCAACTTCTCTGTCAGAAGATAATCTATATTATAATACCACATCATTAACTCTTTAACTTCAAAACACCACTGGTAGGGTTGGTACATATTTCATGCCTACATAAGTCAATGCAATCAATCAATCAATCATATGATGTCCCTTGCGGAACTTTGCCTCCACTAACAGCTCTCCTGTAGGCATCTTGGTTATAAGCAAGATGCCCTGTTGCTGATGCATTCATTTGCAGATTATCAACGATGTCTTGCAGCTATCTTCGCTTTGGTCTTCCTCTCTTTCTTTTTCCCATTATGTATCCTTTCAAGACGATCTTCCAAGTCAATGTTCCGAGTGATATTTAAGCAAAATGAAAAAAGCAGCACATTTCTAACTTAATCTATATTTCTAAATCATTGAGTAACTTTTTTCCAGTTTTTTTCTATCAAAATTTCTCAGAAAAATTTATTCTGGCAGAGCATGGAAAAATAATTCAGGTGTGAAAGAGTTAGTAAAATCAAAGAAGTAAATGCAGTCTAGCATATCAACATTACATTTAAATAGTATATTCTGTCATAAAAAAAAAACATAAAAAATACTTACAAATTTTGCAAGTGCTTCTTTTATGGTTGTACCTTTTGACTGCAATGAAAACAAGGAAATAATGGAAAATATTTTATTCAAAAACAATTCACAGGCTAATCTTTAAAATATTTCTTGAAAACCAAGAAGAGGAAATTGTCAACACAAACTGTACATTGAGACTGCTAAGATGTTAATAAATATAATGAAAAAAATACAAGTATATGAAAACAATGGCTGCAGAGAAAAACAAATAAAGATATTTTTATCAACCTGGAGTTATGCTTATGTAACTACATAAAACTGAGAAATCAAGAATTGTAGAAACTGAAAAAAGAATAAAAGCTGTAAGAAAAATTGTAAGGGGCAAAATGGATCTTTAACATTTAGATATATTTATCACTGGAAACCATTTTCTAGTCCATCTATCTGTTGCATTGCCAACTGGCTTTGGCTATCATACTTTCCACAATTCTCTGCTCCAGTCCATAATACAAAATCTAAAAGGAACTAAGCGTATACTAAACACAACTGCGCCAAACATTTAGTACAGAGTACAGACATCTGTGATAGTTTGTCCACCTAAAAAACGGTTGAATATGTCAAAATTGTTTTTTTATATGTGTGCAAGGAAAAAAAAAAGGATTGAGATCCGGTAACCTAACTGTAAACACTATGCGAAATATATATTTTAAATAAATTACTCCTGCAAATATTTCAAGTACAACAACAAACTTTAACTACAGTTAGCAGCAACAAATTGTTGAAAAACTACTAATGTTTGTCATGTGCCCAGTCACTCTACATAACAACTATTCTTTTAACAGAATGTACTGCAAGTCTCCGGCGTGCAGGGAGAGTCATTCGTGGATTGCTTTATCGCACCAGGTGTCTATTTATCACCCGTTTCATTTACGTACATTATAATTTAATTGAAAATATTTCATACAGATGTACGGTTTATGTACATACCATTATTATGAGTTAACTTTGACTGCTCCGAGAGTTTGTCTGTGACAGGAGCTTACTCGAGTACGTCGAGTTGTTTGTGGTTGCCAGGACGCATTCCGTGCGGAGCAGCATGCTATAAATAACATTTTGTAGCCATATGATTTGATTTCCCTGTAGAGACGAAAGAAAGTCTTTAAAATATTGAAACTTATAATTATGTTATAAGTAAGTTAAATATTTTTTAAAAGATACTTTCGTGTAACAAATAACTCTTTAAAAACCGAATAGACGAAAATAGTGTATTTTCTTTCCTATTATTATGACAAAGAATTTTTTTAAAAATCTTTCTTAACGGCATTTTTTTTTAAGAAAAGGATATAGAATACATAGCATGGTTGTAGGAAACAGTTGGTTTAAACAACATCCCCGAAGACTGGCAGCGTGGTGTAGCCCAGAGAAAAAACCTTTTAACCAGACAGACTACGTATTAATCAACAAACGATTCCAGAATGCATTACAGACAACAAAAACCATGACAGGAGCTGACTGCAATAGTGACCATGACCCACTTTGTGGAAAAATTAGAATAAAGCTAAAGAAAGCATGCAGAAAAGTGAGAAACATCAAACTGAATACAGAACTCCTTTAAAATGACCAAGAACTGCGAGAATAATACAAAGTTATTATAACAAATACATACAATGTAATAGCAAAGATAAATAGTATAGATGAACAATAGGCAATGCGAAGAGATTCTATCCACCAAACTGTTAAGGACATTATAACAAAAAATACGAAAAAAAGAAGCCCCTAAAAATAAATGGATGACAGACGACATCTTAGGACTGATGACAAGAGGAGGAGGAGTAAAAATAACCAAGAACAATATAGCAAGATAAATAAAGAAAAAAGACGCAGATGCGGAGAAGCCAAGGAAGTGTGGTGAACAGTGCAGACAAATAGAGGACTCTCATAATAAAGACAGGAAAAACATGCACAAACGAATTAGTGAACGCACAGGCAGGAAAACAAAATATACCACAGAATGCCTGAAATCTAAAGAAGGTAAAATGTTAATGGGAAAGGAAGACATTGTGGACAGGTGGACAGAGTATATCGGTGAGCTATATGGAGGAGAAAGACCAGAATTAACACCAGATACTGAAAACTGTGATGGACCACCAATACTTGAAGATGAAATCATACATGTCACCAAACACATGAAGAAAGGAAAAGCGACTGGGTCTGATAATATAACAATAGAAGAAATAGAGGCGCTAGAGGAGATAGGAATAAAAATAATAACCAAGTTACTGAATGACATTTACAACAGTGGTTATATGCCAAGTAACTTGCTTAAATCCACGTTTATAGCACTACCAAAGAAACCAGGTGAAAAGGAATGTGATGACCATCGGACTATCAGCCTCTCATGTCACATAACGAAGTTACTTCTGAGAATCATTATGAGAAGAACACGGGAAAAGATAAAAGTGGAAATAGCAGATGAACAGTTTGGATTTGTTGAAGGAAAAGGAACACACAGTGTCGTTTATGCTTTACAGAACACTAACAGAAAGAGCTTTAGAAGTACAGAAAGATCTCTACTTATGCTTCATTGACTACACCAAGGCATTAGACAAGGTGAAACATAATGAAATTATTAAAATGCTTGAAGACATCAGTATAGACGGTAAAGACTTGAGGATTGTAAAACATCTATACTGGCAGCAAGAAGCAGCAGTTCGAGTTGAAAATAGAACTGGAAAATATCAACCTATAAAACAAGGGGTGCGACAAAGACGTGTACTATCTCCAGAACTTTTTTCTCTGTGCAGCTATAATATTCTAAGAACGATCATCACAAAACCAGGCATAAAAATTGGAGGATACAATATTAACAACCTTCGGTATGCTGACGACACAGTACTAATAGCTGAGAACCAACAAGACCTGCAAAATCTCTTGGATAAAGTCACCAAAGAAAATAAAGAGAAAGGCCTTACTTTGAAGATCACAAAGACAGAGACTATGGTTATATCTAAGAAACAGAATCCACCAACATGCAGTATAAAATTAAATGGAACTATTCTAAAGCAGGTGCAGAAATTTAAATACCTTAGAGTAGTAATAACTTCAGATTTGAAATGCAGAACAGAAATTAGGAACAGAATAGGCCAAGCAAAGACTGCATTTCAGAGAATGAGAAACATATTAGCCAACACATCTTTATCAATGAATGTTAGAAAACGAGTCCTAAAATGCTATATTGAACCTATCTTGCTACATGGTAGTGCATATAACACATATATAAATCATTGGAAGCAGCAGAAATGTGGTTTATTAGAAGAATGCTGTGAATCCCTTGGACAGCAAAAATAACTAATGAAGAATATATGAGAAGAGCTGGAGAGACAAAAAAAATCTTGTCAAAAAAATAAGAGAGAGACAATGTACTTTCATAGGACATGCAATGAGAAGAGGAGGCACTGAAAATATTATATAGTGAGAGGAGGTCACCAAATGAGCTGATGGCCTGCATGAAGGATCGTGCACTCTGGAGAAGCATAATAGCCACGGTACGGCACCTGATGATGATATTAAAAATAATTTACAATAGTTTGTATTTGTTGAAAGATAACCCAATCCAGTTCATTTACTGGAGCTGGAATGTTAGTTAATTCAGTACATGTAATCATAAGCTGTTATTCTCTTTTCTTTCTGCACTACCAGTTATCAGTTACAACCTAATGCAGAGGGAATATTTTTGCGGTTGAGGGATTAATGGCAACGTACTTAGAGCAATTGCCACGGAGTGAGCAGTCTGGGTTTAATTTTGCTACCGACAAAAAAAATCCTGATCTCCCTGTGATTCTAACCCGTGTCTCCCAAATCTAGGACTGGTTGCTCAAAGCGTAGGGGCACGCAGCGCTCACGTCACAGAATTAGTTCACGCTGAAACCGTGATCTTATAACGCGTAGCTCGCTCCTCGCCCGAGTTGTTATCCACGTTACATGGTCTCCACAACATCATCAGCTGGAAGAATTTTATTAGTGTTTACAGAGAGCCCCACGGAAACCACAGTGACACAGGTCTGAACTCATACCTTTTCCCAAGTGTTCCTCATACTCACATGCACCTTGTCCTCCAGCTGTGTTTCAGAATGATACTACAACAGCAGAGATGATCTATGCAGTACATCTCTACCACTCCTGCAGTCTTCTTGAAGTGTAGTTTGAGTACGGTCCTACTGAGCTTTACGGTGTTAAGCTGGCGTGCCTAACCATACAGGTACGTAAGTCTTCATTTTCAGATGCAGCTTTTCCGATACTAACGTTTAAACTATGAATAACAGCAGGGGCAGCTTTATTAATTAACAAGAACACTTCGGCTTCCACCTTAATCATACAAAAAAACATACAGGACGAAGAAATAGGGAAAGAAGATAAATATAAATTCACATGAATGCTATGTAAAACGTAGGAATGGGAAAAGGATTGAATAAGTGGACCACTTAGCTGCGACTTGTAAGAAGCTGTAACCAGAAGTGCTTAAGATGGAGTTTAGAGAAATGGAGACTTGTGATGTGTGATAGCATCATCATCATCATCATGTGCCGTGCCGACTGGCGTTGGCTATTATGCTTCTCCAGAGTATCCGATCCTTCATGCAGGCCATCAGCTCAGTTGGTGATCTCCTCTCACACCATCCCGTCAGACTGTCCAGTATCATTTCTCTTGGTCTTCCTCTTGATCTTCTTCCTTCTATTTTTCCTGTTGTTATAATATTTTCAATGCCCCCTCTTCTCATTGCATGTCCTATGAAAGTACATTGTCTCTCTCTTATCTTTTTGACAAGGTTTTTTGTCTCTGCAGCTCTTCTCCTACATTCTTCATTAGTTATTTTTGCTGTCCAGGGGATTCGCAACATTCTTCTAATAAACCACATTTCTGCTGCTTCCAATGATTTTTGTGCAGACTTGCCTATTGTCCATGATTCACTTCCATATAACAAGATAGGTTCAATATAGCATTTTAGGACTCGTTTTCTAACATTCATTGATAAGGATGTGTTGGTTAATATGTTTGTCATTCTCTGAAATGCAGTCTTTGCTTGGCCTATTCTGTTCCTAATTTCTGTTCTGCATTTCAAATCTGAAGTTATTACTGCTCCAAGGTATTTGAATTTCTGCACCTGCTTTAGAATAGTTCCGTTTAATTTTATACTGCATGCTGGTTGATTGTGTTTCTTAGATATAACCGTAGTCTCTGTCTTTTTGATGTTCAAAGTAAGGCCTTTCTATTCACTTTCTTTGACGACTTTATCCAAGAGATTTTGCAGGTCTTGTTGGTTCTCAGCTATCAGTACTGTGTCGTCAGCATACCGAAGGTTGTTAATATTGTATCCTCCAATTTTTATGCCTGGTTCTTTGATGATTGTTCTTAGAATGTTCTCGCTATACAGAGAAAAAAAGTCTGGAGATAGTACACATCCTTGTCGCACCCCTTGTTTTATAGGTTGATATTTTCCAATTCTATTTTCAACTCGAACTGCTGCTTCTTGCTGCCAGTATAGATGTTTTACAATCCTCAGGTCTTTGCCGTCTATACTGATGTCTTCAAGCATTTTAATAATTTCATTATGTTTCACCTTATCGAATGCCTTGGTGTAATCAATGAAGCATAAGTAGAGATCTTTCTGTACTTCTAAAGCTCTTTCTGTTAGTGTTCTGTAAAGCATAAACGACACTGTGTGTTCCCTTTCCTTCAACAAATCCAAACTGTTCATTTGCTATTTCCATTTTTATCTTTTTCCTTGTTCTTCTCGTAATTATTCTCAGAAGTAGCTTCGTTATGTGAAATGAGAGGGTGATAGTCCGATGGTCGTCACATTCCTTTTCACCTGGTTTCTTTGGTAGTGCTATAAACGTGGATTTAAGCAAGTTACTTGGCATATAACCACTGTTGTAAATGTCATTCAGTAACTTGGTTATTATTTTTATTCCTATCTCCTCTAGTGCCTCTATTTCTTCTATTGTTATATTATCAGGCCCAGTCGTTTTTCCTTTCTTCGTGTGTTTGATGGCATCTATGATTTCATCTTCAAGTATTGGTGGTCCATCACAGTTTTCAGTATCTGGTGTTAATTCTGGTCTTTCTCCTCCATATAGCTCACCGATATACTCTGTCCGCCTGTCCACAATGTCTTCTTTTCCCAATAACATTTTACCTTCTTTCGATTTCAGGCATCCTGTGGTATATTTTGTTTTCCTGCCTGTGAGTTCGTTAATTCGTTTGTGCATATTTTTGCTGTCTTTATTATGAGAGTCCTCTATCTGTCTGTACTGCTCATTTAACCACACTTCTTTTGCTTCTCTGCATTTGCGTCTTATTTCTTTATTTATCTTGTTATATTTTTTCTCTTTATTTTTACTCCTCCTCCTCTTGTCCATCAGTCCTAAGATGTCGTCTGTCATCCATTTATTTTTAGGGGCTTCTTTTTTTGGTGGTATTATCTCCTTAACAGTTTAGTGGATAGAATCTCTTAACATTTCCCATTGTTCATCTATAATATTTATCTTTGCTATTGCATTGTATCTATTCGTTATAATAACTTTGTATTGTTCTCGCAGTTCTTGGTCATTTTTAAGAAGTTGTATATTCAGTTTGATGTTTCTCACTTTTCTGCCTGCTTTCTTTAGTTTTATTCTAACTTTTCCACAGAGTGGATCATGGTCACTATTGCAGTCAGCTCCTGTCATGGTTTTTGTTGTCAGTAATGCATTGCGGAATCGTTTGTTGATTAATATGTAGTCTATCTGGTTAAAAGTCTTTTTGTCTGTACTGAACTACGTTGCCAGTCTTCGAGGATGTTGTTTAAACCAGGTGTTTCCTACAACCATGCCGTGTATTCTTGCCCATTCAATTAATTTATAACCTCTGTCATTCCTCTCCCCCAGTCCATAGTCACCAACGATGTCTGAAGTTCTTCCTTTACCAACTTCAGCATTAAAATCTCCCATGACTATGGTAACTTCATGTGACTTTGTGTTTTAGTGCTGTCTCTATGTCATTATAAAATAGCTGTACATCTTCTTCAGAACTTTCAGATGTTTGAACGTACACTTGTATAATATTTATGTTTATTGGTTGTCCTTTCAGTTGGGCTAGCAGGACTCGGTCCGAGGTGTTCGAATATCCTACAGTTGTCCTTGCCGTTTGTTCATCAAATATAATTCCTACTCCTCGTTCATGTTTCTCACTTCCTGAATATATTATTGTATATTTATCTGAGTTTATCTTCCCTGCACCTGTCCATCTAACTTCACTCATTCCTAATATGTTGATCTTCATCCTTTCCATCTTTACATTTTCTAATTTTCCAGACTGGAATAAAGTTCTAACATTCCATGTTGCTATTTTGAACTTGTTAGTTTTGCCACCAGTAGCTTGATGACGATCTGGCCTCATCTGTGGCTCGTGAGCTGCCCTACCGGACGAGGCTGTTCCAGAGGAACATCCATTAACGTCGTTCATGATGAATCGATTATTCTGTTTAAGCATAACTATTCTTGGGAATTACAACGGTGGTTTCCCGTTGCCTTCTGTCGGTTTGTGTACGGACTCTCCCCTAGCCTTTGGACTCCCTGCCCTACCCGCAAGGCAGCGGGAGCAAGAGGTTTTAAGGCGCCTCTTACCCGCCTGGTATTCCCTTCACTGAGCACCTGAGGCACTTTATAGGAGTAGTAGAGCCACCTACTACCCCATCTCGCTCTCTGAGTCCACCGCCAGTTGGTCCGCGCCTGCTTATTTGGATAACTCCTTATTCACAGGGATCCTCCATATCTGGAGGACTTTCACCATCCGCCACCTGTGACGCGCTTGATTGGGGATGGTCGCCCCAGCTTTACCCAGTGATGTGTGATAGGTGGGTCGTAAAAGTTGGGGGGGGGGGGGAACCACGGAAAGGAGAGAGTGATACAATGGTAATCTAGCCGGGAGAAGGTGGAATATGTGATTGTGACTGGAGTAGAGTGGCTGTAATCTTATTACAGATTACTAACCTCCCCTCCCCCCTCCCCCTTTATTATCCATTATCACACATGCCAGGTCTCCGTTTAAATATTCTCCACACTCCACCGCACGCACTTCTGGACACGTCCTCTTACAAATCACAACTTCTTACAAGTCACAGCTAAGGGTTCCGTTTATTCTATTTTTTTCCATTCCTAATTTTTTTGCATAGTATTCATGTAAATTTATATTTACCTTCTTTTCCTATTTCTTCGTCCTGTATGCTTTTTTGTATGAGTAAGGTGTAAACCGAAATGTTACATCTGTGTTCTCGTTAATTAATAAAGCTGCTCCTACTTCTTTTCTTAGTTAATGCATTTTGTTATTACAGGTTTACTGCAGTGGTTTCGTGTATAGTTATATACATAGTTTTACATACTTATACACTAATTAGTCGTATGTCCCCATACTAATGTCCTAAGAAAGTATTTCACATAAAAGTCTGCTTGAGAGGGCCATTTGATTTACCCACGTCACTTCTGCTAAAGAAAATTCAAGCTGGCTCTTGATAACACGGGCTTGAATCCATACATACATCACAGGTCCATCCACTGATACATACATCACAGTTCCATCCACTGATACATACATCACAGGTCCATCTACTGATACATATATCACAGCTCCATCTACTGATACATACATCACAGTTCCACCCACTGATATATGCATTACAGGTCCACCTACTGATACATACATCACAGCTCCATCTACTGATACATACATCATAGGTCCATCTACTGATACAAACATCACAGTTCCATCCACTGATACATACATCACAGATCCATCTAGTGATACATACATACATCACAGTTCCATCTACTGATACATGCATCACAGGTCCATCTACTGATACATACATCACAGGTTCATCTACTGATACATACATCACAGTTCCATCTACTGATGCATACATCACAGGTCCATCTACTGATATATACATCACAAGTCCATCTACTGATATATACATCACAGCTCCATCTACTGATACATACATCACAGGTCCATCTACTGATACATACACCACAGATCCATCTACTGATACATACATCACAGGTCCATCTACTGATATATACATCACAGGTCCATCTACTGATATATACATCCATGATCCATCTACTGATATATACATCACAGGTCCATCTACTAATACTTACATCACAGGTCCATCTACTGATACATACATCACAGGTCCATCTACTGATACATACATCACAGGTCCATCTACTGACCTTCATTTGTATACCAGGCCCACTAAGATGTCAGGGGAAATGAAAGAGCAGATCATTTGGCCTGCCCAGATATCATAAAGGAAGGGCAGATAATGAATCTAATAGACATCATCAATGTAAAAGGATTGCTGGCCTGTCCAGATATCATAAAGGAAGGGCAGACAATGAATCTAACAGACATCATCAATGTAAAAGGATTGCTGGCCTGCCCAGATATAAAGGAAGGGCAGATAATGAATCTAACAGACATCATCAATGTAAAAGGATTGCTGGCCTGCTCAGATATCATAAAAGAAGGGCAGATAATGAATCTAACAGACATCATCAATGTAAAAGAATTACTGGCCGGATAAAATACTGAGAATCATTGACGCTGTCAGCAACGAAGGAGCTTGGATGAAACTTAGTGTGGCAAAACATAAAGAATTAAAGAACTAATTAAAAGCTCCAATATGATGCTCATTGAACATAGGACAGATGTAATCAGTCATCTTTACACTGAATGATAGTGAAGGAGGAGACTGGAGCACCCTTGAATGTGCCAGGAGAGCACAGATAATGGTCCTTACTTCCTATCTTGACTCTCATAAAAACAATTCACTGTCCTAGAAACTTCTCGTGTTAGTACCTTCCTATAATTTGTTTGACCTTTAAACCTGTCTCAGAGAATTCTCGTGTTGACCAAAGTACACATTATTAAAACGAGAAACGATACTTGTAAACATATGCTATCTTTTGTCTTGCTTAAAAGCAAGATAATGTTTCCGATATCATCATGACATGTGATAATCACTGGTGTTTTGCTGTGAAACCTTGTGACACTAATAGTAAACCAATGCTCATGTCCTAGTCAGTTTTCAATTATTGCATTTTTGAGGAAAATTGTATTCGTTCTGGGCCGTGAGAAATGTTTATTAACTGAATTTTGTTCGCATGTCAAAGTCTGTATAGTCCAGGATGAGCGTAAAAATGTATCAGATATTTACTTAGATCCGCCAGATACGTGAAGTGGTTGGAAAAATTATCCTTAAATCAATTTTCATTCCTTAATGTTCGACACAAGTCCAGGCGCTCAGACAAGATTAACCAGCAATGCTTGTAAGTGTCTACGTCGATTAAGCTGACAATGAGTGAGATGCAGAAATCACAGTTTTGAAACAGGCAAGCATTCGGCAGATAGCTCCAACATGTACTCATGTATGCGGGTGAAATTTCAACATTTTGTGAACAAAACTTAGATAGATAGCTCGGATTCTTTTTCATCATCATCATTTTTTTTTTTTGTAGAACAAAACTATGCTTCAAAACACATCAGTCTGATATTTTGTGTACAATTTATTGCACTAGTTCTTACTATTCTAACAGAAATCTGTTGAATGGTTCATAAATTTTGTAAACTCCATATTGAATACTTAATGTTTAACTGTTTTGCATAAAAAAGAACCTTCTGGAAAGTAAGTGTTAACATTTAACGAGCTTAAATGAGCGGCATATGCCGCTGAGACTAGAACAGAAATAATAATTCTTTAGAAATGTACAAATCAGTTATGGTCAAGAGTTCTGTTGAAGAAACATATTCATCTTCAACATTATGTGGACCTGACTTATCAACCGCTGATGAATCTTACGATTATTTAATAAGTGACAAAGCAACGGAAATTATCAAATGGGTCATCGATGCATCAATATGCCAAGTAATCGCCATCTTCGGCATCGGTACAAATATCGTGAACATCATCTGTTTTTTCAAGCAAGGATTCAAGGATCCGGTCAACATCAGTCTATTTGGTACGGTAATCGATTCTGCTTGGTCGTGTCTGTCAACTTTCATTGATCAGTTGTTGTTTAAGGTATTTTTGCTTAAATGAACAACATCCATTTTAACCTCACATACACAAATCAACACAGTAAATAATTCATAATGCAAGATCCAACCTCAACATGATCTCAGCATGAATACGGATTGGCATGAGAATGCATCAAAACCTCATATGAATTAAACAAACGTTAATGATCAATGATATTCCAAGAGTCCCAGTGTTCTAGAACTACATACATATGACACAGGGCTGGCCAGGAACACATTTGTCAAGAGTCCCAGTGTTCTAGGACTACATACATATGACACAGGGCTGGCTAGCAACACTTTTGCCAAGAGTCCCAGTGTTCTAGGACTACACACATATGACACAGAACAGGCCAGCAACACTTATGAACAAAATATTGTAGACACATCATATTCGTTATTGGCCCAAATCCATCTTCGGGCTGTACATATATAATTCCTTCTAACTTCAGTCTCTGTACATCTGCAATCTTTATATTCTTACTTACACGTCTTTAAAGTTATGAACTTAAACCAAACCCATGCCCAGAACACTCGGCACGGACTTAATTACAGCTCACGTGTTGACAAGATGTGCACAAACAATGTCATAGACGGTTCTAGCCACGTTTAAACATTTCCTCGTATCATATATATATATATATATATATATATATATATATATATATATATCTTACACTTAACATAACACTTTCACTTGTTACAAAACTTACATATATGAGGGCTCAAGCAGAAATCATTGTATAATAATCTTTCTTGCCACAATACAGGAATTCTCAGTTACTGAACAGAAGACTTCACAATCACATCCACGCTGACAAACGAAAGCTCCCTCACGGCCGCTGGACATGTCCTAGAATGGATCAGAATCTACTCGCGACTAATAATTCAAAACTTTATCTGGAACTAATGTTCCATTTCGGTTTCATGGTACTCGACATCAAACGAAGCAAAACATGTTCACATTCTTGCGAAATAGTAATTATTAAGTAGATTATTGGCTAATAGGCTTTGATCTATAGTTTTGCATGCTTACATTTTCTGAAGTCAGTAACATATGGCATGTCGTCTTTTTATAAGTTGCCTACTAGGAAAGTTGGGGAAAATATTTACAGTGCTTTACGAGAGGGAAAAAAAGTGTCCGTTTTCTTTTTGCTGTCTTCGCAAGTAATAATGAACATGAAGTGTCAGGAAAACTTTGAGATGTTACAGCGTGCTAAGCTTCTATTCATGAACCAGCAATAGAAGTATAAGACTGCTGGGCCATGTTGTTTCATCAACAGGTGACACATGAATTCCCTAGCAATGTTCTTTTGCAAGTTTCTTTGGAGAAGGAGAGCACCTGGTGCACAAAAACTGAGATACAAGGACTTTTGCAAAGTGTATCAGTGAAAGATGTCTCTGCAAGTCGAGGAGACTCGTGAAAAATGGTAAAAGGCAGCGTTCCAAAGGGAACGACATTGCACAGGAAAGCTGCCAGGTGAAGGTCAAATTATGGTGAAAGATGAAGACAAAAAACGCAAGTAAAAAGATGTTGGTGTTGTGCAGTGATTCTGTGTATGATTATGCAAATCAAATATTGGCAACATTAGAAGGAAATTAGAGAGAAAACGTTAATTACAATGATGCTCAAAAGGTTCCACAAGCAGCTGACATCTGCCGTCTTCAGGGCCATTATTTAAGAGGAAAAGAACTTTTTTTTTTTACTACCTATACGTTCAAATTTGGTAAGATATTACATTGTCAGCTTCTGACTGTATGGCTGGTGTATTGTCTACTAAATTATGACAATGAATGTCAGTTAAATTTACAGTTTATTATTGGACCGTCCAATTTTATTATATTATAATTCATGGCATCTGACTTTTCAATGATCACTGTAAGAGTGAAGTCTGTTTTTTTTTTCGTATACTTCTGTACTGATTAAACGTTAAAAATATTTTAAATCTCTGTTTTGTGTATCCAGGCTGTTTAGGAATCTTTTACCTACTTTCTTAAACCGCTTGTTACGGATTTCATTTTCCTTGTTAATACCCGTACTTGGCCCTGAATTCATGACAAAGATAATGAAAAGACTTGCTCGAAGCTCATCTTTGTTTTATTTGTTTCCTTTGATGGATACGTTCTTCGTTCATACTAGATCTAAAGCATTATTGCCCAAATATAGTCCACGATCTATCACATATTTACAAGGCTGTTCAATAGCTTTTCCTCCTCTATTCTTTCTCCAACGCCAAGTCTAGAACGGGCAGGACATTTCTGTGGAAATGTGGTGTCTGGATTCAAGTCACACGACAATATTCGTCAATATGTAATATGTTGACATGATCAAGGTGCCACTCTGGCTTAGGATGACTGATTCTTATTCTGAGAAGACTGTGAAGTTTGAAATAAAAGTCCTAAGTATTCTATGGTGTGACTCCGAAAATTTCACATAATGTGACGTGGTACATATATGTAGGTCTAAATAACGGTATTAATGTCATCTCCAACTTAGTATTTCCAGATTCCGTATATGTTTCGAACTGTCTCTCGTTCCAGATTTTCATATTCGTCACTTTTTTACCATATACGCCGCTGACGTGAAGAATCTGGTACCTTGATATTTCAAAGATCGCTTTAAAGAGCAAAACTTCCATACCAACCCATAATTCTCATTACAGTAATCTTATCATCAGTGAATAACGAAGTCATATTCATTTGGAATACTGTAATTTCAATTAGTGTTCTTGGTGTTCCGATTTTTGTCGTCCACACTTAGGGCTAGCAGTCGCTGACATTATTTTTTTACCATCCACACTTAGGACTAGCAGTCGCTGACATTGGCTGTCTGAAGACACTTGTTTTGACACACATCCTCGTTACTCCAGCATTCAGCTCGGCTGATCTCCCATTTGAACCGACAGAACTCATGTTTCTCACAAGTGGACTCTCCCACGTCACTTTTACACGTATCTCAGCCTGGATTACAGCGCTGATCACACTGGAGAGATGTCTGTGCATCACAGCACCATTAAAGGTATGGTTTTTTTTTTACAAGCCAACTAAGAATGCAAACAATATGTGGTTAAAGATCAATGTAGGAAAGACAAAGTTAATGTGAACAACAGAAATCTACCCAGAGTACATAGCAAGTTAGTGGAGGAGGTCAACAAATTTGTATAGCTTGGCAGTAGAGTAATAGAAAATGGAGACAGCACAGAGGACATCAACAGCAGACTTACTAGAGCAAACCAGGCTTTTGCAGTGCTGCAAACTATACGGAAATCTAAAAAAAACTAAGCACGAATACTTCTTCTTCTTCTTCTTCGTTCACTTCTACTACCAAAAACCGCACTGTGAAACTACTGAATTCACGCATGTGGTCCTCGTTAGGTCCCGTGGTCCCCTGTGTGGTCCAAAATAGACCACACGAGTTCCACGAAAGGACCACAAGGGGTTCAGAGTATCACAGTGCTTTAGCCTGTATTCTTGGTGGGTCTCGGAAGCGGGATTGCGTGACACCGTGGTTTTCATTGCACCAGTTTGGTCTAGGGTTGGACTTTCTCACCGGAAGACCTCGACGTGTTTGGAATATCAGTGCATCCCCGCTGGGTGAGAGGCGTTAGCCCACCCAGGCCAGAGTTGGACTTTCTCACCGGAAAACCTCGACGTGTTTTGAGATACCCGTGTATCACCGCCGGGTGAGAGGTGGTTGCCCATCCAGTCCAGGGTTGGACTTTCTCACCGGAAAACCTCAGCGTGATTAGGATACGCAGACATCCCCGCCGGGTGAGAGGTGGTTGCCTATCTAGACTTCCCTGGTCCAGTGTCTCCGACTTCAGCATTTTGCGGTCGTGGCCGCTACCCTTCCTAGTTGTGACCAGGATGGAGCTTTTGTCCAGGAGGACGAATCCTCGCCACTAGTGACTTCTACCCCTGGGTTGAGCCGGTTTAGGCATTTCCCAGTATGGGCATGTTTGGGACGGGACCGACCTCTAGGGCAGAGGTACTGTGACATTCATAGCCTTCAAGATTCACCCCTGGTATGAGCCGGTTTAGGCAAAATTCACCAGTATGGGTGTTTATCAGGCGTTACCGACCTCTAGAGCGGAGGTGGCATGACATGTCTAGCCATCTAGTTCCACCCCTGGTGTGTGCCGGTTTAGGCACATTTCACCAGTGTAGGTGTATTTCGGACGTAGGCGGCCTCTAGAGCAGAGGTGCCGTGGTATAGCTCTCGTAGCGATACTACTGGACATACCAGGTTAAACTTCACTTTCCACCACCTTTTCACATCGGCGCCGCACAGCAACCTTTATTTCCGCATTTACTTTCTTAACCGGGAGGAGCTTCACTCCACGCGCGGCATTTGAAAAGTCAAGCCAGCAGTGACTTAACCTCTGGGACAAGCCGGTTCATGCATTTCACCCGATATGACTGCACTCAGGACGTGGCCGACCTCCAGACCAGAGGTGCCGTGATTTGACTGTTTGCTTCGCTTTATTCTTTCAACCACCTTTTCCGCAGTGATGCTGCGCGGCAACCTCATTTGCAAATTTCTTCATTGGCCGGGAAGAGCACCGCTCCACGCACGGCAGCTGAAGATCTCGCCAACAGCGATAAGCACGAATACGAAAATCAGGATATTTAAGAATAATATTCTAAGTGTACTACTCTATAGAAGTGAATGTTGGAAAATCACCAAAACCATAGAAAACAAGTTGAATTCTTTCCAGATTAAATGTTTACGAAGAATTAGAAAAAAATATTTTGGCCAAACACCATAAAAAATAACATATTGTTTGCAGAAATGCAGATGAAGCCACTGACAACAATTATTGAGGAAAGACGCTGGCGATGGTTGGGACATGTGCTCCGAATGACTGAGAACTCACTACCAAAAGTAGCACTAAGATAGATACCACAGGGGAATAGAAGTAAGAGCAGACCAAAAGAGACATGGAGAAAAACAACGGAAAGGATGTTGAGCAATAGAGGGCTCACCTGGGCAAGAGAGGAAAAAAGGCAAAGGATAAGCATTCGTGAAAAACTCTTGCGGAAGCCCCATATTCCCTGGCTACTTGAGGTTCAGAGAGGGAGAGCTGTTTTTTTCCTTTTTTTTTTTTTAACACGATGAGCATTTCTTGAAAGGAAGATGTTTCATTATTTCTTTGCTCCCTGGTTAAAGGTATCGGTGAACAGAACAAGAAATTCTAGATTTAAATCCCGCCAGGTGAATGGGACGTTTTCGGAAGTCAACATTTCCCTTTTATCGCAAAATGTTCCTCTCCGATGTCCTGTGCAGTGAGATTTTTTTTTTAAATCACACTTGAGAACTTCGAAAACTGAGAATATTTACCTGTATAGTAAGGAGCACCAGTCATGTCATATTATTACATTTTTTTTACAAAAACATTAAACTAATAGTACAACAAAATGTGGTCTCATTTACATTTGTACGTCCGCTGAAACTGTTGAGTTGATTCTGAGCAAAGCATTGGAAAGAATTAGTGGCAGAAACAATCACAATTAATGAGAAATATTCTGCAAAAATATTTTATACCACTTTTTTCATCTTCGTGATAATAAAGCTATTTGAAAAAAAAACCATAACCGATGAATAAAGCTTCAGAAGCTACAAGCACTTTAGTTATAAGCAGGTTTTAAACTGCATGATTCCACTTTT
Organism: Achatina immaculata; assembly: GCA_009760885.1. Taxonomy (NCBI): domain Eukaryota; kingdom Metazoa; phylum Mollusca; class Gastropoda; order Stylommatophora; family Achatinidae; genus Lissachatina; species Lissachatina immaculata. The sequence goes on along the minus strand of CM019718.1, from coordinate 59,211,969 downwards.
AAGACGCGGCTTTGCCGGAAGCCTAGACATGTGACATGAGTAAGTTCTTCAAATACTCGTACTATGAAATTTGATTTAAATGAAATATATTTTCCAGGTGAAAGACATCGTTACTCCGAAAAGAGTTTCAATCATCATCTGTAGCGTCTTCATCATCCTCGCGTTAAGTGTGATACCAATGTACGCTGCCAACAGGCTGGGAGTGAAATTCTTTCCAGCCAAAAACAAAACCCTCATAGGCATTGTTTCTACCGGAGACAAAGAGCTTGTTGAGAAGGTCTCCTACGGGATCAACAACGTTTTAATTCCTTTCAGCGCCTTCATGCTTATCATGATATGTACAGTCATTTTGGTCGCTAAATTACAAAAGACCACAAAATGGAGAAAAAAGTCTGCAGTCTCAGCTCAAGGTGAGGTTGTATCATCACGGAACCAGAAAGTCTCCAGAATGGTCGTTATGATTTCTGTATTGTTTATCATTTGTTTTATACCGGTCAGTATTCTTTTTATAGCTATGTCCGTCATGCCAGAGCTCTCAATTGTTGGAAAGCATAGAAATATAGTTATAACTGTAGGTGGACTGGCAGTTATACTTGAGTCTATAAATTCGTCTATGAATATTTTCATATACTACAAAATGAGTACAAAATATAGAAATGTGCTGCTTTCGTTGTTCTGTGGAGAGAAAAACAAAAGTGCCAGTTAAATGTGTTTTTCTGATGAGGCCTCATTTTTGCAGTTTTAAAGAAAAACATAAGAATAGACTGTATGTGATCTGCCTTTATCCTGAGTCAGATTATTCTTTTAAGTATTTCTAAAGTTCTCTCTCTTTTTCTCTCTCTCTCTCCCCCTCTCTCTCTCTCCCTCTCTGAACCTTAAGTGCCCAAGGCACATGGAGCCTCTGCAAGGATTTTCCACAAACGGCTGTCCTTTGCCTTTTTTCCGCTCTTGCCCAAGTGAGCAGGGTATGCTACACTTCAGTCTATCCTATTTTAAGTATTTCTAAAGTTATCCTACGCTACAGTCTATCCTATGTTATGATCGTGGGGGATATGCAGGTATATATATACAGATAAGTATCTGCTGTAGAAGATCCTTTTCAACAACAGCTTCGTATGCTAACTTTGTGACATTTAGTTGCTTTTTTCTTCATTCTTTTTGTTTTCTGGTTACTCTGTGAAATTTATAACAAACAATAAACTCAAGATCGTGTGGCTAACATGAATGATTTATTCTGCGAAAAATGTGTAATAAATGGTTAATGCACTAGTCTCTCATGGCGAAGATCCGAGGTTCGATTCCGGCCGGAGGCGCCCCAGTCACCCAGCTGTAGAAATGGGTACCCGACTTCTTCTGGAGTTGGGGAAGGAAATGCGGCCAGACGTGATACTGACCATATCACCCTCTAGTGTGCTGACAGGTCAAGGAAAATAGGGCACTAACGCCATATCCCTATGTGTCTCTGAGGCATGACAGGATTACCTTTACCTTTACCTTTTTTTTTAACCATTTAAGCTTTTAACACAAGAGTGCAAGTCCACTATATGTTTTTTTTTTGTTAAAAAATGAAAAATAATAAGAGAGATAACCATTTAATTTCACATTCAGTTTGCAATGCCACGTGGCTATCACCAGTCTGTATACCATACAAAACACTCACACACTGGCAACAAACCGAGAAAGAGTAAGAGGCTGTTTCGTGGAACATAAGAAAGTCAGGAAATAACAGAAACTTGGTTACCTGAAACAAACCTGGAGTAGTGTCAAAAAAATCTATTTACCTCCCTTTGATACTTGATGATACTTTATGAAGAAGACAGTAAATCATCTCATGATTTACTAGGTTTGCTAATGTCCATTAAGAAAAGATTACGGAAAACATTCCTATATTTGCTGCTCATGTAATAGTAAATGAAAATGTTCACAGCTGAATTGACAGATTCCAAGATAGAGCCAACACCACCAATGACTATAATAGTATTTAAGTTGTTTCCATTTACTGAAAGCTTCGGATCAACAGACATGGCTATGAACATAATGCTCACAGGAACAAAACAAGCAATGAAGAGTGACGAAATCATCACAACCATCTTGGCTACCTTCTGATTGCGACTAGAAACTGTGCCAGCTTGGGCGTTATTTGTAGACGTCATCCGCCATTTTGTTTTGCTTCGTAGCTTGACGACCAGTATAATGGTACATACGGCAATGACAGAGAAGGCGCTGAACGGAACAAAGACGTTGCTAACGGCAAATGAAATTTTTTCAACCTTTTCCCTGTCTTCGGTCATGACAAGGCCAATGAGGGTTCTGTTTCTGTGAGGATAAAACTTGAAGGCCAGCCTGTTCACGACGTACACGGGAGCTCCACATGACATGAAGATGGTGAACACACACAGCAATACGACGGAAACTCTCTTGGGAGTTACAACATTCTTTACCTGCGGGAAAAGGTTTCAACAAATAATGACTAACGGCAGATGTACTCAGAAAGTAATTAACGCTGAAATAAATTTGCAGACATGTACTGTGAGAAAAACTTTCACATTTAGATATAAACTTTTATGGAATCAGCAAGTAGTACACTAGAGTAAAAATCATAAGAAAAGATTCAGACCTGTGATTTTCGGCTTATGAATTAAGCCAACAAAGTATATAGAAATTCCACAATTATCCCCCCCCCAATCCTCCCCCCACCTCCACCCCAAAATACTTGACCAGGGATTCTCAAAATTTCTGCTCGTGTATCCGTATATCTTTTATTCGTGGTGCTCAGAAATTCAATGTCTCTCGCCCCTCAAACCCGCTCCTACTCTCTGATGCTCAACTTCATCTTCAGATTTTAAACAAAACATCTTCACTTCTTGTGACTGTTTATTAATACAACAACGTCTCATACGATAGGTTTTTTATATATAATTTAGTTACGCAGTGAGAGCAACGACCATTTGAGTCGCGTGTTTTGGATAATATATTCAGCTTTCTGAGAAATAACATTACTACTACACTTTTGTTCTCATACTGCTCCTACATGGGAATGGTATATTTCGTCTTCCGCACTTTCAGCAAAAATTTGAGATTCTGGTTTTAAATTAAGAAAAGAAAAAATGTCTAGTTTATTCGTATCATTTTCTTATCTTCATCTACTTTGTAATAATCCGGCTTTCAAGGGATATGATGAGTGCCGAAAAATGTCAGATTAATCAGAAGTGGCCATTTCTTCTGTACATTATATCCGCAAAACAGAGTTTTATGAAACATCAGATCTCTGATAATCCTTGACAAGATACCCAGGTTTTTCGGAATTTTTTATGCAGTTTTTAGTTATCTTAACAGTCCAGATTAACTTGGATGTTACTTGTGTTTTACAACAGCATTATCGAATACCTAACAATGATATAGTCAGAGATTTATACCTAAATAGTCAGAGATTTATACCTAAATAGTCAGAGATTTATACCTAAATATTCAGAGATTTATATAAATTCATTCATTCATTCATTTGCATGTGCCTTGCGGAACTTTGCCTCCCAAACAGCACTCCTGTAGGCCTCTCGGTTGTGAGCAAGATGGCCTGCCGCTGATGCATCCATTTGCAGATCCTCAACGATGTCTTGCAGTAATCTTCGTTTTGGTCTTCCTCTCTTTCTTTTTCTTATTATGTACCCTTCCAAGACGGTCTTCTCTAGATTATCATGACGTTTAATATGTCCAAAATATTTAAGTTTTCTCTCTTTAATCCTCTTTACTAGCCAGCCTTCTTCAATATTAAGCTCTTGTAGTATAGATATATTTGTTCTTTTTTTGTGTCCATGATATTTGAAGAACTCTTCTGTAGCATTTACATTCAAAGGCATTTATGTATTTCTCAGCTGTTTTATTAAGTGTCCAGGTCTCACAGGTATATGTTGCGATGGGAAAGATGCATGCCCTTAAAAATATTATTTTTATGGTTCTGTCTGCTCCTCTCCACAGATTTTTTAGTTATTTTACTTTCTGAAGAGCGGTAGATGTCCTCCTTTTAATTTCCCTCATTGTATCGCCATTATTAGTTAGTAGTGATTCAAGATATTCAAAACTCTCCACTTCTTCTAGTTTTTCCCCATTGATGCATATTTCAGCTGCTTTGTTTGTTTTGTCAGTTGTCATCAATTTAGTTTTCTTTGTATTAAGATAGAGGTTTTGCTCTTCACTATTCTTACGGACTGATATAATTAGTTTTTCCATTCCTTTTTGTGTTGTGGACAGTATTACTGTGTCATCACCATATCTAATCTCTGGTATTTCATAACCTCCAATTGTTATGACATCGCAATATTCTTTGTCTACATCTTCTCTAACATTCCTCATTATTTTTTTCAGTATGCAAGTTAAATAAGTAGGGTGACAATATGCACCCCTGACGGACCCCTTATTTTATGTCAAACCAAGTTGTTGTTCCATCATTTATTCTTATTGCTGCTTGTTGGTCTAGATACAGCAGTGATGTTAATTGTATCAAATGTGTTGGAAATCCCATTTTTTTCCATTATTTCCCAAAGTTTCTGGTGTTGTACACAATCATATGCCTCTGAGTAGACTATAAAGGATAAATATAGATTCACATTAAACTCTCTGCATTTCTCTATTATTAATCGTGTATTGAATATGTGATGTCTTGATCCTCTTCCTTGTCTGAAACCAGCTTGGATCATATTGACTTCTTCTTCTATTTTCTGTCGAAGTCTACCCATTATGATTTTAACAGAATTTTACTGGCATGACTAATCATGGCAACAGTTCTGTAATTTGTGCATAATTTCATGTTACCCTTTTTTGGCAGTTCTTTTCCATTCTTTTGGCCAAATACCTGAATGCCATATCTTTTTACATAGTGCATGATAGATTGTTTCGCATTCCTTTCCTCCTGCTTTAATAAATTCAGCTGTTATCTCATCACATCCTGGTGATTTACCATTTTTTTTTTTTTATTGTCCATAAAACTACTTCTATTGTCTGTTCGGGTTCTTTCTCTTCCAATAATAATTCACACTGTTGATTTCTGCTTCCACAGTCGGTTGTTTCATACATTCCTCTGCAATATATTGCTTCCATCTTTCTAGTATTTATATAAATTAGGAATCTTATTTTCACAATTATTTATACATGATAGTCAGAGATAAAATAAACCTAAATAGTAAGAGATTTATATAAATGAGGAATCTTATTTTCACAGTTATTTGTTTAACAAAATTGCCAGGTGGTACAACTTATACAGACATGTAATTTAAAATGACTTGACAACAGGATAAAGCAGCAAAAAATTGTTTTTCTGACACTTATCCAGTCCAGTGCCGAAAATTCCTTTGAAAAAGCAGCCCTTTTGAATTGTCTACATTTTCTTTAAAAATAACGAGACGTCAGAACTAGAATTAAATGATACAGAAAATATAGTTTAAACTATGTACTGTTCAAAAAAAAAACCTTAAGAAATAGAATGTTGCAATTTAAACTGAAGTTTGCTGATCAGACAAGGGCACATTGCCTGAAACGATCACTTGGACATCAGCTTCACGTGCTGACATGAATTGTACTCAAGATGATTCATGAGCACAGAAAAGCGACACTAGTCAAAACAGCATTTTGACAATAACTCATGGCAGGCTCAAGAGAATACTGTGAAACTTACTGGACACAAAACTCACTGACCATGTTATAAAAGATTGACACTCCTCGAATCAATTCATTTGAAAATTCAACGCGCAAGTATGACTCTCATCTCACTACAGAACAACTACTCACCATCATTGGACGTTTACAGACTGGACAGTCACAAAGTGTAGTGGCCAGACAATTTAATGTGGTTAGAAGCACCATTAGTCGCATTTGGAGCCGATTTCAAGAAACTGGCTCAGTTGCAGACCCTTTACGCAGTGGAAGACCCAAGGTCACAACTCATGCCGAAGACCGCTTCATACGGCTGCGTCACCACAGGAATCGATTTGCGTCTGCGTCCTCAACAGTCCAGTCAATGACAGCAGCTCGTCGAATTTCAGATCAATATGGTCAGGAACTGGCTGCACAACGCTGGTCTTTGGGCTAGAAGACCATACAGAGGTCCTGTTCTTACGGACCGGCATCGCCAGAACCGGGTGCAGTGGGCGAACCAGCATTGTCAATGGACCGTTGCGAATGATTGGTGGAGGGTTTGGTTTAGTGATGAATCATTCTTTCTGCTTCAGCGACACGATAGATGGAGAAGAGTTTACTGCAGAGTCCATGAATTCTACGCCCAGAACTGCGTGAACGAGGCTCCTTCACACGGTGGTGGAGGTTTACTGGTGTGGAGGACGATCAACTCCATGGGAAGAAGTGACCTGGTGCAAATGAAGGACGTCTGAATTCCCAACGATACGTCGCTGAAATTCTTCATCCTCACGTCCTTCCACTTCTGGCTGCACCATGGTCGATTTTTCAGCAGGATAACGCTTGACCTCATGTGGCACAACACACCACCCAGTTCATCGCTGACAACAACGTCCAGACAATTCCGTGGCCATCCATGTCATCAGACATGAACCCAATAGAACACTTATGGGATGAACTCAACAAACACGTCTGAGAGGGAGGCGTGTCGGCAACCAATCTCCGATAGTTGTCTCTTGCACTGCAGGAAGAGGGAGCAGCCATCTCACAACATATCCAACGGCTAATCGGATCCATGTCAAGGAGATGTCTTTCCCTGATAAAGGCCAGAGGAGGCCATACACCTTACTGAAACGCAAAGAATAAAAGTCCGAACCTAATTTAATGAACATCATTTCATTGTTAACGTCTTAAAGTTTCTTCTTGCCAAGACTGAAACATTAATTCCGTAAAATACAATGTTAATACAAGTTTGAAATTTGGTGTCCAATTCTTTTTTTTTTTTTGAACAGTATATATTCACAATTCTATTTTTTTGTATAAAATGACACACCGAAGAACAGGACACAAGAAATACAGGGGGAAAATCGCCCCGAAATCTAACGAAGCAGCCAGGTGAACTTATACATAGATGTCATATTAAAAAAAAAAGAATAGGGAAAAGCTAAAAAAAAGGGTATTTCGTATTTTAGTGTAACCAAGTCTTAGACATTGCACGTAAAGCACAGTAGATCCGTGCTCTGTCATATTAACCTTTAGAGGGACAGTGATACACAGGCATCTCTCTAGGGTGATCAAGGCCGTGGTCCAGGCAGTGACACGAGTAAAGGCCGTGTGTGGCATTCCGCTGGTCAAGTACATGAGCTCTATGGCACTGAATGGCAAGTCAGCAGCGCTGAAGGCTGGGGTCAGGCAGATGTTTGACCACACCAAGGTGCTGAGACAGCCTAGGTCAGAGATTGCTAGACCTGGAAACAAAATCAAATAGATTCCATTTTGGTCGGCTGCTAAATTCACTTTCAACGACTATTATCTTAACAAGAACTAAAATTGCTGCAGTGAAATATTTCAGAAGATTTCCCAAAAAACTTTAACATAAAAAACAGCATTTTTTGTGAACATTGCAGGGCCTAGTCGCACTTGTCCGCTGATGCTGCGACAAAGTTCTTTTAACACAACCTTAAATATTTTAGTCTGAAATCTTATTTTATTTACTTAGTTGCCGGAAACTAGAAATGAGCTGGAGAAGCTTTTACTGTGGAAAGTGAGCAACCCAGTGGGGTTTTAAGATAAAGGGTATAGGTTCAACTCTGTTTCAGTGTCATTCATTAATTAAACAGGGGCAGTGAGTATCTGACAGGTGTGGTGTGAAAATACCTGGGACAGTAAAGAATATTCGCCAGTAAGATATGGCACATTATGGCTGCATGTTTATGTGGGTCAGAGTGATGACAGAATACGAAACATTCATGTAAAAACAAATTTAATAAATGTGGATTTTTTGATGAGCTGACGAACTGTGAGCAAGAACACAAACAAAGTTCAAAAGTTCAAAATTCAAACTCCGGCTTCACTGCATTCGGGGCAACCCCATACATGGTCAGCCGCATGCACGAGCATGTTTGCTAATAGTTCTGTCACATGTTGGTGGTTTACGATGCGTCTTCTGTCATACAGTCCGGATTTCCTGCCTGCGTCTTTAATTTGTTCTAGCTCCAGCAATCTCTACAGATCTACATTGTTCTTTCATTCCCGCTCTTATTTTTCCCGCAGTCTGTCTAATGCCGCCTTATCAATGTCCCCCTTGTCCATTGACAGTCTGCCATTTATCTTAGCGTGTCCAGCAAGTCTGTCTGCCACACCATTGATATACACTCCCGCATGCCCCGAACAGTAAAGCCACGTTGGGCTTGTCACAAAAAAAAACACAAACAAAAAAGCATAGAGCTATTGTTTGTTCAAAATTCCATTTTAAAATCAAATAAGAAGGGGAAAAGATGTAGAGACTTTTTTACAGCATCAGAACTACCTAGTAAACTAACATTGACCGGATCATTGAAGCCTTGCTTGATGAAACAAACGATGTTGATTATGTTTGTCCCGATTCCAAAAATATCAATTCCCTGGCATATGAAAGTTAGACATATCCACTGGAAAATTGTCACATCCCTGTCGCTTATAGCTGAATGGAACTTTGCACGGACATTGGTGAGGATGACATTTGAAGAAGTTTGAGACTCGCTTGTGACATTAAGAATTGCGAGCATTTTTATCTTTCCTAGTCTTGTGTTAGCTAATTATCCGTTAGGAATGACACGACTGAGTTTTAAAAGTTAGTATTTCGTTAAAAAATTAATCCTGCTTATGATGTTTATATATTGCATAAAATACTGTCATGTTTTCAAACTAAGACGTTTGATGACCAACAGTTTTATAACAGAAACTAATTGCCAGGTATAATCTAAGAAGATTTAAGTCTTCTATTTTTTTCCATGCCAAAAACAGTTCTTGTCAAATTTTGTCTGTTGATATATATATATATATATATATATATATATATATATATGCATATAGTCCATTTTTGAAACGTCCATTGGCTTTAAGATTAATTTGGCTTTTGGGGAAATAAAGTAATATGTAGCGTTTTCACATTAGCATTAAACTATACTTCAGTACATAGCTCAATAAATAAAATATCTCCATATGAGTTAAATTTTAATTCTTTTGAGTGGGTGTAGCACATTTAATATAAAGTACTTTAAGCCTATTCTGATAACTTTCACAATCAGAGCTTAAAATAAAAACTTTGACTGAAATATTTACATTTAAGTAAACCAGATATTTTTCTCATAAAATTTCTGAAATGTAGACGCCACCTTAAAAATATAGACCGAAAAATGATAACTTGTATATCGCAGGTGAAAATGACCCTTATTAGATGTTATTATTGGAGGGCGGCATCAAGGGGAGGAAATTTAGAGCTGGCATTTGGTTATAGCTGTCGAAATATCTTTGTCAAAACTCAGTGAACTTTGCACCCAATTTCCAATAATAGATTTTCAGTCTGCGACCACAACCCCAAGATGTCATGCTAATTTTTGTATTGGCAGGCCTCCATTAAATTTCACTCCTAACATTTAAATAATACACCTCCAGGTACATAGGGAGATCTTTTTATGCAATTAATATAACTGTTCGTACAAATTATATAGTGCTCTTAAAATATGTTTTCATTTAACTTTAAAAAAAATTCTCCTTCGTCCAAAGTGTACCAGACAAATCAGTCTTGGTCTTCAAACTTTGTATAGAGGTGCTTTTTATTTCATCCAAAGTTTCAGTAGTAGGAAAACTGAGTATTTCAGATTAGTTATTATTTCATTTGTAAATCATTTTTCACAAATTTCACATAGCAAGACGAGAATGCATAATAAGAATATGAACAAATAAAGTGGATTTTACAGGAGACTTCATCCTTTTTTTTTAAACAGATGTAGAAAGTGTACGCTAAATAATAAAACGTGAAGTGTATGATTTAATGTCATGTGCTATTTGAACGTGAAACAAAAGTTCGTATCAAATCTACGTTCTTAAAATTTCAGTGCACTTAACTTTCTTCTTTTCACGCATAATTTTTCTTTTGTTTTCATGACGCATACATCAGTACAAACAATGGGCCTTAGAAATGAAAGGTCTTATAACTAGAAATGAAAGGTCTAATAACTAGAAATTAAAGGTCTTATAACTGTTGCCGTATGATTCTTGTTGACTCCTTCAGGTATCATATTCAAATTGTCAAAGATCTCGTTTTCTGATTTCTATTATTCTTCTCCATAAATATGTAGGTTTTATACGTTCTGATATTTCTTTTCATTTCTACTAGTTTCTTGCCACTCATTTATCTTTAAACTATCACAAAGAGTCTATTTTTTTTTAAAACCTATCTTACTAAGATAAATAGACTTCACCTGAAATTAATGGACTTTGAATAATAAGATGAGATAAAGTTTTCTTAGTCAGACATAACGTGACTAGTGTAGGATTGCCAAAGTCAGCCTGGTCGTGTGCCACGTTTTGGTACACGATCTTAATAAACTAAAACTGAACTAGGAAAATAAGAGGGTAGGAACAGAAGAGATGTTGAATGTTTAGGATAGATTACTAAAAGTGGAAATTTTTAAAATTTACTTTACTTTCTGCAGAAAACTGTTCAATCATCAAAAGCAACATACGTCATGAAGGTAAATACTGCTGCCTGAAATGTGTAGAAGTATTGAGAGGTTTAAGTTTTCATTTTCTGTACAGTTTCATGATTTTTTTTAGCCCGACGTATTGCCTGAAAACTTCCCCTGTAACGATGGTGGCACATGTTACTATCACATTGCTAACTATCACTGTTGTGGATGCAAAATCATTACATTAACGGAAACTAATGTACTCTTGTAATGAAATTCCAAATGTTAAAGCTACTGCTGTATTTTGCCTTCACTGTGCCCAAGTCCTAGCCATAGGTTTACGCTTCTGAAGTTTCCCTCTGCGTTCTTTCTTTTTTGTGCTAACGGTTTTTTGTTGTTTTTTTTTTGCGAAATTTCTGACAGTGGAATCCATAGTTTAGTTTGATGCTGGTTTGGTGATGGTGAAGAGAGAGAGAGAGAGAGAGAGAGAGAGAGAGAGAGAGAGATCAACCTAGTTAACAAACTTTATTTTCAGAGAGAAGACGTTGGAATGTATATCTGTCTAACATTCTGCCCTTCATCTCTCAACTTTCATTAAGACTCGGTCATTCAACATCAGTGAGTTCTGATTAATAATCGTTTAAGATGAAGTGGAAAATCGTTGATATAGATAGTAAAGAGAAGAGGACCAAGAATAGAATCTTGTGGAACATAAATATTAACCTCACATGAATTCGATATAGAGTTTGAGAAGGACACTAACTGCTCTTTACTCCAGAGACATTAAGTAATAATGAATAGATGAATGATCTTTATTTTTAAAGAGTACAGAATTGGGCATGCAGGCCCGTCTTTCATTCTGCCCTTCATTGCTCCAACTTTCATTCTTTAAGGGAAAGAGAAAGAGTGAAAAATAGAGATCACTATTTAACACACACCTCTAGTATGTCAGTCTGTCACCTGCTTCAACACAGTAACTTTCCCTCCTTTAAAAAGAAATGCGTTATTCGATCGCTTTCATCAGTCAGTACTCGTTTAAGACATAATCATAAAACATATGTGCATCCTGCCAGACTCACAACAAACACTACAAAAACAAAATTACAACAAAAATAAAATACAGAAAAAAATATGGCTCTTTTGTCACATCACAAGAGGCGACTCCAGTGAGATTGCTACTTCAGAGACATCATGAGAATATCAGTTTCTGGATCTCAAGGAGCAGTCTTAATCGTGGAATGAAAACATCTTCAAACGATATTAATTTTAATAGCAAGTAGACTCCATCTTTCAGTTTCAGTTTTTAGTTTCTTTCAGAAAACTAGATGAATCTAAAGCACTTCAATTTAATTTTATAACATGAATATTACTGTTCCTTCTACTTGCTTTTCTAAACAGCAATTAACGAGTTTTTGTAATTTGCCTTCACCAATACATTAGAAAGGACAGACTGACTTTATTTTCCGGTAGTACTAAAGCGTGGACAATTATGCATTGTTCATAGGTTGTATTCTGACTTTGACAGTCAGTGTAGTTGGTTACTAAAAGTAAGCGCTGAGACACAGATGAAGAAAATTATCTTTCAAAATTAAGCTTAGAACTATAAGCTTGGCTTGCACTTAGAATAATGATAATAGTGTAAGCGATGGGCCTTACAATTTTTGGGCAACTGAAAATTGAAGAGTGGGATTCTAAATATCTAAGACCTGGAGCTATTACAGATAAAAAAGCTACTACTGTTTGTAGATTTATTGTTCAGAGAAACTTGCGTTCAGTGAGCAGAACAAACGTTGGAAGGTCTCTCTGTACTTACTGCTCATGTGGTAATAAATAAAAATGTTAGCAGACGAGTTCAAGGACTCACACATGAGTGCAAAAGAAGATAATATAACTAGTATGTCCCTGTGATTGCCATATACTGAAAGCTGGGGGTCAAGGGTCATGGCAATAAAAATAAAACATACAGGAACGAAAGAAGCAATGAACGTTGCAGAAATGACCACAACCATTTTGGCCACTTTTTGGTTTCGGTTGGAGACGGCGTCAGCTTGTGTGGAAGATGAAGTCTTCTTTAACCATTTTGCTTTGTTTTGTAAAGTGATAACCAAAATTGCTGTCCCGATAATGACGACAACGAAAGAGGTGAAAGGAACGACAATGTTAATGACGTTATAAATTCTCTCGACGCTGTCTCGATCTGCAGTGAAGAAGAGCCCAAGTATAGTTCGGTTTCTATAAGAGAAAAATTTCGTGCCCAGCTTGTTGACCATATACACCGGAACTGAAGTAGCGATGACAATGATGAAGATGCAGATAACGATGACAAAAACTCGCCCTGGTTTAACAATTTCTTTCACCTAAATAAACAATAAAAGCGTATATTCAAATCAAAATATAAAAAATATAAAACTATTTTTCTTTGAAAATATTTCCTCCCTTAACAGTGTATCTCTCTAAATACGTGCAACCAGTTGTAAAACCTCTAAGACCCAGGTACAAAACTGCTAAGAACCGGGTGTAAAAATGCCAAGACCCAGATGTAAACTGCCAAGACCCAGGTGTAAAAATGCCACGACCCTGGTGTAAAACTGATAGGCCCCACCAATCCTCATCCCACACTGAGGCACGGATATTCAACATTAAGCTATTCAAGAGGGATATTCGAGGCACTTGAATGCTCAGCAAATGAGCTTTAACCATGCTCAACTGATTGAGGCCGCTATTTCTATGTTCGTCTTTGAAATCCTATGGTTGGTTGTTAAATTTTTAAATTTGAGCTCAGCTTGAAGTTTCATCTTTTGTACTTGAACATGTTTGCTCAAGCATTTAACAAGAGTAACAATCATGCATAGCGATAAAATGTAAAAAAATTGTGTGCATTGCCAGAATCGAGATAAATCGAAACCACATTAGAAGCCCAATATATAGGGCCAATAGGCCCTATGGATCGTTATAACAAAGACAGAATATACACGTATATATGTACAACTGAAGAAAAAACATTATTGCATTAAATGAATTTAAAGATATAAAATTTTACTGAATCTCGTGGATGGCAAAGCTTGAGCCATACTAAGCACAGGGCCAAACGTATCTCTCCTTAAGTCGGGTCTCGACAATCCTAAAGAAATATATCCGAGTGACGCTCTTCACAGCGGACCTTCTAGTAAAACTAAAGCACGTGCACAGTGGTGTCTCACACTTCCTTGCTTGAAGTCAGTGAGTGAACCCAAGAAACGGGCCACTAGGCATACTCCAATATTTTCCGAACTGTGTCGAGCCCTAAGGCATGAGCGAACCTGAAGCAGTGCACCATGCGAGCGTCACCAAAGACAGCAACTTGTCCAGCTCTGATTTGCCGGCCTCTGAAAACTACGGCAACCCTTTGGCACATGTTTTCCTTATGCCATCAATTTATATATAAAGCAAAATACAGTATCAAAACAGCATATTATGTATATAACACAAATTATAACAATACGTTTGACCCCTCTTGATAAACGACATTCATAAAGGACAAACTAGAACTTCCAAAAAAAAAAATAATAATAAAAATAAAACTCAAGTAGAGTGAAAGATATCTGAATGATGACAATGATGATAAACACTCGAATAATCCACAGAAAACAGCATCCAGGCACTGGAATAATTCACAGAAAACAGCATCCAGGCACTGGAATAATTCACAGAAAACAGCATCCAGGCACTGGAATAATTCACAGAAAACAGCATCCAGGGCATGAATGAAAAAGGAAAGATTTTAAAAAATAATATTTAGAAGACGAAGAGGATTATAATTTTGCGTGAAGAAAACAAACTGTTTGAATACTTCAGAGCTTTTCTGGCACCGTATTCCCTTCTAATCTGGTAATTCCTGTCGACACAAAAAAAGCTGCTCTTTCGTTGTTTTACATCTCTTGCCTATATGTATATGCAAATACAATAAAAACATTGCTAAATTTTAGACAACAAAATGAAAAATAAAAAGAAAGCGGAGGCCTTTAAAAGAGTAATTACGTGTATACTCAAAATGTAAAAACAAAACATCTTTGTTGGGAGCGGAGCATGCACAAAAAACAAATGGGGGGGGGGGGGGGGAATATAAAGTAATGTAATGAATACAACATGTCATTTAAAATATTTGGAAATACTGCAAAGCTTTAACACAATTCAGAAAACCAACTTTTCTAGAAAGTACTATTGGGACAGAATGAAGGGCGTTTCAAGCATATCCAAGTTTTTAATCAAAACAAAAAGTATTAGAAAGTAAAAGTCCATCGAAGCTTACCTCCCATGTGAAGACAGCACAGGATGAAGAAGAATGAGACCACATTTTCTGGAGAGTTTGAAGGAACGAGTTCACAGGAACACACCTTTATTGGCGCAGTAATACACAGGCATCTCTCCACTGTGATTAACGCGGTGATCCAGCCAGTGATGCGAGAGAACGTAACGTGGGGTAAGGCGCCCGTCACGTGCTGTAGCTCCATCGGGTCAAAAGGTAAGTCTGCAGTCATGAATGCTGGAGTCAGGCAGATGTTGGTCCATATCAAAGTTATCACTGAGCCCAGGTCGGATAGAGCAAGACCTATATTTGGACAAGAGATACAAAAGATAACTAAGAAAAAGTTGATCAACGCAAAAGTAGCTTTCAGCTGAAACTGTTTTACAAATATTATATAGGGGCACAACATGGAGAGGTAATTAAGTAAATCCGCGTTTCTCTACAGATGTGAAGTGGCTAATTACGTGAGAGTTCAGCTTTAAAACACAAGTTCTTATTATAACTTTTCACTGTCAAGTTCTCCGCAGTCTGAAAAAGTTGCAGAACTTGAGAAGTACAGAATTACATACCAAGTATTCAGATTTTCCATGAAGACTAGATAATGAATGTTTCGTAAATTCTTTTGTTGCCAGTTTCAAGGGCAGAGTGAATTTGGATAATGCAGAAGAGAGAGAGAGAGAGAGAGAGAGAGAGAGAGAGAGAGAGAATGAAAATAAAACAAGTTAATAATGATTATAAATTGCAAAATTAGTTATCACAATGTTATTCAAAACTGTGCAAAATATCCAATTTACTAGAACTGACAAGCGTCTAACCCTTTATTTTATATGGCACTTTTGGCTACGTTCGCGTCAATCGTTAAAAATATCAGCTTTACGAGTGATTACACAGAACAAAGAATGTAAATCTAGGCTGGAAACCTCGTGTGAATTTGTTACATTATAGATCATTTGAAGCAGAATTTCGTCGGTAGAGTTCCCTCTGGTCCTTATTATGGTGTAGTCTGTAGAGTAACTAGTTTCTTGGTTTCGCTATGGGATTTAAAAAGTTATCATGATCAGCACAGCATTCTCTTTCAGCAAGATTTGTATTCTCCACCATCATGACGGCCTTGGCTGCAAAAGAACACTTCTAGGTAGATCAGAACAAAAAAATAAATAAGTAACAAAAAACAGAAAAACACTAATATAAAATTGACAAATATTAATAGAAAACAAACCCACACTAATACAAAAATAGGCAAACTTTACTAACAGTACAGAAAAGAACTAATATACTGTTAAAAAAAAGAAACACAACACTACTGTAATCGTAATGGACACCAAATTTCAAGTTTGTATCAAACTGTATTTTACGGAATTAATGTTTCAATCTTGGCATGAAGACACTTTAGTACTTTAACAATGAAATGATGTTCATTCAATTTGGTTTGGACATTTATTCTTTGCGACTGAGCCTCCGTTTCAGTAAGGTGTATGGCATCCTTTGGCCTTTATCAGAGAACAACATCTCCTTGACATGGATCCGATTAGCCGTTGGATATGTTGTTGTGGGATGGCTGCCCACTCTTCCCGCAGTGCAAGAGACAACTGTTGGAGATTGGTTGGCGCCACGCCTACCTGGCAGACGTCTGTTGAGTTCATCCCATAAGTGTTCTATTGGGTTCCTGTCTGATGACATGGATGGCCACGGAATGGTCTGACTTTGTTGTCAGCTATGAAATGGGTAGTGTGTTGTGCCACATGAAGTCGAGCGTTATCCTGCTGAAAAATCGACCATGGTGCAGCCAGAAGTGTGAAGAAGCCTCGTCCACGCAGTTCTGGGCGTAGAGTTCATGGACTGCGGTAAACTCTTCTCCGTCTGTCGTGTCGCCGAAGCAGAAAGAATGATTCACCACTAAACCAAACCCTTCTACAATAATTCGCAACGGTCCATTGGCAATGCTGGTTCGCCCACTGCAGCAGGTTCTGACGACGCCGGTCCGTAAGTCAAGGACCTCTGTAGGGTCTTCTAGCCCAAAGACCAGCGTCGAGCAGCTGGTTCCTGACCGTTTGATCTGAAATTCGACTATCTGCTGTCATTGACTGGACTGTTGAGGATGCAGATGCAAATCGATTCCTTCGCAGGAGTTGTGACTATGTGTCTTCCACTGCGCGTCCGGTCTGCAACTGAGCCAGTTTCTTATTATAGACTCTCTAAAGGCGACTGATGGTGCTTCTAACCACATTAAATTGTCTGGCCACTATACTTTGTGATTGTCCAGTCTGTAAGCGTCCAATGATGATGAGTCATTGTTCTGTAGTGAGATAAGAGTCATACTTGCGCGTTGAATTTTCCAATGAATTGATTTGAGGAGCGTCAATCTTTTATAGATATTTAATTACATGGTCAGTGAGTTTTGTGTTCAGTAAGTTTCATGGGATTCTCGTGAACCTGCCATGAGTTATTGTCAAAAACGCTGTTTTGACTAGTGTCGCTTTTCTGTGCTCATGAATCATCTGTTGAGTACAATTCATGTCAGCACGTGAAGCTGATGTCCAAGTGAACGTTTCAGGCAATTTACCCTTGTCTGATCAGCAAACTTCAGTTTAAATCGCAACATCGTATTTGTCACTTTCCTTTTTTTTTAACACTATATAAAACGAACACTAATATAGAAGTGACAAACATTAACAGAAAACAGGCGAACATTAATATAAACAAATATTTATATCAAACAGATAAGCATTAATACTGTACCTAACAAACTGACGTTTACTGGATCCTTGAAACCCTGCTTGATGAAACAGATGATGTTGAAGATGTTGGTTCCCATGCCAAAACAGTCGACGCATTGACACACCACGCTTAAGACCACCCACTGAAAGATCAACATCTCCTGGTAGCTGAGAACAGCATCTGGCATCAACACCGTGGTAGTCGCGACAGTGGCGGACCCTGACACAGTGGTTTTTCTCGATACCATAACCATGGTCACGTTTTCCAGTTGAACCATTCTTGGATATGGTTTCTGTGGCTGCTATTGTTTACCTGGTTAGTTTTGTTAAAACTACTATTTGATAGATAATTAATGACAGATGTCTAGGGGAAAAAAGACACGCAAACCGTAACTCGGTTAAAATTATTGTCAACAAAAAAATGTCAACTGAAATATTTCATTTAAATTAATTGTTTAAATACAGTTATTTTCCCGCGTACATTTATAAGATACATGCATGTAATTCATAAATACTCTAAAGTATAACAATCAATACATTAAACTTATCCGGTTTATAAACACTGAAAAAGAAAAAAAGACATCCCTTGCCATGTTCTAGAGCCCGAGGAAAGGCAACCCGGAGAAGAACTGTAGAAACAGAGACAGGCCGCAATCAACACGGCTGGGACACAATATAGAAGCCAGGTTGCATACCGTTGGAAGTTTAAATAATTTATTGCTGTCCTGCAAGACAGCATAAGGCATACTGGACGGCATTTGATCTCTGATCGAGGACACAGATGGATGGATGGATGGATGGATGGATGGATGGATGGATGGATGGATGGATGGATGGATGGATGGATGGATCTACGTTGTCCGTGTGCTTCGAGGCAGTTCCAGTCTCACTCGAGATAGTGTTTATTTTCAGTCAGTCTCTTCCTACTTCTTTCTCTCACTCTTCTCTAATAAAGTGAAAGTTATTTCCACATTTATCCACAGCTGCTTGAACTCCCTCTATATAATCTCTATATAAGTCTCATAATCTCTGTATAGTCTCATAATCTCTATATAGTCACAAAGGAAACTTCAGTTATGGTACAAAATTGATGCCAATGATGAAGTTGTGAGACATATACGTTTGTGTAATGTGTCGTGCAGTACAGTTAAAAAACAAGGCCTATGTATAGAAAAGTACAAAAGCAGAACACATAGGATTAGCCTTGAAAGTTAACAAGCATCATAAATGAAGATAACGAATGAAAATATTCTTCATCAGTGAGCGTCTATCGTCATACGTTCATTGATATATTAGCATCGACATACGTTCACAGATATATTAGCATCGTCATACGTTCACAGATATATTAGCATCGACATACGTTCACAGATATATTAGCATCGACATACGTTCACAGATATATTAGCATCGACATACGTTCACAGATATATTAGCATCGTCATACGTTCACAGATATATTAGCATCGTCATACGTTCACAGATATATTAGCATCGTCATACGTTCACAGATATAATAGCATCGTCATACGTTCACAGATATATTAGCATCGTCATACGTTCACAGATATATTATCACGAGTAAAGTATGGAGCTATTTATGTCGCCTACATCCAGCGAAGACATTATATCTGCCATAAAATGTAATGAATGTGTCTTCGATCACGCTCGAGAATGTTCAAGGAAATAACTCCCGAGTATTCATTTCTATTATTTAGCTTAAACTCATGTACTCATTAAAGCAGAATAATTATAGATCGTCATGTGTCAGATATCCTAGTGATTCTTAGCATATTTCCGACAACACGCGATAGTTAATTTTTTCGAGTGGGATAGATTAATACAACAGAAATAAAATGTAGGTTGCTGTTAATTAGTATGTTTAATTCCCTTATTAGTACATGAATTTATTCTTATCTGTTTGTATAGGCTCAATGAGTGTCTGCTGACATATAATCATGAAAATAGCACCGGTGAAGAAAAGAACATTTTCATAATGGTCTCATACTCTTTGATAAATAACAGATCTTTGTTTATCCTGATAATCAAGGATGTAGACAGTTTGGATAAAATTAGAAACCTAAACAGGCCCTAGAGGTAAAAGACTGATTTGGAACTGCCGAAATATTTTTAAAATAAATAAATAACAAGATAAAGGGAAAAAGCGAGGAGTTCGCCCTTGACAGAAGTTTTGCCCTTCACATAATGTTCTGGGGAAGTAATAACAAAGCTGTAAATTGCAATAAACTACAGAGCTGTGAGTCTGGACGTTGCTTTTAATAGTGCACAACATTAAATTTATAAACACATGTGCTCCACATTGAAGCATTTCAAGAAGTTTTTCCTACTCTAACATCTTAAAAGAAATACATATTTACATCATAAAATGACCATACAAATGTATTGGTTTCCAAGGTATTCAGGATTGAAATAATTTCTTCTTTTCTTCGACGTTTGCGCACGAGTTAATCTCATCATCGTCTCCCCATGGAAGGTTGGCTGCAGTGTATCTCCACTCTGCTCTGTTTCTTGTCTTCGAAGTGCACTCGGCCAGGCTGTTCCCTGTTCATCTTTTCATACTGTCCACGTTTCTGTTGTCCTCTTGTTCTCTTCATACTGTCCACGTTTCTGTCGTCCTCTTGTTCTCTTCATACTGTCCATGTTTCTGTCGTCCTCTTGTTCTCTTCGATATTTCCCTCAGGAAGAGTCTTCAGTGTGGTATTGTGTTTCTTGGCAGGTAATACTAAATCTTAAATCTGTTTTTTAGGTTGAGCTTTCTCAAAGTTTTCAAAGCAGATGTTGTCGCCAGATCTGGTTGTGAGAGTTGGTTATTCCTGGAGCATGTTTTCTGAAGTCTTTATACCGCACATCGTTTGTAAGTAGCGTCATTTCTCACTGAAGTCTGTAATGTTTTTGTATAATGATTTTCTCTTTTAGTAATTGACTTTGACTAAATATTGTTCATCTATGCTGCCCTTTTCATAAAGGGCACAGTTTGTTTGTTTTCGGTACGTGATAGTCCCAGCTCTAGGGGCACTGTTGGTGGTTACTTTCCTACGTGATTCTTACACGGGTTTTCCTTCGTGTGCTTTTGAAAACTGATTACAGTACAGTCTAAGAAAACCATTGTCGTATCTGATCCAAGTTGTTTGGATTCTGTAACACAAATTTTGTAGAAGATTTTTTTTGTCCTCTACAGCTCGAAAATCTTATAGGTTTCAGTGCTATTTTTGTGTCATATTTTTAACACTTCCTCTAACGGTTCATCTGTGTATATTCGTTATCAACTCAGACTTAGTTAACATAGTTCTATTATTTCGTTTTTATTTCTTGTATTTTGTTAGGGACTAGCAATTACTTTGTTCCTCGTAGAAGCTTGCTGACCTGGGACTCTGTTTGTTCGGACAATTTTCGCGATAGATATCCCCTCGTTATAGGCTCGTAACGTGTGTAATTCTCATGGAAAGATGCGTGAAAATTCATTTACGAAAGTGACAAAGATCTCAGGTAAGGTTGATGAAGCTGATACTTTTTAGACTGTTTTCTAACGGCTGCTGAAGCTTCTCGTGTGTGGGATGTTTTCTCTGTATACAGTAGATTATTACACTGAGCTAAAATTTTCTCATTCCTTTTATCTTCAGTAGTTAGTTTCAAAGTAGTCTTCATTTCTCTTGTTCTTAGTTTGAGACATGATTTTTTTAAATAACATAAACAGTTGTTCTGTGTTTGTTTTTGGACACAAACCGTGACAATTTCTGACATGTTATATTCACCTGCAGATCTTATTTATGTTGCCAACAAACACTTTCATTAAATTCAAATACTTTAAAACATTAGAAAAACGAATAAAAATGTGTTAAATCAAACTAAAAAAACTTGTTTAGAAAATATGGCATTTCTTTATAAATCATACCTCAACTTTTAGGGACGTACTTTAGCTAGAGAGGGACAGGAGTTTGTACTAGCAAATCCAAGCCCCCTCTTTACATTCCAGTGCCTTCTTAGTTATGTTAGAAGTCCATATGTGCTCTGGTTCTTCACTTAAAGTAAATGTTCTCAGAAACTCTACAGTATACTCTTCAAGTGTAGTGTTTTCGTAATGTCATGTGTTTCTGCTTCAGCGTACAACGCAATAAAACATTTTCTCTATATGAGCTAGGTTCTAAATGTAAAACAAAATAGTTCTAGTAAATTAACTCAGAACATTTTTATGGCTGCTCTGATAAACACCTGAGAGTAATAAAGCCGTAACTGTAATTGTTACGGTTACATTTGAGATAAAGCGGGCGATTATTTCTCATAAATAAATCTGAAAAGTAATTACCAAATTAAAAGTATAAACCGAATAATGATAACTGTAAACTGCAATACTTAAGTTACAGGAACAGAGATTTTCATCAGAATCGAAAGTAACGTTTCGACATTTTTAATAAATTGGTCATTATATATATATATATATATATGGATGCCACTTTATAACTCTTGACACTTTTCATCCACATATATCACTGCATGAAAATTACACTCATTACTTTCTGTTATTTTGGAGCATGTCAGAATTATAAAACTGAAGTTTAAGAAACACCGTATTAGATTATAACTGCCGACGTATCTTTGTCAAAACTTGATATGCTTTTGCATTCTGCTTCTGAGAAGAAATTTTCGGTGTGTGTCCATGACCTTCAGATGTCAGATCCTTTTTTTCCTTGACATGCCTTTATTAAATTTCACCTGAGAGGTATTTAATTCGTTTTTATGTATTAACTATATGTTTTGTTCATGGAAATATTGGGAAATATAAATATAGATGGCAAGGACCTCCGATCCATTAAAAATATACACTGGCAACAATTAGCTGCAATAAGGGTGGGGCAAGAGGTTGGAAAATACCAGGAAATCAAAGCTGGAGTTCGCCAAGAACGTGTGCTATCTCCAGGCCTATTCTCTGTATTATACAGAGAAAATATAACGCGTTACATCGAAGGATAACCGGGAATTTCAGTACGAGGCTATAATTTGAAAATCCTGAATTACGCAGATGACACGGTCTTAATAATACAGAAAAAGAAAAAGGCCTGCAGGAGCTGATAAATCGGGTAGTTATGGAAAGTGAAAAAAGGGGAAACTCGGCCTGAATGAGAAGAAAACAGAAGTCATGGTCATCTCTAGGAAGAAATTGATTTTGAGTTGTAAAACAACAGTCAACAACAGTGAAGCTGGTAGAAAAGTTCAAATGACTAGGGACATTAATAGCTTCAGACGGAGGATGTGAAATAGAGATAAAAAAAAGAGAATAACACGGTCTAAATTAATCTTTCAACGAATGACAAATATTTTATGTAATTAATCACTAGCGCTGAAAGTGAGGAAAAGAGCGCTCCAATGCTGTATTGAACCAGTCGTGTTTTATGGGTGTGAAACATACACGGTCACCAGGGAAATGCAGCGCCGCCTGCAGGCCACGAAAGTGCTGCTTCTTCGGAGACTGCTAAAGATACCATGGACATGGAAAAGATCAAACGAAGAGGTCCTGAAAGAGCAGAAGAAGAGAGACAAGTAATAACAAAATTCAGGAAGAGACAATCCAGACTCATAGGACACTTCATGGGAGCAGTTGGATTGGAACTGGATAACAACAAGACAAAAGAGACCGGGGCAGACAAAGGGAGAAGACGATAGATGAGCTGATGAGGCGGCATGGAGTCCAGCTCATAATTAACACCCGGAACAAAGAACTGTGGAAAAGTATGGCCGCCAGTGCACTGGAAAGACAGATATCTTTTGATACAGACTTAAGTGCTCCTCTGAAAATGGGTCTTCTTTCTTCAACCTGTCATTTCCTATGTCCAAGACGTGTGTTAGAGAAATCGATCTTGTGTTCAAATCCTAAATGAAGGCTTTAAGTTGAAAATCTCTGTTTAAAAATCAGCTTTGTTATTAATTATACAGTATTATGAGAAGTAAGTATTTCATATTAGTTATTATTTCATATTTCAATTATCTTTCACAAATTTCACGTTTATAAAATTTAAAGTTATACAATTATAAAATTTAAAATTAAACTTAATCACTGATGTCAGCGTGAACCAAAAGTTCTTACCAACTCTCAAAACTTCAGTGTTCACTTTCTTTTTTTTTTACCTATAATTTGTTCTTGTTTCCTAACTTATACATCAACATAAAAAACAGACTTCAGAGAGGAAAGGTCATGTAACTGTTGCCTAATGATTCCTGTTGATTATTTGGAGTATTGCTTTCAAATTGTCAGAGATCTCGTTTTGTTATTTCTATTATTCCTCCCTGTATGTATGTAGTTTTGTTATTTTCTTTTACCTGTACCAGTCTCTTCCTATTCATTTTCTGACACACATGGTGCTGAGATAAACATACTTTATCTAAGTACATTTGACTTTCGATAACAGGATATAAAGTTATTGTCTTCTATTATTTAAATTATTATAATACAGCGCTTGTCAAAGTCTGACACCACTTTTTGGTACACGATCTTCGTGAAGTACAGCCGACCAAGGAAGATCGGAGTTGTGTAGAGAAAAACTGTTGGATGCTTACAAACGTTTATTGAAAATGAAAGTCGTTAAAAACTTACTTTCATTTCAGTAAAGAACTAATTGTTTAATTAGTAACGGTGGCTGTGTAAAGAAGGCAACTGCTAGTGAGTTCCGTGGTAAGTTACGCGGATCGTTTCCACTTTTATTTATTTGTCAAGTCAAATGATTTTGTCGCTGCGTACTATCTGAACACTTCCCGCGTACCACACTCAGGAAAACAATTTTGTCTCGAACGCAAAATCATAAAGTTAACGGAAATTATTTCTATCATTTAGTGACAATCCAAATGTTAAATCAACTTGCATGTTTTTTTTCATTGTAGCCTATCTGAGTCGCGCAGGCTTGCTCTTTCTTTCTTCTGAAGGTAGATAGGTCTGTTGGTCTGTGCTAGTGCTCCTTGTGCAACTTTTTGTAAAGAAGAGGATGAGTGGAGCGAGGGACTTATGAGAGTGGTAATTACGTAGTTAAATTCTTCCGATGGTACAATTTGTATTGTGACACTAACCCCCTCCCTCAACCCTAATTTTGAAGAGAATCTGGCCACAACCATCCTGGTTCCTTGTTAGCCACCAGTTCAACCTATAGATATTAGGTCTGCTCTCATACCATCATCTCTCATATCAAATAGAAAACAGGTATCTCAATATGTAAAATAACTAACAAAGATGTTTATTCTGACAAACATCCAGACACTCCCCATGAACATACACAATACTAATAACGGTTCAACAACACTATCAAGAAGAATTGGTGGTGCTAGTTTATCCACGTTTTAATATATGGGTAGTAAAATTAGTTATACACTATCCTAATTCTGTTCTGCTTATTATGTCTGCCTATTTCATATGTCTGACTTCTCAGCCCTACATTTCACTAGTATTATGCCTTAGAGGCTCTGAGTTTAAACCTCCACTGTAATTTTGACTCTACAGAATTAACCAGTGCATCAGCGACAGGCAGCCAAGGTTTCCTTTTCAAACAGTGGAGGTCCATCTCTTTCATATTTGTTTCCTTGCAGCCTTTAGTGTCTGCTAGGAGTCTGGTGGATGACTGTAGGTGTCTGCTTGGTGTCTGCTTGCTGTACGCTTGCTGTACGCTTACAGATCAACTCTCCCAGGTACGGCAATCACTCAGTGGCAATGCAAGTACCAGCTGTGTAGATTATTATGGCTTTATTTGGTGCAAGTTGTGACATAATGGCGATGACGATGAGTGGAAAACAGTGGCAGTGACAATTCTAAATAACACCACATGACATTACTTCAGCAAGACAACATATACGATTCCAGGCGTCTACTAACG
This sequence comes from Achatina immaculata, assembly GCA_009760885.1. Classification (NCBI taxonomy): domain Eukaryota; kingdom Metazoa; phylum Mollusca; class Gastropoda; order Stylommatophora; family Achatinidae; genus Lissachatina; species Lissachatina immaculata. Next base: position 59,186,519 of record CM019718.1, on the reverse strand, counting down.
TCAAGAAGACTTCGACGCCAACAGAATCCTACCATATGCTAGATTCACTGTTCTATACTACAAAACCCACTGCCGACAACTAAGACACAGACTAAGTTCCTACCCTACAAAAACTAAGTCCTACTCTAACAAAACTAAGACTCAGACTGTCACGAACGCAAAACCAAACCGGCCTCCAAGCCTGACTTTCCTCTCTTGATCAGCTGATCAGTCTCTAATTCCACGAGCTCCACGCCACGCCTGTGATATGCAAACACAAGGTTAAAAGAGACTGAACGGTTAGTTAAGAAATCTGTGGGACCTAACCTTGTTTATACCCAACTTTTAGATGCCAAAATGACTTACCTAACTTTCTATGTTCAAAAAGTTCATGTACTATTATAACTAAACAAATAAGGACTACAGTATATATTGTTGGAGTGGGATTCAACTTGATCTCGATTTTTTTAGTAGCTGCATATATACTCACACACACACACACACATAGATATATATATATGTATATATATATATATGTATATATATATATGTATATATAATTCATGATTTCCTTCGGAAACATTACCTAGCATTAGTAGAGTAAGACGAGAACATTTAAATTTAAAATAAAAATGGATAGTATTGTTTCTTTCACATGTCTTTGTTCAATCGAGAAAGACATTTCTGTAAGCGACAATCAGAGAACAGTTGCGGATTATAGTGCAAAATGGGCTTACGCAGTTTCTCATTGTTCACGAGTTGTTGTATTGTTACACTGGAGAGAAGTGTAGTTATTTATTATATGTAACCTCTTAGAGTCAAATGAAAAAAAATTATAATATAAAAGTGAAAGGTGGATATGTAACCCCGACATGCTCTTGTGAGATTAAAAACCTGAATCAAAGACCTTTACAGTTCCTACATAACTCAGACAAGAAAAAAAAAAAGAATTTCAATCTAAAAAAAGAAACAACTACTGTTTGTAGATTTATTGTTCAGAGAAACTTGGGTTCAGTGTGAGCAGAACAAACGTTGGAAGGTCTCTCTGTACTTACTGCTCATGTGGTAATAAATAAAAATGTTAGCAGACGAGTTCAAGGACTCACATATAAGTGCAAAAGAAGATAATACAACTAGTATGTCCCTGTGACTGCCATATACTGAAAGGTGGGGGTCAAAGGTCTTGGCCATAAAAATAAAACATACAGGAACGAAAGAAGCAATGAACGTTGCAGAAATTGTGTGTTATTAAACAGCGCCAGGAGGCCCACAGGTTCTCCATGCTGTGTTAATGTTTTTCTAGACAATGGTTAATAAGATAATGTAAGGGTCGATACTGAATGTCTAGACATTATCTTATCAACCGAGCTGTTGTTACGGCTCATTAGTATGATAAATATTGACTTAATGTATTAATGAAATGATATATATATGTTATAAATGTGCATTTTCTACATGTTCATGTGAAGTATGCTCACCCTTGTTTTTGTGTTGCGTGATAAGTGTAACAATTTGGAATCCAGATATAAAATGACAGAATTGTATGTTCTCTGTAAAAGTAAGTGTTGTGTTGGCATTTAGTGTTGATTGCACAGCTTTTACTCTTCCCGTCCCGAGGGCTCCGATCGGGTCTCTTCCGCTTTGTCAGGTTTTTGCCATGGTCCCGATAAGGACCGTATCTTCGTTTCATTAAAAACCCGGTGTAACTTTTGAGTGTAAACAGTTTAGTACGCATGTCTAGTGACCATTTTGAAGAAAAGTATGAGTGAGTGCATGTCCATCGAAGCTTACCTCTCATTTGAAGACAGCACAGGATGAAGAAGAATGAGACCACATTTTCTGGAAAGTTTGAAGGAACGAGTTCACAGGAACATACCTTTATTGGCGCTGTAATACACAGGCATCTCTCCACTGTGATTAACGCGGTGATCCAGCCAGTGATGCGAGAGAACCATACAAGTAAGGCCTCCGTCACGTGCTGTAGCTCCATCGGGTCAAAAGGTAAGTCTGCAGTCATGAATGCTGGAGTCAGGCAGATGTTGGTCCATGCCAAAGTTATCACTGAGCAGAGGTCGGACAGACCAAGGCCTATATTTGGACAAGAAATACAAAAATATACTTGAAGCAATATTTTCATTAAAAAATATACGTTCTTCAATCTCCAAAGAACTGTGAACGAGCGTTCTTACAGCCGATGCGATGAAGATGTTGAGGCAAAGCATCGTGTCGTCTTGACTGCAGATTTGGCGGCTAATTTTTCTGTCTCTGACTGCAGCTAAACAGCAAGGGATGTTTAAAAGCTTCTTTATTGACTCCACCACCATAGGGACTATTTTCATACCTGTCAGGTTAGGCCTATTTCTGAGGGGACCACGGGAGAGGCTGGACAGGATCTTGATCAATCATGGTTCGCCAACACTGACGCAGGCATGTCAGCAGTGTGTCACTTAGACTACTAACTTAGACATGTCAGTTATGTGTCACTTAGACTACTAGCTTATACATGTCAGCTATGTGTCACTTAGACTACTAGCTTATACATGTCAGCTATGTGTCACTTAGACTACTAGCTTATACATGTCAGCTATGTGTCACTTAGACTACTAACTTAGACATGTCAGCTATGGGTCACTTAGACTACTAGCTTATACATGTCAGCTATGTGTCACTTAGACTACTAACTTAGACATGTCAGCTATGGGTCACTTAGACTACTAACTTAGACATGTCAGCTATGTGTCACTTAGACTACTAGCTTATACATGTCAGCTATGGATCACTTAGACTACTAGCTTATACATGTCAGCTATGGATCACTTAGACTACTAACTTAGATATGTCAGCTATGGATCACTTAGACTACTAACTTAGACATGTCAGCTATGGATCACTTAGACTACTAACTTAGATATGTCAGCTATGGATCACTTAGACTACTAACTTAGACATGTCAGCTATGGGTCACTTAGACTACTAACTTAGACATGTCAGCTATGGGTCACTTAGACTACTAGCTTATACATGTCAGCTATGGATCACTTAGACTACTAACTTAGATATGTCAGCTATGGATCACTTAGACTACTAACTTAGATATGTCAGCTATGGATCACTTAGACTACTAACTTAGACATGTCAGCTATGGATCATGGATCACTTAGACTACTAACTTAGACATGTCAGCTATGGATCACTTAGACTACTGTCAGCCGCGCAGAGCTGCGCCGACCTGCACAGCGCGGGCGGTTGCTGTTGCGCAGGCCGACCGTTCTTTTGGCGAAAAAGCGCTCTCGAGTTCCGTGCGTGGGGAGACAGGCTTTCGCTCCCTTCCCGGACGGCGAGAGTTAAGGTGTTTCGATGCAGAAGCAAGTGGTTTGTCCGTCGAGCGATGCATATAAACGACTAGCCAGCCAGGTTCGTGCTAACGATGTAGTACGGTTTTGTCGACCGATGGTCTCGAAATTGGCCCATCTCTCGCAAAGAGTATCGGGTCTGCAGTATGTAACGTGTGTTTTTGCGGGTGGCCAGGCTTTCTTCTCCGCTCGTTAGAGCAGAGAGAGCCGCCCCCGCCGGTTAAAGGAAATGAAACGCCGCCGGGGTCGAAAGGGATCCGCTCTGAGCAGAGCGCTGTCTCCCTTGCCCCGCGTCGGTCTGTCGGCAGATATCCGACAAAGGTTCGGTGAAGAAAGCTATCTGGTTGATCCTGCCAGTAGTCATATGCTTGTCTCAAAGATTAAGCCATGCATGTCTAAGTTCACACTGTCTCACGGTGAAACCGCGAATGGCTCATTAAATCAGTCGAGGTTCCTTAGATGACACGATCCTACTTGGATAACTGTGGCAATTCTAAAGCTAATACATGCTTACCAAGCTCCGACCCTCGTGGAAAGAGCGCTTTTATTAGTTCAAAACCAATCGTCGTTGCCCTTCGCGGGGCGCGGCGTCCCAACTGGTGACTCTGGATAACTTTGTGCTGATCGCATGGCCTTCTGTGCCGGCGACGCATCTTTCAAATGTCTGCCCCCGCTGTTGGCGAGATCTTCAGCTGCCGTGCGTGGAGCGGTGCTCTTCCCGGCCAATGAAGAAATTTGCAGATGAGGTTGCCGCGCAGCATCACTGCGGAAAAGGTGGTTGAAAGAATAAAGCGAAGTCAAATCACGGCACCTCTGGTCTGGAGGTCAGCCACGTCCTGAGTGCAGTCATATCGGGTGAAATGCATGAACCAGCTTGTCCCAGAGGTTAAGTCACTGCTGGCTTAACTTTTCAAATGCCGCGCGTGGAGTGAAGCTCCTCCCGGTTAAGGAAGTAAATGCGGAAATAAAGGTTGCTGTGCGGCGCCGATGGGAAAAGGTGGTGGAAAGTGAAGTTTAACCTGGTATGTCCAGTAGTATCGCTACGAGAGCTATACCACGGCACCTCTGCTCTAGAGGCCGCCTACGTCCGAAATACACCTACACTGGTGAAATATGCCTAAACCGGCACACACCAGGGGTCGAACTCGATGGCTAGACATGTCATGCCACCTCCGCTCTAGAGGTCGGTAACGCCTGATAAACACCCATACTGGTGAATTTTGCCTAAACCGGCTCATACCAGGGGTGAATCTTGAAGGCTATGAATGTCACAGTACCTCTGCCCTAGAGGTCCGTCCCGTCCCAAACACGCCCATACTGGGATAATGCCTAAACCGGCTCAACCCAGGGGTAGAAGTCACTAGTGGCGAGGATTCATCCTCCTGGACAAAAGCTCCATCCTGGGCACAACTACGAAGGGTAGCGGCCACGACTGCAAAATGCTGAAGTCGGAGACACTGGACCAGGGAAGTCTAGATAGGCAACCACCTCTCACCCGGCGGGGATGTCTGCGTATCCTAATCACGCTGAGGTTTTCCGGTGAGAAAGTCCAACCCTGGACTGGATGGGCGACCACCTCTCACCCGGCGGTGATACACGGGTATCTAAAAACACGTCGAGGTTTTCCGGTGAGAAAGTCCAACTCTGACCTGGGTGGGCTGACGCCTCTCACCCAGCGGGGATGCTCTGATATTCCAAACACGTCGAGGTCTTCCGGTGAGAAAGTCCAACCCTAGACCAAACTGGTGCAATGAAAACCACGGTGTCACGTAATCCCGCTTCTGAGACCCACCAAGAATACAGGCTAAAGCACTGTGATACTCTGAACCCCTTGTGGTCCTTTCGTGGAACTCGTGTGGTCTATTTTGGACCACACAGGGGACCACGGGACCTAACGAGGACCACATGCGTGAATTCAGTAGGCTCACAGTGCGATTTTTGGTGGTAGAAGTGAACGTAGAAGAAGAAGAAGACTTAGACTACTAACTTAGATATGTCAGCTATGGATCACTTAGACTACTAACTTAGACATGTCAGCTATGGATCACTTAGACTACTAGCTTATACATGTCAGCTATGGGTCACTTAGACTACTAACTTAGATATGTCAGCTATGGATCACTTAGACTACTAACTTAGATATGTCAGCTATGGGTCACTTAGACTACTAACTTAGACATGTCAGCTATGGATCACTTAGACTACTAACTTAGACATGTCAGCTATGGGTCGCTTAGACTGCTAACTTATACATGTCAGCTATGGGTCACTTAGACTGTTAACTTAGACAATGTTCTCGCCCCCCCTCCCCCCCCCCCAATAAATATATAAAGCAAAGCTCACTTTCTGACGAAGCTGTTTTAAAAATTGTTTTGTTTTTTTTTGGTCAGAATCCGACATACAAATCAACAGGGAATTAACTAGATCAGCATTCTTCTAAAGGTGTGCACGATTAATTGCACGAGAATAGAGTGTTACTAACATGGGTGTGCCTGCGAAGAATTTTGCATTAGCAAGTTTCCCAGCGTTAAAAGTTTGAGATCACTAAACTAGATAGCTTTCAGACTGGTTTATCAAGACTATGGATTGACTTTTAAATCCTTCGCAGTCAATTTCATTGACGGAGTGAAGCGAAATGAGGAGCAGAGGAAAAGGAAGGAGAAAGAAGAGTCAGAGAGAGTGAGAGAGAAGGACAGACAGAAAGAGGGAGGCGGGGAACCGACAAAATGAAAGAAATGAAAAATGAGTAGTAAAGTTAGTTGCCACTGTTTAATTATAGGATGTGCAAAATAAACTCATTATTGGATGTGACTGGAATTTAATTAGTCTGTATGACAATCTGTGCTATTTTCCTGTCAGTAGAATGGATATTCTTACCTGTTTGTTGTATGTTTGTATGTGTGTGTGTGGGGGCGGGGGAAATGTTGTATATCTGGGATGAAACTTTTTAGGAAATTTTTATTTTAAGAAGGCAGCTGACCGTGAAATGTCAGTCACATTACCCTGAAGTATGCCGTATCAGAACCTCTCTGTCTTCCTGCCACGATATAGTGTTTTATGTTTTCTCATAGAAATTCGCCGCTAAAGATGGTCTCCGTCCGCATTATAGCGTAGTTATAGCTCGTTTCTCGGTTTCCCTCTGGGATTACAGAAAGTTATCTTAGTCCGCAGACTATGCTCTTTCGGCATGATTTCTGTTCTCTTTCATCATCATCAAAGCATGGGCTGCATAAGAACAACTGTCCAAACTTCCAGGAAGATCACAGCAAGAGCATAACCATATATATCAAACAGATAAACATTAATACTCTCTACCTAACAAACTGACGTTTACTGGATCCTTGAAACCCTGCTTGATGAAACAGATGATGTTGAAAATGTTGGTTCACACGCCAAAACAGTCGATGATTTGACACACCACGCTTAACACTACCCACTGAAAGATCAACACTGTCTGACAGCTGAGGACAACACCTGGCATCAACACTGCTGCCGTCGTGACAGTGGCAGATCCTGAGACATTTCCTGTTACAGGTAACATATTTATAGTCATGTTTTCCAGTTAAACTGTTCTATGATTCTTATGATGAATCTCTTTTTACCAATCTAATTTTGCTAAAATTACTTTTTTGACAGATAAAAGAATAAGTGAAAGATGTCTGAAAATAAAGACACAAATAATAAATTCAGTTAAAATTATTGGAAGTGGGAAAACTGAAAATTTATATCTTTAATTGAAATGAATTTAGTAGATAATTTTTTTTTCATTCGTACACACAGAATATTCGTGTGTATGTGCTGTATAATTTAATCGCTTACATAAAAACATTTAAGAAAACCGTCAATTTTAAATAGACTTTTGAAAGTTAGTGTTCTGTGAAAGAAAGAAATCCCATGACAAGAAGCATGTTACAGCGGCGGATGAAGCCTGGAGAAGATCTGCAGAAGCAGACATGTCAGCTAGCACAGCTGGGATTTAAAAAAGGACCGGCTGCAGACCGTGAGAAGTGGAGAGAGTATATTGCTTTCCTGAAGGACATCACATGGCGCACTGGGCGGTGATTGTTCAGTCGACCATCGACCACGGAGATGGATGGATGGATGGATGGATGGATGGATGGATGGATGGATGGATGGATGGATGGATGGAACCAAGTTGCCCATACGTTTCTAGGCAGTTCCAGTCCCACTTGAGATTGTTTTCTCTCCGTCTCTCCGTCTTTTGTCACTCACTCTTCTGCTGATGTGAATGTCCCAGGTTAGTCCCATCTGCCTCCGCCCACTTAAACTGCCACCAAGGACTTATATTTCCTTCTCCGTGACCTTCGTCTAAACTTCATCTATTTCTAGCTGATGCCCATGATGAGATTTTCAAACATACAAATTTCTGTAATGTATCGTACAGTGATATAAAAGGTTTCCCTTGATATCAACAACGTGTTCGTGCCGTTCACTGCCTTCCTGATAATCATCATCTGCACAATAACACCTGTCACCAATCTACGTACAAGCGAATGCAAAATGGTATAAGAAATCCCTTCAACTTTCGCTGGCTAAAAGTGCTGGAATCTGAAAGTAGCCAAGATGGTCGTGATGACATCAAGTCTCTTGTTTGTGTGTGTTCACATCTTTGAAGATTTACAAGGAGAAAACAACAAGGCTTGCACTCAGTGAAGTAACAGAAAACAGGGTTGTACGGTTAGACCTGGAAAATATCACAGACAAAGCAGTTCTAAATACAAGATAATAAAATGTCAAGAGAATTACCTGGGCTTGAACACGGACGCCGGTACGACGAGCGGTGGTCTAGCCACAGGAGAACTTGGCTGTCTGGCACCCACGGAGTCCGTGGTTCAAGTCCCTGGTAGTTGTTTTGTCATTTTTATTACTCTCTAAAAAATGCTCGGTTTATGACTTTTTCCTAGGTCTAATCATACAACGCTTGGTTTATGACTTTTTCCTAGGTCTAATCATACAACGCTTGGTTTATGACTTTTTCCTAGGTCTAATCATACAACGCTTGGTTTATGACTTTTTCCTAGGTCTAATCATACAACGCTTGGTTTATGACTTTTTTCTAGGTCTAATCATACAACACTTAGTTTATGACTTTTTTCTAGGTCTAATCATACAACACTTGATTTATGACTTTTTTCTAGGTCTAATCATACAACACTTGGTTTATGACTTTTTCCTAGGTCTAATCATGCAACGCTTGTTTTATGACTTTTTTTCTAGGTCTAATCATACATCGCTTGGTTTATAACTTTTTTCTAGGTCTAATCATACAACACTTGGTTTTTTCCTAGGTCTAATCATACAACACTATGTTCTATTGTTAAACATTGCATCTGTAGTCATGGTGACGGTTCCAGAGCTTTCACTCAAGGGTGCCAACTCTAGTCGGCGCTGCACTTCATAAAGAAAGGGTTCTACAGTATTCTGGGAAACAGGGAGGTTTGTGTGCTGCAAAGTAAGCGAACAGAACAGCTAGGATTATCCTACAAAATCAACAAGCATAAAAAACAAAAGAGAGAAGAACATTTCTCTATTGAATTTTTGTTGATATAAGTTCCTGAAAATAGCGTAAAGTAAACTAAGGAATTGTTTAGTTTATGACGCTTTCATACGCGAGGAAATATGTAAACTCCTTTCAGATTTAATACATTTGTCGTCGTAATATGAGGATATTTTCTGATTATTCATGTACTTTGATTTCTTATTCATTGTTTGGCATCAATTCTTCAAAGTATTCAGTTTTAGGTACCTCAGTGAATTACCATAATAACTAACGCGTGAAAAAATATTATACTGAAAACGAAATTATATTAAAAGCGTAGGTGTATTTAAATAACACAGCATTTTTATTTTCTGGCGTATATATATATATATATATCTTTGCTTACAAATATTTAATATCAAAAGTATTGACCTTTTCTTCAAACTGATCAAATCTACCAGAAAAAAGTGCGCACATTACTTAGCTCTTCCCTTACAGAAAGAAAACAGTTAAAGTTTGAGAAATGATGTGCATAGCCTGTGGTTCAGAGTTCTGGTAAATATACGTTTCCATACATTCATTAATATACAACAAGTATATATTGTCAAATGTCACAGCTCTAGGTGACTCGTAAGCTAATATCAGAGTGGGACAGAATTCATTTTGCGGGAATAAACTTATGGGTTGCTGATGATTAATGTGTTTAATTTATGTAGGTTTTCTGTGTCATTAAATAGAACTTTGTTCGTACTATTAGGAGTTAAATGAGTGTCTGCTGATATATCCTCGTGAAGGTAAGTATGATGAAGAAAAAAGTCTGAAGGAAAAGAAACTGAGAAGATAAAGGAAGAAGACCAAGGATTCCAGACCGACCATGGCCGACGTGTTATACTTCACTTAAGATTCTGGAAAGTAATTGCCTACAGGAAAATCCCCACAACCATAAATGCTCACAAGAAAATTCACTGCAGTTCAGAAGGTATCTCTCCTTAGAGAAGTGGCAACTTCTGTTAGACTCTGGTCATTATCTGGGCGGAGAATAGGCGGTCTACACCAAATCTGGATAATCTGAATGCGTGTTCAGTTTTTGAATTTACTTGAATTTTTATCCGTGTCGTTTCGGGGTTTGGGATAAGAGGAGATAAATTTGTAAGTAACGAGTCCCTGATGTTTTCCTGCAGAGTATTGGACAGAAGACACTCCTAACAAAGAAAGTTTTCTTGTTTAAGTCTCCCTTGTTGTGTCGTAACACAGGTGAAAACACTCCGCTGTTTTTACGGCTCCCTTTGAAGATTCGCCTGTGTATATCAGTGACATCCCAGCTTTTGTTTACTTACTGTCCTGTATTTCTTATGTTTGCATTTTCATTTTATTGGCAATTCTTTTGTTTATTCTAGGAAGTCTCATCCTTGGAGCCATTTTTGTGGTAGATATTCTCATTAGCACAGTTTCCAGTTCTTATGAAGAGCTGGATACAAGTTTGGTATTTTTACATCTGTGATGTTGATCCTTTCTGATAAAAGTCTGGAACTTGCCCATCTCAGACCGTGTTCTACTCACTGCTGACGTTTCTTGTGCGTTTGGTGGGATTTTATACACAGACAATTTGTCGCTCCTCTTATCTTCAGCTGATCGACTTTTCTTTACTAGCAACAGAGTTGGTAATAAAGTTTCTAAAATAAAGCAAGAGTTTCTCTTGCTGCTGGTCTTGGATTCCTGTTTTACAACTTACACATGAATTCTGTGGTGAGCTGTCTTGGAAAACGTGGGTCATGCTGATCTGTCATATTCTACATTTTTCATTGCAAAAGAAAAAAAAACTTTCATTGGACTAAATTCAGAACATTTAAACAATTCAAAAAATGATAAAATGTTATTATATATATTTTTTTAAAGTTCTTTCCAAACCTTACTGTATCTTTTAGAATTTTATCAAAGTACTGGGCGTGTAGGATTAAATTTAATTAAATTATAATATCTTTCTGGTTATATTGACAGTTTCGTTTAGATAAACGACTACGAACAATCCATTGATGCTTCTATTTCTTCATTAATGTAACCCTCTTGTGAGCAACTATTCACAGAATAATTGATAGGAAGTCTCTTGTGAGCAGTATGAATGGCGTCTCGGAAGCAAGATGGTTTGACTCTCATGCCTATAATCGATGAAGCGACTCTTGTTGGAGTCACCCTGGGATACATGTTAGCACACGGCTTCGCCTGTAGCTGACAGAGCAAAGACTGAAGGCAAGGTTCAGGTAAGAACACAACACAAGTGGAAAGAAGCAAAACCTGAGCGCTGGAATTTAATATTCTCAATCAGTAGGTCCAGAGGACAACAACAGGAAGTGGGGGTGGGGGTTGGGGGGTTAAAGTGACAGAAAAACTGAAGTGACCTTTCATGGTTTGCCCCCGTCAAAATTTCAATAAATAAATAGATAAACTTTGAAGTTCTCTTACATTTGAAGTTCACTGTTCGCCTGCATGAAATTTCTAAAACTCGTTAAAAAATATTTTTATGTATCTTTTTTACATCTTTTTCATTTCTATAAAGAACTTCTTCGCCATGTAACAGAATGTTATTCTGTACAGATTGTTTTGTGAGAAACATTCTCTGTTTATGCTGTGCACGGAGAAAGTATCTCGTGTTCCGAGGGAGAACTAAGTCACGTGGATTCTGATAGGCGGGATGTATGAACTAGTTTGAGGGAACAGTTTGGGTCAGAATGTTGTAGTGACAGGTTGTGGTGTTTAATACTAGAAAGGGATGTAGAGATTCTTTAATTCATTATGTAAGTTAGATGGACTGTCCTTTTTAGGACAAATGTAGTATTCATGTTGTGTTTGATTTGTCCCCGTTTTGAACAAGGTAGTAATGTCAGATTGAAAGTCATGTGTAATTTTGAAGTTGGCATGTTTTGTGAAGGTTGAATGTCTGACTTGGTCACATGGCGATGTTAGTCGCCAGGACATATTTTTTTATGATCATTTGTTATTATTCTCATCAAGTTTACACTCCACATCATTGCAACACACATCGAACAAATGGGATTCATCATTAAACATTTACGGCTTTGTGTCTGCTGAATCCTGTGGTTATTGGATTCTTGTTAAGTGTCAACTGTGGTGTTGAGTTAGTTGATTACATGTAACTGGTCATGTCGTGTATTAATGTGTAGTTGAGGTTATTGCTATCTGGGTTACACGGAGTATACCAATGTTACGTCTGTTGTGTCTCTGGGCCTAATGCTCATGTTAAAACGTAATAGGCACAGTACAGAACAGAGTGTGTGCAAACACGTGTTTAGTGTTCAGTAATACAAGCAAGTACAGTACACTGTACACGAAGAAAGAAATCTGTCTTAGCCAGTCCTTGATGATTTCTTAGTGTTTATCCTGAAAATCTGTTGGAACACGCATTTATACCTGCTGCTCATGTTGTAGTAAACGAAGATATTGGCTGAGGAGTTTACAGACTCCAATATAACGCCAAGACCTCCCAGAATCACCAGCTTATTCCTGTGCTTGCCTTCGAGTGAAAGCTCCGGCACTGTGGCCATGACTATAAACCCAATGTTCAAAGGTGTAAAACATACTATGAAGAGTGTTGATATCGTCACGACCATCTTGGCTACTTTCAGGTTCCGGCTGGAAGCAGTTTCTGCCTGCGAATGTTGTAGAGATTTCTGACGCCATTTTGCTTTAGCCTGTAGCTCGGTGACAAGTATTATTGTGCAGATGATGATTAACAGGAAGGCAGTGAACGGCACGAACACGTTGTTGATAGCAATGGACACCTTTTCTACAGTGCCTCGATCTTTCGTGTAAACAATTCCTAACAGAGTCTTGTTTCTGTACGGAAAATGTTTCATTCCCAGCCTGTCTGTTGAGTAGACGAGGGCTGTAGAGGCCAGGCTGATGATGAAGACACAGATGATGATTAAGGAAACTCTTTTTGAAGTGACGATCATTTTTACCTACATGTTAAAAGAAAGCATTTTTTCCGTTTTAAATATTTTTTTAAAATTTAATGTTAACTTAATGTTTACATTTATAGATACGTTAAACTCCTATAACCATTTTAATAAAGTATTATGATTATTATCATGTGTCGTTTTCGGTAGGAATGTCGACGATAGTGAATCTCCTATTTTCTCTCTCCCTCGCCTTGATGTTGCATTCAACCAGGCTGTAGGCTCGCTCACTCTCGGATGTTATCTTCCCATCTACATCTTCAAGTAGTATTCTCAGTATATTATTATTGTCTTTTCAAGTGACTAAAGTTATTTTCATAATCTTTATTTCCTGAAAAGTTCGCGTTGTACATACAGTTCTTCTAACACGTGTGTATTTTTTTTTTCTTTTCATTCTATTGATGCCCGAAAATGCCAGCACCAAAGTTTACATATGGCTCAGTGTAGAATGATGAAATTTGGCGGCAGGACGAGCAGAATCAGAAATCAAAGAGCGAATTATTAAAAACTCCACCACGGACGACCCTGTAATATATACAGATGGATCGGTCACACACAGACAAAGGAGGGGATGGGGATTTATGGTCAGCGGGTCCAGAACCTTCGCCACAACCACATCCAGCATGCAACTGGCAAACAAAGCACCAACACTGGGCAACCTATAAATGAACAAATCAAACATTACAGCAGCCATCCTATCAAATTACAGGGAGATAAGCAACAAAAAAATTTTGGATGTAGCACATGTCACCAAAGACTACGTGAAAGGGGAATAACGAAGGGAAGTGGCAGACAATCAGAACTTTGCAGAAATGATCAAGCTGTGTTTAATCAATGTGCCATTGGCACTATCACCAAACATACACTATGAACAACACTGAGGTTTAAGGCCGAGCACATATGAGATTGTACTGAGTGCAAGGAAGCCAATCTCTAGGCCAACAACAGAGCAGGGCCGTTCTTCAATTTCTTTTCGTTCTCCATTATTTATGATCTACTTTCCTGTATGTCATAGTTTTTAAGGACATGCAATTTTTCCCATCGCAACATATGCCTTTGAGACCTGGACACTAAACAAAACAGCTGAGAAATAAATAAATACCTTTGAACGTAAATGCTACAGAAGAGTTCTTCAAATATCAGACACAAAAAAGAACGAATATATCCATACTACAAGAACTTAATATTGAAGAAGGCTGGCTAGTAAGGAGGATTAAAGAGAGAAAAGTTAAATACTTTGGACACATTAAGCGTCATGAGAATTTAGAGAAGGCCGTCTTGGAGGTGTACATAATGGGAAAAAGAAAGAGAGGATGACCAAGGCGAAGATGGCTGCAAGACATCATTGATAAATCTGCAAATGGGTGCATAGGCGGAAGGGTATCTTGCTTACAACCGAGAGACCTACAGGAGAGCTGTTAGGGAGCCAAAGTTCCGCAAGGGACATGCAGATGACCAACTGACTTTCCTGTAGATCCATGTTTCTGCTGCATTTATCCTTCTCTCCGTATAGTTCAGGTTTCTGCTCCGTACTGTAGTACAGAATAGGTGTAGCATTTAGGAACCTCATTTTTGTTTTTATAGACAGATTCCAGAGTAACATGACTGTCTTCATGATGTTGAGTGTGTGTCTTATCATTTCTACTCTTTTTTTCTTTATCTCCGTCTCACATCTCCCCTCCTCTGTTAGTAATGCCCTCGGTAGCTCTAGCTTGTCGCTTGTTCCAGTTTCTCGTTGTTTGTGGTGGCTTCCATCTGTGACTTGTGGCCTTTCCTTCTGAACTCTGATCTGTTTTTTTTTAGTGATCTCTAGTCTCCATTCTTAGCTTGTGTTGTACAGTGATATACTATGAGATTCATAAGCTGCGTTTGTAACATTCTCAGTTTTCAGGAACTAAATGTCTGGTCTCAGTAACCAGGAGACCAAGGGGTGGACACAGATATTAAGAGCTGGTGAGAAGGGGAGGGGGTTCTGACAGGTCTGTACCCCCAGGGAGTTGAGAGACCTGGCGGCCCTGATCTTTAATGATGTAACTGACATATTTGCCAGCAGACAAGCAAGAGAGACTATTTCATAATCATAGGAAAACTTAACTGTGTGAAAGATTAATTAAATATATATTTTAAAATGACGTTTAAGTACAGTATGAGAGTTACTAGTTGCTCTCTGTGTTTGAAGAGGGACCCCGATAGTAACTGATCCCCCACGGTTATTCAGATAGGAGAAATAAAAGCTATGTATAACAAGAAAAAAAGTCATTGCTGCCTGGTATATTGAAACTAGGAATTCTTTTCTTAAAAGACAAAATCCTTGACTATTTGGACTTCCCAGCACCTTATTTTCTCATCAGAAAGAAAAGTATTAAAGACTTGCAATAATAAATAAGAGATAATTCGTTAGCTTTTGATTGTTAAACAATTTCATTTAAACTGAGATAATTCGTTAGCTTTTGATTGTTAAACAATGTTCATTTAAGTACATAAACTTGAACTTCTGGTTCTCATTTAACTGTAACAGGGACACTGGCATGCTTGTTCATGAGCTCTGTTCAGATTTACTAGGGAGGTATATGTAATTTTGTTACATGCATTATTACATCTTCCATGCTTGACTGACCGAGGACGAATACCTGACAAAATCCAGCGAAAGAGAAATATTTGTTGAAAACTTTAGGAAAATATCAATCACAACAACAAGACAGGAAGATAGGCATCAGATGGCACAGCCCGAAACAGTGTGAGAAAAGGAAATCGCAGACTGAGCTGATAGAAAATATCAAATATCCAGGTCTGTGAAAATGTATCCTATAAGCAGTAAGTAACAATTTAATGATCGCTATAGCATTACAAGATATAAGTCCTGTATATGACGTTCCTCTGTCTTACCTTCATGGGCGCAATTATACACAGACATCTCTCCAGTGTAACAATGGCAGTAACCCAGCTAGTGACGCGAGAGAATGCTGCATGAGGACATCCTGTTGTAAGGTGCTGGAACTCTACAGGGTCAAAGGGCAAATCTAGCGCTATGAAGGCAGGAGTAAGACACAGGTTTGACCAGATTAGTGTTGCCAGACATCCAAGATCCGAGACAGCCAAAGCTGCAAGTCAGAACACACATACAAAACAGAACGTTAGTTTTATGTTTGCTTTCTCTTCGTCTTCATCTTTATCTCAAACACCGAAGCCAGTTTCTCTCAGTAGCCTTGTAAAAAAGATAACCGTGCTAAATGAGGTTAGTGTGTTAGTTCTCATATTTTCCTTGAGCACTTGATTGAAAAAGAAAATGGGGCCAGGTTGTCTGTACCACTCCCGGTCGTTGTTACCTTTCCAAAATTTCCAAGAGGACCGAGAGAGAGAGAGAGAGAGAGATATCTTCATTTATACCTGGACGAGTAGAGTCGCTTCGAGGTGTGACATACCTTCAGTCAAGGACATGAGAAGCAAGTACATCAATCACTTCACTAACCGAGCTCTTGCAGGCACTCCAATCTTAAAGGAAAGTGTTTACCGACGAGCAGAAAAGAAATATACTTTAAAATTTAACTGAGAAAGGCCAGTTCGAATGTACATATCATGCCAAATAAAGTGTTGCTTTCATGGTCAAAGACACAGTTTATGTCGTAAAATATACATGATCTTTTTGACGTGCAAAGATTCCAATGTCAGACTATTTGGAATAAGTCGAAAGCTCTTCGTATAGTAAAAGTGCATCAAACAGGAAAAAAAACGAGACTTGTTCACGGTAAAGTGATGGTGCACAGTGTTGTACAGACTCACCTTGAAAAATACAAAGCAGTTCAGACGTATGAGAATGGCAGTGATACGAACCGCGAACTCCAGTAGTTAGAGCAGCAGTCTAGACCGAGGAGGGTAACGTACTTTCCACTCGGCCGTCTCTCGTCTTTTAGAAAAACGGACTAAATAAATAACCATCAAAACTTTGTCATTTCAGAATGTTTGTCAACATCACCGTTTTAACTAATGATCTGTCGCCGTAAGTGGAGTAAAACTACGTCTTGAACTGATTCGATCCACCTCAGTTCTAGACAGTGTAGACGGGCGTTTATTTTTATAAGAAAACTCTAAACCACAAACGAGGCGTAAGCATGATAGTTGGTTCAGAGGGACGTAAACATGACACTTGTTACCGGAGAGATGTGACTATGACACCTGATCAAGAGGGGCGTAAACATGGCACTTATTACTGGAGAGGTGTAACTATGACACCTGATCAAGAGGGGCGTAAACATAATACTTGGTACTGGAGGGGTGTAACTATGACACTTGGTCCAGAGGGGTGTAAATATGACACTTGGTCCAGAGGAGTGTAATCATGACACTTGGTCCAGAGGGGCGTAAACATGACACTTGGTCCAGAGGGGCGTAAATATGACACTTGGTCCAGCGGAGCGTAATCATGACACTTGGTCCAGAGGGGCGTAAATATGACACTTGGTCCAGAGGAGCGTAATCATGACACTTGGTCCAGAGGGGCGTAAACATGACACTTGGTCCAGAGGGGCGTAAATATGACACTTGGTCCAGAGGGGAGTAATTATGACTCTTGGTCCAGAGGGGAGTAATCATGACACTTGTTCCAGAGGGGCGTAACATGATCCAGAGGGGCGTAACTTGGTCCAGAGGGGCGTAATCATTAAAGCATGATACTGTGCATGATTCTATCTTCTGCTCTTCTATGTGTAGAATGTAAACTTGTTGCTCATCTCTCTGTAAATTTCCACTATTGTCCACTGGAATAATGTTCTTTCTGTTTACAAGTGTTGATTTGATCAATTACTGTTGATATTTTATCTCATTCAGTCTACGACTGTTCTAGGTTGTTTTGCGTCTGTTTTGTTACTCACTTCACAGACTTAGTTGCTCCCGGGTTCATTGTCTCTCAGTGGAAATAGTAATACAGAAGCAGCAACTTTACAGTTGAAATGACTTTAATGATGCACGGGGTGACGATGAGTCGATGAGCGATATGATGAGAACGACAAAAGGCATCAACAAAATCCATGGACACAAGACTGGACATCTCCACGATATAATATATGTTCCCGGCAGACTACTGTCGCCATCAGAACAACCTACTACACTCTATTCTACATCTATTTCACTAAACAACAACATTTCTAACAGCCTAATCTACGTCCATCTCAGACGATACACAAAACACAACTGTCCCTCAGTCATATGATTTCTTTCTCACCTGATCTTTTTCATATCATACTTTAACCATGACCCTCGTGCAACCCGAGACAAAGGAGATGGACTCTACTCACAAACAGCTGATTACTTTAGGAGATAACTCATTTTATACAAATGTTCCAATTCTCAGATGAGTTATCTATCTCACATCCTAACATTCAATATACTGCTATATCATGACACTTGGTCCAGAGGGGCGTAATCATGACACTTGGTCCAGAGGGGCGTAATCATGACACTTGGTCCAAAGGGGCGTAATCATGGCACGTGGTCCAGAGGGGCGTAATCATGACACTTGGTCCAGAGGGCCGTAGTCATGACACTTGGTCCAGGGAGGCGTAACATTTTCCAGAGGGGCGTAACACTTTCCAGAGGGACGTAAACATAACACTTACTCCAGAGGGGTGTAATCATGACACTAGGTACAAAAGAGTATAGACGTGACACTTGGCCCAGAGGGGCGTAAACATGACAAAGGGGTGTAGTCATGACACTTGGTCCTGTGTGGCGTAAGCATGACACTTTGTACAAGAAGGTCGTAACCATGTCATTTAGTATCAAATCAGCCACAACTATCCCAGCACACCAAATAAGAGATCGTATGTTAAACATTGTGGGGTGTAACTATTTGCATATTTTCTTTCTCTGTCCTTTAAACGGACGGGCATCTTTAAAGACAAGAATGAGACACAAGAATGAGAAATAATGAAGGAAAGCAAAAATGAGTTGTTATTATATATTTTCTAATTACTTGTGCTTTGTATATATAATTAATGTTTACATCCATATGAAAATAAATAGCTCAAAAACATACTATTGATCTAATTATGGGGCATTCATTTAAGTCGTAAACTTAAAAGCGTTAGCTCTCAGCTAGAAATATTGTGACTGTTAATTAATATATTTTTTCATTAAAAATGCTAGAGACATATTCTCATGTATGAAAAGAATCAGAGTTTATTAGGTCCTCCAAAACTGCACGTAGTTTTCCCTTGGTCATCTCTTATATCTGGTCTTAAAGTTTGTTGCCTTTTTTTTAAGGAAAAAAAACAGTATAAAGTACAGGAAATTACAATGCAAACTATACCAATTTGTTCAAAGTAAGCTACGTTTTATATTGACAACGTAAGAGACCAACAATTACCGAACAAACTAATGTTGACAGGGTCATTGAAATCTTGTTTGAGGAAACAGATGATGTTGACGATGTTGGTCCCGATACCAAACACATCGATGACTTGACACAACACACCAAAACTGACCCACTGTAACGTCTGGGCCACTGTGTTGCTTATCATTTGCTCCGAGATATTGCTCATGTAGGAACTAGGAAACTGATGAGTGCTGGAATTCCAAAGGCTCATGTTTACAATGTGCTTCCGCTGATTCTGCCAGCGTTCACTATACAAACGTGAAAACAAGCAAATATTAGGACGCCCAATTTTGTCTGTAGATGCCCATATATTTATACAACACTATCTTTGATGCATTATGAAACGTGAAATATTAAGCACACAAAGGGTTTTTTTTTAAAATAAGAAATGGGTACCTGGGGTTTCCCCATGAAAACAAAGCCAGCAAAGGACACATGCTGGCATCCCTACCTCGAATGCTGCAGTGGCCTAAGAAAGTGAAAGCAATAACACTTCACACCATAACAGCATGTAGATGCCAAGGAACATAGATGGCTTTTTTTCATATTAAGCTAAATATATAACAGAGCCGAACACGAAGTGTGTTTAGGAAAGATTGTAAATGCTGATAAGAGGAATTATGGACCTTGAATGGTAGGAAGTAAAGAAGGGACGGGAAAGAGGCTGTCAAACTGGGATAAAGATGGACAGAACAGATGAAATGAATGTAGTTGGAGTGTATTACCTAAGGTATAGGTAACATGCAACAGTAAGTTAGGGCTTAGCTCTACCTGGAAAACTGCTTCATAAAAGAAATGAAACTCTGGAACCGCATGAATTAAATTTAGAATTTATCTTCACTTCACCAGGTGGAAAGTTTCAGGTACTTGGGACACATGATAACCCAGGATGGAAAAATGTGAAATAGAAATTAACAGAAGAATAGGAATGGCAGAAAAAAAACCTTTAGCAGAATTAGCAAGATCCGTAAGTGAGAACAAATATGACAGCAGCTGAGATTACGTATCGTAAAATGCTACATATACTCAATATTCCCTCATGGTGTAGAAGCTTGGACCTTGAATAAGACAACGGAAAAGAAAAATGAGGCCTTTGAAATGTGGATCTATGTAAAGAAGAATGGGCGTGTCCCGTTGACGGAAAAGAAAGGAAAACAAAGAAGTAATAAACCAGCTAGAAGTGAAAAGAGAAATATAGAAAATCATAGAAACAAAACAGTTAAGCTTCCTTGGGCAAGTCAAGAGGCATAATACTATGCTTAAGACCCTTCTAGATGAAAAAGAGAAGGGAAGAGAACAAGACGACGACAGCGACAGAGATGGATGGACAACATCTAGAGATGGACGGGAACCCAGCTTGACCGAGTGTACAACGAAGACAAGAACCAGATCAAAGTGGAGATTCATGGCACCTAGCCTTTTTTTTTGGGAAGACTGCGGCACGAGATGAAAGTGATCTTCACTTCATCTTTCCCTTCACTTCCTCCCTGTTAAAACGACAGGAATCTACTGACCAGATTTGCTCACAGTTACTCATCTGAGCGTTCACAAACATCTTAACCAATAATCAATAACAACAAAATTATTACGCCAGATGTGTACATTTAGTTCTCTCACTGAATAATGTAACAGAATGTGTTTTGGTAAACTGATTACCTTTCGCAACTATGACAAACCCTCTCTCAGAACTGACTATTTATCAGATTGTACCTTTTTATTCCCTCCCTCTCCCCCACCCCACCCCAACCCCTCCCGACCCGTTTTTTTTCTGAATTATTACATTTCAAATTGATTCACTCAAAAAGCAGCGAGAATTATATCTTAACCACAGATATTTCCGTGTCTGAAGAAATCTGTTGATTTTAATCAGATGACAGATGTTAAAACCATCGATATTAATGCCATCTTAATTATACACTTTTAAGAACTGATGAAGCCATTTCGCCTGTCAGTTCCTGACATGTTAGAAACACTGCAGAAAATACTGAAAACCCTTTATTTTAAGAAATAATTCCCTTGTGAGAATGTCTTTATCAAGTAAATATCTTAATGCGTTCACATTAATCCTATAATACTTGTTACTAGCGCCCCAGAGGCTCTACAATAACGCCTAAAGTATTTTAGAATAGCCACACTTATGTTTCAGTTAAGAGTTCCAGTGCATGCTTCTAGAGTGACCCATAGCTGACATGCTGGCGTCAGAGTTGGCGAATCATAACTGATCAAGACCCTTCCCTTCTCTCTGTTGATAACCCCAGTAACACCTGTTAACATGGCAGGTATAGCCATAGAACCCACGATGGCGTAGTCTGCTAAAGAGATATTGCAATCCCCCCCCCCATCACCACCAGCACCAGCACCACCACCACCTCCCTGCTTGTTAGCTGAACTCAGGAACTGAAGAAATAGCTCAAATGGCCCACTTCCAAGCCGACACCATGCTGTGCCTCAACATCCCCACCGCATCGGCTGCAAAGACCACCAGCTCATAGCTTCAGGAAGACTGAAGAAAAAGAAGATTACCTACATCTGAAGCGATAAGTAGTTTTGTGAAGCTGTTATTTTTAATATCATGCAAAATATCCGCACGGAAAGTCTTGATGTTAAAACTGCTGTCGCTTGAACATCAAAGAATGAAAAGTGTGAATTCTCGGGCTGAAAACAATGGGAAGATTTTTAATTTAATTATCAGGTGGACGGGAATGTAGGCCAACCAGAGCCAGTTATCACTGTCCTCATAGGTTCTCAATCTGAAAAATCTTTGAGAGCCCCGATCATAAAGTATAATCATAATCGATGATGATGAATGTGAAATTTGAACTTTTGTTGTATTCGATGGCGCATAAGGGAAGCATAGAGGCTGGATCGTGCACTTTACCATGTCCACATTAGCTTCAAATATGAGCTTTTCTCGGCACGGTTTTAAAAAAAAATGGTGGAACACTCCTTCTTTCGTTTTGTAGGTAGGTATGGATGCCATCTAAATTATGTCCACAATAATACTACCATCATACTGGCAGTGTATATTTCTCGCAGTGAAAATTATATAAGTGGTATTTGGAAGTTCCATGTCTAGTGTTGCTGGCATCACTCTGCTTAACCTAGTTTTAAACAAAGTGAAATATCTGAAACATTTGCAGACTCATTTCTTTGTGCTGGACAACTGCTGTACCATGGTGGATGATGTTGCCACAAAACTCAGTATCTACCAGAGCTCGGTGAGAAAGCGGTGCGCTGAAATAATTTATTTATCTTCAGACTGGACGTCTCGTCATCTTACATTTGAACTTTGTGAAACCATCCACAGGCTCACTGACAGCTTCAAAGAAAACGCTCTAAGACACAGCAGCGCATGATGAAGCCTAGATGCTTTCCTCTGAGACAGAAAGGGCGAGCACATAATGGCGTCTTTCCTGATTATGAAAACTGAAACATTTATTCTGTAGGTAAAATGCTGAGATATTGGTCTCCTTGTTAAATGTGTACTCTTACTTGTCTGAAGAGATTGTAGTACATGTAAGTCTTAAGTAAGCAAAAGATTCTGGGAATCCAGCAGTGAGATGAACATTTCGTCCGCTTGTAGGCACGGCCGTTTTCTTGCAACGAAAAGTCCTACAATACCCGCTGGTCAGTGTCCACAGAAACTGATCTGGAAGAGCCTCCCTGTGTTCAGCGCTTTCGTAAAAACTTGTACCAAAATTATCAAGTGTTCTGATCACTGAAATAAACAGTAGGTAGAAAGAAAGTTTCTTCTGATTGTGATTAGTAATATACTTTGATCACTGAAATAAACAGTAGGTAGAAAGAAAGTTTCTTCTGATTGTTATTAGTAATATACTTTGATCACTGAAATAAACAGTAGGTAGAAAGAAAATTTCTTCTGATTGTGATTAGTAATATACTTTGATCACTGAAATAAACAGTAGGTAGAAAGAAAATTTCTTCTGATTATGATTAGTAATATACTTTGATCACTGAAATAAACAGTAGGTAGAAAGAAAATTTCTTCTGATTGTGATTAGTAATATACTTTGATCACTGAAATAAACAATAGGTAGAAAGAAAGTTTCTTCTGATTGCGAAGTATTTTAATCATTGACGTAAGTAAATTGGAAGGAAATTTTAATGTGATCAGAATGTCCAGAAAAAGCGTTTAAAATTTGTTTATTATGAATTTATACACAGCAGAATTGTAAAATGTATGCATGCGAAAGCTGGAAAACAACTAAAAAAATAGAAAAGAAATTAGACTCTTTTGAAAACAAATGCCTAAGGAAAATACTCGGTATCAAGTGGAATGAATTCAAGAACAATGCAGAGATAAGACATATGACTGAAAAACAACCAGTCTCATGGGTGATCAGGAAAAGGAGATGGACATATGTTGGTCACTTGATGAGAAGAAATGATCAGAGAATCCCAAAACAAGCTATCAACTAGAACACAACAGGCCGAAAAAAAAGAGGCAGACCGCGTGAAACTCTGAAGAGGACATTATTAAGAGAGGCCAAATTAACAGGCATAAAATCCTTTGATGAGATTGAAAGACTAGCTGAAGACAGGAAAAATTGACGAACTACTTTGCGAGCCCTATGTGACGTTTAACGGCACGGGAAGGATATAAGATATAAGATAAGATAAGAATTGTCCAAAAAAAAAAAAATTGTATGAAAAACAAAATGAGATTTGTTGAAAAGTAAAACCACTTAAAAGACATTTTGACTTACTAATGTAACCGCAGTAACTATTAAAAAGTTGATACCGTTTCTTCCCTCTGTTATTATTCACAGTGAGAAAGTTCAAAAAACCTTGTGAAATTTTATTTAATAATCAGAATCACATAACTCCATTTGTTAATCACAAATTTTTGACCTAGGTTATTTTTTCCATTTTATTATATATATATATATATATATATATATATATATATATACATATATATATTGACAGGTAACTTCAACACAAGATGTGAAAGTGCAGTAAGAACACAAAATGGACAACTGGTCAGTGGAGAAAGAGAAAAAATTGAAAGATGGAGGGAACACTTTAACACCCTACTAAACAGAACACAAGCAGTACAAACAATAGACATAACTGAAGCAAAAACGGAACTAAACATCAAGACAGGACCAATAACAATAAGTGAAGTAAAGGAGGCGATAAAGAAGCTAAAATCAGACAGGGCACCAGGTGAAGATGAAGTGACTGCAGAGATGTTGAAAGCAGAAGAAACAGAAACACCAAAACAACTTTGCCGGATATTACAATAACTTTGGGAATTAGAAAAAGCCCCAGAGGAGTGGAAAGCTGGTCTTATAGTAAAACTACCAAAGAAGGGTGACCTCAGAGATTGCGGGAACTGGAGAGGCATTACCCTACTGCCACTCACCAGTAAAGTATTTTGCAGAATAATCATCAACAGAATTGTACCAACACTTGAGGAAAAACTTCGGAAAGAGCAGGCAGGATTTAGGAAAGGAAGATCATGCATAGACCACATATTTGTACTTAGACAAATATTAGAACAGGCAAATGATTGGCATAGCACAACATATGCATTATTCATAGATTTTGAGAAAGCCTTTGACAGTGTCAACAGAGATGCACTGTGGAAAATCCTAAGATGGCATGGCCTCCCCCATAAAATAGTTAATGTAATCAAAGCCCTATACGAGGGTTTTCAGTGCAAAGTTATCTGTAGAGAACATACCTCCAGCAGCTTTAGGGTACAAACAGGAGTGAAACAGGGATGTGTACTATCACCAACATTATTTATCTTGGCAGTAGACTGGTTAATGAAGGAGGCAACATCAGACAAACGCAGAGGATTACAGTGGACCCTTGACACAATGCTGGAGGACCTTGACTTTGCGGACGACATTTGTCTATTATCAAGCAGTCACAAAGATATGCAAGATAAAATAAACAAGCTATCTCAGAATGCAAACAACATAGGACTAAAGATCAACGTAGGAAAGACAAAGTTAATGAAGCAAAATGTGAACAACAGAAATGTACTCAGAGTAGATAACAAGTTAGTGGAGGAGGTCAACGAATTTGTATACCTTGGCAGCAGAGTAGTAGAAAATGGAAACAGCACAGAGGACATCAACACCGGACTTACTAGAGCAAAACAGGCTTTTGCAATGCTGCAGAATATATGGAAATCAAAAAACTAAGCATAAATATGAAAATCAGGATATTTAAGAGTAATGTTCTAAGTGTACTACTCTATGGAAGTGAATGCTGGAAAATCACCAAAACCATAGAAAACAAGTTGAATTCTTTCCAGACTAAATGTTTACGAAGAGTTAGAAAAATATTTTGGCCAAACACCATAAGAAATAACATCTTATTAGCAGAAATGCAGATGAAACCACTGACAACAATTATTGAGGAAAGACGCTGGCGATGGTTGGGACATGTGTTCCGAATGACAGACAACTCACTACCAAAAATAGCACTAAGATGGACACCACAGGGTAGCAGAGGTAAGGGTAGACCAAAAGAGACATGGAGAAGAACAACAGAAAGGATGTTGAGCAATAGAGGGCTCACCTGGGCAAGAGCAGAAAAAAAGGCGAAGAACAGGAATTTGTGGAAAACCCTTGCGGAAGCCCCATGTGCCCTGGGCACTTAAGGTTCAGATATATATATATATGTAATCCTGCTAATATATATATATATAAATGTATATATATATATATTTTTATATATACGTAGCCCTGATAATTTGTATTTCTTTAGAACAGTTAAGGTTTTCCATTTCTCTTGTTCGTTCATTATTATAGCTTTTTATTATTTTCCTTTATGTTGTGCTCCTTTACTTACTTCACTGTTTCTTTATTTCATATTAATCTCCCCTGGTTACTTCTCCAAAAATAATAATAATAATAATAATAAGGCTGTGATTCTAACATAGTTCACATATTTTATGCTAGGTTTTTTTTCCTCACCTCTTCTGTTTTCTGGGTTTGTTTTCAAGAGTTGTTAATCTATCTTTAAACCGGCATCTTTTTTTTTGTTGCTTAATTAACTATGTAATGTTTTTATAAAGATCTCACTTTCTAACAATTTCTGGTATAAATTTCTCTACACCTAAAAGCGCACGAATAACTTCTCGGTACTTGCTACTCATATGATAGTAAATGAAAATATTTGCAGAAGAATTGATTGATTCCAGCGCTGAGCTAAGCCCACCCAACACAATGATGGTATTTATGTGTCGTCCAGTGATTGAAAACTCGGGGATCAAAGCCATAACTATAAACCCAATGTTCAAAGGCGTGAAACAGATAATAAAGAGTGTGGACAGCATTACTACCATCTTGGCTACTCTCTGATTACGGCTAGAGACTGTATCTTGTACAGAGACTGTAGATGTCTTTCGCCATTTTGTTTTGTTACGTAGCTTAATGACGAGAGTGAATGTGCATATGATGATGACGATGAAAGCAGAGCTGGGGAAAAACGAGTTGTTAATTGCCACAGAAGCCTGCTCAACTTCCTCGTGGCCGTCGATGTAGAGAACGCCAATGAGAGTGCGGTTTACACCCGCAACGTGTTTCAAGCCCAGCCTGTTCACCACGTAGACGAGGCCGGAGCAGCCCAAGATTGTCGCGTAGACACCTACTATTAGCACACAAACCCGCCTAGAGGTGACTATTTGCTTTACCTGAAAAATAAAAGTGAAATAATATACCTGACAAGGCAATAGGAAAACATTTAGTTCTTGTAAGAATAGAATAATATTTGTAAAAGGTTTTTCTGTGATGTTACAGAGCCAGCTAGGGCGCAAGGCATAATCGTATAGTCAGCTTCACACCTGGCCGCCTTTTCTTTTCCACCTCCAAAAGTAGCCGGGTACCCGTTTCTACATCTCAGTGAATGAGGCGCCACCGTCTGGAATTGAACCACTGACCTCGCTGGGAGAGACAGCTGCACTGACCACTACGCCGCCATTCAGTATTTCTTTCGCAATGTGAAGTATAATTTATGCAGTAAAACTTATGGTAAGTTAAAATTATAACGAGAGAAATGCTTATTATTTGACAACATCACCAGATACCCCGGAAACAGCTTTTTAGATGTGTTATGAAGAGAAGAGAAACAAATGATTGACCTTCAGTCTTTACTTGATGATAATATTGGTGGGAAAATTCATGCCAATAAGAGGTAGGAAAAGAGTTATAGAAATTATTCCTTCTAGTTTCTCGGGAGGCATAGTTTGGTTAACTGTTCCTGTTGTTTTTTTATTAACTGTTTCTGTTTACTGCTGTTTATGGGAAGTGTTTCTGAGATGGCAAAATCTAGCGGTTTCTGATTGTTTATTATTGGCTTAAGTTTAAGGTTTAAGATTTTCTGTATCAGCTTAAATTTGAATAATCAGAAATTATGTAAGAGCTTCAACTTGACTGATCAGAAATTGCCAGATTATCCGAGGTCGATCTATTTACCTCCATAAACTTCAACTATTAAAACATTTTAATAAGTGAAAAGTGATGACCTGATTAAATCCACGTTTATAGCACTACCAAAGAAACCAGGTGCAAAGGAATGTGACGACCACCGGACTATCAGCCTCTCATGTCACATAACGAAGCTACTTCTGAGAATAATTATGAGAAGAACAAGGAAAAAGATAAAAATGGAAATAGCAGATGAACAGTGTGGATTTGTTGAAGGAAAGGGAACACACAATGCCATTTATGCTTTACGAACACTAACAGAAAGAGCTTTAGAAGTACAGAAAGATCTCTACTTATGCTTCATTGATTACACCAAGGCATTTGACAAGGTGAAACATAATGAAATTATTAAAATGCTTGAAGACATCAATATAGACGGCAAAGACCTGAGGATTGTAAAACATCTATACTGGCAGCAAGAAGCAGAAGTTCGAGTTGAAAATAGGATTGGAAAATATCAACCTATAAAACAAGGGGTGCGACAAGGATGTGTACTATCTCCAGACCTTTTTTCTCTGTACAGCGAGAATATTCTAAGAACAGTCATCACAGAACCAGGCATAAAAATTGGAGGATACAATATTAACAACCTTCGGTATGCTGATGACACAGTACTGATAGCTGAGAACCAACAAGACCAGCAAAATCTCTTGGATAAAGTCGCCAAAGAAAGTGAACAGAAAGGCCTTACTTTGAACATAAAAAAGACAGAGACTATGGTTATATCTAAGAAACAGAATCCACCAGCATGCAGTATTAAATTAAACGGAACTATTTTAAAGCAGGTGCAGAAATTCAAATACCTTGGAGCAGTAATAACTTCAGATGGGAAATGCAGAACAGAAATTAGGAACAGAATAGGCCAAGCAAAGACTGCATTTCAGAGAATGAGAAACATATTAGCTAACACATCTTTATCAATGAATGTTAGAAAACGAGTCCTAAAATGCTATATTGAACCTATCTTGTTATATGGAAGTGAATCATGGACAATAGGCAAGTCTGCACAAAAATCATTGGAAGCAGCAGAAATGTGGTTTATTAGAAGAATGTTGCGAATCCCCTGGACAGCAAAAATAACTAATGAAGAATGTATGAGAAGAGCTGGAGAGACAAAAAAAACTTGTCACAAAGATAAGAGAGAGACAATGTACTTTCATAGGACATGCAATGAGAAGAGGGGGCATTGAAAATATTATAACAACAGGAAAAATATAAGGAAGAAGATCAAGAGGAAGACTAAGAGAAATGATACTGGACAGTCTGACGGGATGGTGTGAGAGGAGATCACCAACTGCTATGGCATGAAGGATCGGGTACTCTGGAAAAGCATAATAGCCAAAGCCAGTCGGCACGGCACATGATGATGATGATGATGATGTCATATAATCCTTTTCTAAGAAATCTTCTGTGGTGTAATTCTTGCGCTGAACTGAGACTTTAATATTTCTCTGTTTGAAGTTGGAGAGAAAACACCAAAAAAAAAGTACGCGCTAACCTTCAGCGGGGCAGCTATGCAGAGACACCTCTCTAGCGTGATGAGAGCAGTGATCCAGCTGGACACCCGAGTAAAGGCCGAGTGTGGGCACCCGCTGGTCAGGTACTGAAACTCCAGAGGAATAAATGGCAGCTCTGACGACCTGAAGGCTGGCGTTAGACAGATGTTAGACCAGACTAGGGTTATTAGGCACCCAAGATCGGAGACTGCCAGACCTAGGCATTTGAAGGAAGGCAACAAAGCTTATATATTTCAGTAAACAAAATACTTAAATTACTCTTTTAGATAACTTGAGAATTTGAAAATGTTTCCACTATTACGAGGCGTTTAAAAAAAGTAAAATTCCCGTTTCCATGCCATTAAGGCATATTTGGGGAAATCGGTGTTAGGTAAAGGTAATCCTGTCATGCCTTAGAGGCACATTGGGATATGGTGTTAGTGCCCATATTTTCCTTGACCTGTCAGCACACTAGAGGGTGATATGGTCAGTATCACGCCTGGCTGCCTTTTCCTTCCCCAACTCCAGAAGAAGTCTACAGCTGGGTGACTGGGGTGCCTCCGGCCGGATTCGAACCCCCGACCTTCGCCATGAGAGACCTGTGATACGGTGTTAGGCCCGTATTTTCCATGACCTTCGGCACATGAAAGTCTGATGTGGTCGGCATCACGCCTGGGACTACGAGGTGTGAGTAAATGAAACAATAAAACCTATCCTAGCTTTTCATATATTAGAACCTATCCTAGCTTTTCATATATTAGAACCTATCCTAGCTTTTCATATATCAGAACCTATCCTAGCTTTTCATATATCAGAACCTATCCTAGCTTTTCATATATTAGAACCGATCCTAGCTTTTCATATATCAGAACCGATCCTAGCTTTTCATATATTAGAACCGATCCTAGCTTTTCATATATTAGAACCGATCCTAGCTTTTCATATATTAGAACCGATCCTAGCTTTTCATATATTAGAACCGATCCTAGCTTTTCATATATTAGAGACGCTACGAGGGAAACTATGGTCTTGTGAGTGAATGCGGAATCAAGAAAATGAGCCCCACAAATCTGCAGCAGAGAACTGGGAAGATACAGCCGTGATTAAGGGAAAATGGATAGCTGTCCTTGGAGCAAAGCGCATTAGTGATCCATGGAAGTGGACACACATAATGAACTATTGTTGCTGAGTTTCTGATATACAAACAAATATTATGATGATTGTCATTATTAAATCCATCACCGTTTTTAGACATACATCTCGGAAGAATCCATTAATTGCAGTTTAATTATTTCAAATCTGTTTAGTTATTTTTTTCTTTCCGTCGTATCTAAGAAAATTCTAAGTTCTATTTGATGCTCTCTGCTCCATTTCTAAACCTTTTATTTATTTATTTATTTTTTTGCTTCTTTCACTTTACTGTGTATTCAAAGGTAATTGTTGAATTCTACATACGAATTTTGGTTATTTTTTTTTCTGTACAGCCTATGTTATAACATCTTTTTATATGGCTTTTCTTTTGACGGTACAACTTCATTTATTTTGTTCATCTTGTGAAGCTTTTTGCGTCAAAACAAACAGAATGTAATGGCTGCTCCCCATATGTTACTTACACAACAGCACAAGATCAAAATGTATTAGAACTTATCATTTTCCACTTTTATCTCTGGTAGCGGCAGGTATTCGGGTATATTTTTACTTGAATGTTTTCCTATAAACAGTGAGAATCACGTGTACTGTGTACTTAGGTGTGTCATACCTTGCAGGCATTTCAAGCTCCATTGACGTTTTCACGTGAAAAGGTATAAAATAACAATTTTTACGTCGTTGTTGGCCATAGCATGACTGAACCGGTGCAAAAAAAAACCCCATATCTTTTTGGTCTTAAGAGTGCCAGTCTGTGGTTGTCCTGCTCACAGAGCCAGAGTCTCCGAGGGGAATTTAAGAAACGATACCCCTCAGGGCCTACCCTTATAAGAGGGGAAGTCCTCCGGGCCTGGAATAATTAGGCTGGATGGACTCCCACCTTATTAAGCCCGTACAGAACGTTCTACGTCTCTATCGTTATTTGCCAGATTATACAATACATATGATGCTTTGATGTCAAAACGTGGCCTTTCACTGTAAATACACAACGTTTCAAATATTATAAAGCGACGCTGCGGTTCCATACCTAACAGACTGACATTAATTGGGTCCGTAAAGCCTTGCTTAGTGAAGCAGATGATGTTAACGACATTGTTAACGATGCCAAAGACATTGATTGCCTGACACACAACAGCGTATGTGATCCACGTTACAACTGTTGTTATTATTTCATTTATCATCGTCTGTGGTACTTATTACTTTCTGTAAAACCTTTAATTTGTTTTGAACACCTAGGGAACCCACGTGAACAGCTGTATACCTGCTATGAACGGTTATGTACCTGCTGCGAACAATACTTGGCTGTGAATATCAAGTCTTGCGGAAGTCCGTGTTGTGTGTCTCTAACCAGAAATAAGGCATTTACTTTCCTTGAACGTTTCTTGTTGGCTTTGTGAGAGAAAGAATGTTACCGTTACTAACGTGGATGAAAATTTTACATATGTGATAGAACATTTAACGGGTAATGTAAAATACAATAGTATACTTTCTGCATTTCAAACATTTTCTCTCTGTGTTGTTTGTAATCTACTGTGGTATGGGTGTCAGTGTGAAGTGATGTTCGTTTGTCCGTGACGAGAATCTGCATCAGAATTGTCATAATGAATATATGTAAGCTTGTCAGGTTGTAGACATGTCGGTGGGTGCGAGCGACAAATCAAGTTACTGCGACTCAAACTAAGTCTCTTCACTATCAATATCAGGTGATAAAAGATAGGTGTTCTGATATATGTTCTGATAGGTGTTCTGATATATGTTCTGATAGGTGTTCTGACAGATGTTCTGATATGTGTTCTGATAGGTTTTTGTTATTGTGTCATCGCGTTAGATGTTAGTGTCCACGTTTTTTTTTTCTCTTAGTCTTCCTCTTCTTGCTTATCTTCTCTGTTTTTATCATGTTTTCAAGTTCTCCTGTTCTCATTATGTGTCCAATGAATAATGATTGCCGTTTTCTTATGGATTTAACTAGGTTTCTTTCCACATCTGCTTTTGTTAGAAACTCCAGTTTGCTGTCGTAGCTGTCCATTGTACAACATTTTTCTAATAAAATTTCATTTAACCACACGTCCTTTGCTTCTCTGCATTTGCGTCTTATTTCTTGATTTATCTTGCTATATTTTTCTTCGTTATTTTTACTCATCCTCCTCTTGTCCATCAGTCCTAAGATGCCGTCTGTCACCCATTTATTTTTCTTATCTTATATCTTATATCCTTCCCGTGCCGTTAAACGTCACATAGGGCTCGCAAAGTAGTTCGCCAATTTTTCCTGTCTTCGGCGAGTCTTTCAACCTCATCAAAGGATTTTATGCCTGTTAATTTGGCCTCTCTTAATAATGTCCTCTTCAGAGTTTCACGCGGTCTGCCTCTTTGTCTTTGGCCTGTTGTGTTCTACTTGATAGCTTGTTTTGGGATTCTCTGATCATTTCTTCTCATCAAGTGACCAACATATGTCCATCTCCTTTTCCTGATCACCCATGAAACTGGTTGTTGTTCAGTCATCTGTCTTATCTCTGCATTGTTCTTGAATTCGTTCCACTTGATGCCGGGTATTGTTCTTAGGCATTTGTTTTCAATTTATTTTTAGTGGCTTCTTTTTTCAGTGGTATTATCTCTTTAGCAGTTTGGTGGATAGAATCTCTTAACATTCCCCATTGTTCGTCTATACTATTTGTCTTTGCTATTGCATTGTATGTATTTGTTACAATAATTTTGTATTATTCTTGCAGTTCTTAGTCATGTTTAAGAAGTTCTGTATTCAGTTTGATGTTTCTCACTTTTCTGTATACTTTCTATAGCTTTATTCTAATTTTTTAATGTTTATGTTTGCTCTAATTTCAAGTTGTTTCCTTGTTGTTTAACATTACACGTAGATGTGTTCTTATTTTGTGATATAACCACGTGTTTTTATTTTTTTTTCTTAGGATGAATCCCTTCTTCTTACTTTCTTTTACTAATAATTTTTGTAGGCTCTTTTTCGTTTTCATTAATTTAGTATTGTATCATCTGCATACCGCCATCTATTCATGTTAGAGCCTCCAAGTCGAATTTGTGGTTTATTTTTTATTTCTCTCATTATATTTTAATTGTACAGTGAGAACACACCTTCGCTTAACTCTTGCTTTATTGACTGATATTTGCCTATCATATTTTCTGAGTCTGCATTCAAAGTTTTATAATAGACAGCCTTTTGGTACGTCGGTACACTCTGTTACGTACAAATTCTATGGTTTAACATTTTAAATCATTCCTCTTTCAACCTCTCTATACACGTCTTTAAATCTATTTACGAAAGAAACCGGTATTTTTCATTAATCAAGACTACATAGACGACGAGAGTTGAACGGTCAAACTTTCTTACAGTTTAGTTCAGTTTTCTTTTTAAAGAAATCGACAGGTTCAAATTATATCTGTTTTTGTTTTCAAACTGTTGACAGGTTGTGTTTAGAATTTTTGATTTTAAAGGAATTGAATGAACATATAATTAGCTAATTATTGTTACAAAATAGATCGGAGGAAAAATACTCTAAATGCGCATTATGGGCACAGCAATTGCTCGTATTATCAGCCGCTAGTAAAAACCGAAAGTAACGGAATGTAATATCAGCCTTCTGTGTTCCATTCACAATTATAAAAAGTAAAGCTTTCTGTAAAATAAAAGAAAAATTACACATTTTAAACTTTGACAATATAAATGGCATCCGCTGCACATATCCGTCTTTAAATGTGAAACTTACACATTTTAAAACAGTGCTCAACAACATTAAGTGTAGCTGTCTGTTAGACTGAGCTAGGTATGTATGACAAAAAAATTGAAATGTTTGTTAGACTGGACGAGGTATGTATGACAGAAAATGTAATATCCGTTAGACTGGTCTAGCTATGTATAACAGGCAATGCAATATGCCTAAGACGTCGATACTTCAGAGGGAAGAGAAAACACCATTGAACTCCAGGATTTGATATTTTAAACAAAAACAATTATCGTTGTGTTACCACGTGTAAAAACAGATAATTAATTTATACCATCAAGAGAGGAAAAACTGATAAAATAAACCATAAATAAGAAATGAGTGGTAGTCTGAAACTGTATTTGTGTGTTTCTTATATAGACTTTTCAGCGTTGCCTTGTTACATTCCTGAAAGTTGCTTAAGAATTATTTCTCAGGAAAAGTTTAAAATCTCATTTTAAAAACATTTTTAAAAAAACAGAAGCGGAGAAACACTCGACAAATATAGTTTGTTGTTTTTTCGGTGAAGAGTTGTGAAAGTAAGTAAATAAATGAACAAATAAAAACGTGGAGAAGAGAATCTTGGAAAACTGTGGCAGAAACCGTCGCTCTCACTAACTGCTACAGTAAACGAAAAAAAAGTCAATTACCCTCTGCTGAGAAAGTGTCCTCTCTCAAAAGCATTATCTCATTATATTTAAGCCACAAAATTTCATTTTTGGTGCCTGTCTTAGAGAGAAAGAGGAGAGATAAGAAGAAGAGAAGGACAGAGAGAGAGAGAGAGAGAAACAGGAAAAAAACGGATTGAGAGAAACAAAGAGAGAAACTAAAAAAAGAGACAAAGAAACGGAGAAAGGGGAAAGAAAGAAACTGAGAGAAAGAGACAGAGAGAGAGAGAGAGAAAGACAGAAAGGAGAGTGAGAGAGAGGCAGAAAAGACAAAAAGTGAAGAGAGATAAAAAGACTTCGTCTTGGTCTTCCTCTCTTTCTTTTTCCCATTATGTACCCTTCCAAGACGGTTTTCTCTAGATTATCTTGACGTTTAACGTGTCCAAAATATTTAAGTTTTCTCTATTTAATCCTCTTTACTAGCAGTACTTCTTCAATATTAAGTTCTTGTAGTATGGACATATTTGTTCTTTTTTTGTCCATGGTACTTGAAGAACTCTTCTGTAGCATTTACATTCAAAGGCATTTATATGTTTCTCAGCTGTTTTGTTAAGTGTCCATGACTCATAGGCATATGTAAGGAGTGGAAAAATAAGCAAGCAGTGACCCGGTTTTGATTGGAAATCCCACTGGCCAGAGACAGCCACGTTTTGAATGGAAATCTCCAGGCCTTCGAGTCCGGCGCTGACCAGGTATATAAGACGAGAAGAGAAGAAAAGGGGGATAAGTTGAGCACGTGGAAGTCCAGCGACCAGTCGTGGACGAAGGATCATTCGATAGATGGAGGCTGACGTGTATAGTTTAGTATGTGCATTGTAATCAGGATTGAAATCATATTATTCAAGGAACCTTTTTTATGAATCAAATAACGCGTGTGGAAATGTATAATTATATGGACATCATGTGCATAGGATTCGTTGATTTGTGTTGCCTTATGGATCAGAATTTTGTAAATACAAGGATCGTGATTTTATAAAAAAAAGGATTGTTGTTTCGTGTTCCTGTTACTTACATGTAAGGTGTGAACGTATGGTGTAGTCAGCCTTCCACCACTCAGTACGGCGGCGGCCAGACAAAATAAAAGATTTAATAATAATTCACGTCAGTAAAAGTAAATATAAAATACTAATATCATTAAACAATAATTCCTACACATGGTGCCTTGGCCCAACGAATTTTTGTTGCATATACGATATGTTTAATATGTCAGCTGACCTTGTTACAAACCATTTGGATTAATACTGGAACACAGGAGGTCACCATTTGCACAAACATCGATGAAAAGAGGTCAGCCAGAGTTAGATTTTAGCGATTGCGCATGGAAAATTCCACCACTAAAAGGTCAAAGCTCAGCGCACACGTGTGTGTTGCGTCACATCGGGACAGAGGCTCCAACAAGTCTGTGCTTTGAAGAAAATTCCCGTGTGAGGAAAACCCGACTGGAATCTCCAGTTAGAGTGAAGCAGTCCTAGGCGGAAGCAATCTGTGTTAGTCTCGGAGCAGGCAGGCTGGTCAATAATTCAGTGTGGAGAATCACGCATAGTGGTGCAGTGTGAAGATGCACACAGTGTATTTAAAACAAAATTTTTTTGGGGGGAAAATGTTTCTACAAATATTCAACCGATAATCTTCGTCTAAAGGCCAAGAACCATGGAGTCTGCAACAAATAGCAACCCCAAACCAGAAGCTGACCCAGTCACCATAATGACCGAAGCCTTGAGACAATTAAAGCTAACCTTCGCCACTCAAGGTTTACCGTGCCACATCGATACCTACGATGGCGATCCACAGACATTCCAACAATGGATAGAATAGACGGAAAAATATGCGCTTGTACATAACCTACAGGATTCGCAAAAGAAAAACATATTCCTTATTACAGCCAAGGGGAGTGTTTCAGACTTTGTCTCCAGACGAATTCAGACGAAACATATGCGGATTTTAAGAAAGAACTAGCTAAATGTTTCAGCAAAGGCATCGATCCTCACGCAGCTTTGAGACAAATAAGCAATTTGAAGCAACACAAAGAAGAGCCAATCCAAAACATGACAGAAACAATGATTAAACTGGCAAAACAAGCCTTCGACAACGACAAGATACATGAACCGGCCACACAGCATTTGCTGGCACATTTTTTTATAGACGCTGTGTATGACAAAGCAATCAAAACTAAGTTAATCAAGAAAGACCCCCAGACATTAAACTCAGCAATCAATACAGCTATCGAAATGGAGCAGTTCACAAAAAGACTAACATCCCGCATGGCCAACGAGGAGACCCCATGCCCGACAACTGAACCAGTGACTTCTTTTTTACGCAACGACAGTGCTACACAAAGACAAGCTGCCTCGGAAAGCGCAAGTCAAAGCACGGCCACCGTGGCTCAGGTCTCTTATCAGGACACGCAGACAAACATAAGATATAAACCATATTTCAACTGCGGCATTCGTGGGCACATAGCTCGCCAAAGCAGATATGAATCTGCACCCGTATCAAACAGAAGTTCATGGAGGAGCACGCAGACCAACCATGATTATACACCACCCAGATTCACCAGACCACCTGAGGACCGATACAGAACACCACGAGAATCTGCACCAAGATACAGAGTCTATAATCAACAGAGAAAACTCGGAAAACTTCAACGGAGGTATGGTAAACGGTCCACCCCACCCCTACAAGTAGCAACGGGCCGTATCACAGCACTGGAAAACGGCACAAACGCAACTTCCACCATTCCCATGCAGATAAACAACACCATCATCCACACACTCATCGACACTGGCAGCGAAGTCAGTCTGATCAGACAAAACGTATGGGAAACTATTCGCTCAAACACGGTATTACTGCCCAGCGAAGGCAAACTCAGGACTGTCGATAACTACGAATTAAGGGCAAAAGGAATCACGTGGATAAAAATATGCATAGGAGGACAAACTCATAAACAAAAGTTTATAGTTGTAGACAGAATGTGCAGACCCGCAATACTAGGCAGAGATTTTCTATCTCACACAAAAGCAACAGTGGATTTCGGAAGCATGCAACTATCGATTGGAAATACCAAAGTACCTATGAAAAACGAATACGAGATTTGCTCAACGATCAGAGCTACTTGTGACGTCGCAATTAAACCACAAACAATAACCATCGTACCAGCAAAATTGCAAAGACTTTTACCGGCATTTAAGGACACGGAGTTAATGATCACTATTCACCAGAACAGTGTATTACTTCACGAACCTTGTGCTGAAACTATAGACAGTATCGTTAACCAAAATAAACAAGGAAAACGCCTCGTGACTATAGCCAATAACTCCAACAGGCATTTTAGAATAAAAAAAGGACAAATCATAGCAAAAGCAGAGTTCGGCCTCGACATAAATAATATAAATAAAGAACAAACACAGAACAACGCAAATACCACCAGATCTACTGATAGAATCCAACAACTGCTTACACAAATGCAGGTAAATCCTAAACACGAAGCAGCTATCAAAACGATAATATACAAGAATCAAGACATTTTTGCAAATAACGACTTAGAATTCGGCGGAACTAATACCGTCCATCTGCACATAGACACTGGATCCAACCCACCAACATACACAAAACCATATCCTACGCCACTCAAACACAGAGGCATTATAAAGAAAGCAATCAAGGATATGCTAGAGGCAAAGATCATAGAACGAGTACCACTGTCCAAGTGGAACTCACCGATAGTTATAGTAAGAAAAAAGGACGGAACACATCGCTTTTGCTGCGATTTTAGAGGACTAAACAAAATCACGACTCCCATCACATACCAGATGCCCAACGTAGAAGAAATTATGTCAGTGCTCAATGGCGCAAAATACTTTACCACACTGGACGCTAAGTCAGGATATTGGAGTATACCCCTAAAAGATGACTCTAAAGTGAAGACCAGTTTTACGTCCAGTTTTGGAAAGTTTATGTTTACCAGAACTCCGTTTGGCGTTGCCAACGCTGCAGCAGCATTCATGGCATTAATGGATGAAGTACTGTACGGATTATCAGACCACGCCATAGCGTACATAGATGACATCCTGATTTTTACTAAGACGTCGATTCAGGACCACATCAAACACATACAATCTGTGTTTGACAGGCTAAGACAACATGACGTCAAGTTGAAAATGGCCAAGTGCAACTTCGCACAGAACAAAATCAATTATTTAGGCTTTACCAAGGCATCACACCAGATAAAGAGAAAGTAAAGGCAATGGCAGAGATAGCCACACCAAGGACAATAAAACAAATACGAAGTTTTATAGGAACAATATCATACTACAGAAGGTTTATAGACAATTTTTCCCACAAGGCAGAGCCCTTAATCGCGCTCACAAGAAAATATAGCCGATTCTTCTGGTCGCCAGAATGTCAAAGGGCATTCGACACACTAAAAAATGACCTCATGCGACAGACCATGCTCGCATTCCCAGATTTAAATAAACCGATGATACTTTACACAGACGCATCAGCAACAACAGTAAGCGCCGTGTTGCTACAAGACAACAGCACAAGACAGAGAGAGGAAAACCTAAAACCCATCTACTTTCTATCTCATAGACTAAGTGAGTCACAAAGCAAATGGCATATCAATGAGAAGGAGGCATACGCCATATGTACGCGTTACAGAAACTCCACAAATATGTGTTACACAGCCAGTTAAGCATCCGAACAGACAGTATAGGACTT
This sequence comes from Achatina immaculata, assembly GCA_009760885.1. NCBI lineage: Eukaryota > Metazoa > Mollusca > Gastropoda > Stylommatophora > Achatinidae > Lissachatina > Lissachatina immaculata. The sequence goes on along the minus strand of CM019718.1, from coordinate 59,147,118 downwards.
ATAAACCTAATGAACGCCAAGCACAAGAACTTCAAAATACAACGATGGAGTCACTTCATCCAAGCCCACACTGCAGACATTCGTCATATCGCAGGAGCACGGAACCTCGCCGACCAGTTTTCTCGGCCAGGAACAGAACAGTGTAAGGACAACAATCACCAGACAGCAGAAACTGTCAACAAGCAGGATAACATGCTTGAAATAAACACCATCAACTCTTCATCCTTTCTGCCAACCGATTTCCCCATGTACGATCCCTTCCCACAACCACAACCAATATCCGAAGTCCTACCAGCCCCCCACCGAACAGTTACCCACCCCTCCCATCATGGCAGATGAGCAAGACCTGGACAAAGAGATAAGGCAATTCAAAGCAGATATGAAGCACAACCGATTACCAAGAAAAACCAGTGAAAAGTTCAGAATAGTGAATAACGTGCTATACAAAGTAGAAGAAGACGATAACGACTACAGGTTGAGAACCGTCACGCCCCAACATCTACAACAACAGGTGTTATCACAATACCACGATAATAACGGGCATATGGGGACGGAAAAAACGTTGAAAGCCATACAAATAGGATACTATTGGAAGAACATGAGAGAGGACGTAAACCAGCACATAGAGCAGTGCCAAACGTGCAAAACAAGAAACTTGTTACCTCTAAAAAAATCCGCTAGAAATATCCGATACCCCACCGGCATGCATGCTGAAATTAAGTATCGACTGTTCAGGACCTTATCCAGTCACCACATCAGGCAACAAGTACATCGTGCATGTAACAGACGAATATTCCGCATGGACGGAGTGTTTTCCAACGCCAAACATCCAAAGTAAAACAGTAGCTGACTTGGTAATCGACAATATCATCCCAAGACATGGAGTACCAATTACTATAGTCACAGACAACGGTCCCGAGTTTCGCGGAGAACAATTCCAAACTATGGTTAAACGCTATAACATTCACCATATCTTCACAACACCATACCATCCTCAAGCCAACGGGACAAACGAGAGACAGCATCGCACACTAAATGATATTATTGCCAAACTGGTAAACACGGAGGTCAGTAAATGGGACGAGTACTTGACCCAGGCGGTGGCAGCGATGAATATGAATATTTCTAAACGAACAGGATACTCCCCATTTTTCCTCATGTACGGGAGACACCCCATTCTACCCCTTGACGCCATCCTGAGACTACGAACACACTGCTACAGTGAAAATGATTCTATAGAACACACGCTAATGAGACAACATATGGCTTTTATACAAGTGCTAAACCACATAAACAGAACCAAAGACACACGAAAGCAAAAGTACGACGAACAAAGCACAACTGAGGACATTTCTATAGGCGATCCAGTATACTTATTAAACCACCATATGACATCAAAACACGACAGCAAATGGAAAACGGGATTCTTTGTTCTAAAGAAGTTATCTCCAGTATCTTTTATAATAAAGAACCAACTGACAGGAAAAATACAACGAGTCCACGCAAACCATTTGAGAAAGGCCAAACAAGATTGGAATATCCCTACAGACGACAGAAACAATCAACGAAGACAGGCTACACTCAGTATAGCACCCAACAACGATGACGACACCGACGATGAGATAGTAGTAGACTCGTCGGAATCAGAGACCGAACCTGACAGTACGCAGGTAGAAATAACGGAGGAAGAAGTCGCATCCACCCCACAGGTAGCAGTAGACAGCGAAGACAGTACCACTCGAACAAGTACATCCTTACTAGTACATGAAAACCAACCACCCGCCGAATCAGAAGACGGAACTACAGAGCAGAGCGTCGAACAACGAGTAGCACCCTTGCCCACATTACACGACCAAATACAGTATATGAGAAATACTGCAAGGCACACAAAATTACAAAAAATAGGCCAGACCAACACACCAACAGTCTAACCGGAGGAAGACGACACGCAACTACAGCAACATGTGTGCTGGTCCCAAAAGAAGGACATAAAGAATTTGAGTTCAGGACATGTAGCTATGCTACAACGTATATGTAAAATTTATTGTATTCCATACAAAAATATTGTAAACAAAACCAGGGGGAGTATGTAAGGAGTGGAAAAATAAGCAAGCAGTGACCCGGTTTTGATTGGAAATCCCACTGGCCAGAGACAGCCACGTTTTGAATGGAAATCCCCAGGCCTTCGAGTCCGGCGCTGACCAGGTATATAAGACGAGAAGAGAAGAAAAAGGGGGATAAGTTGAGCACGTGGAAGTCCAGCGACCAGTCGTGGACGAAGGATCATTCGATAGATGGAGGCTGACGTGTATAGTTTAGTATGTGCATTGTAATCAGGATTGAAATCATATTATTCAAGGAACCTTTTTTATGTATCAAATAACGCGTGTGGAAATATGAACATCATGTGCATAGGATTCGTTGATTTGTGTTGCCTTATGGATCAGAATTTTGTAAATACAAGGATCGTGATTTTATTTAAAAAAAAAGGATTGTTGTTTCGTGTTCCTGTTATTTACATGTAAGGTGTGAACGTATGGTGTAGTCACCCTTCCACCACTCAGTACGACGGCGGCCAGACAGAATAAAAGATTGAATAATAATTCACGTCAGTAAAAGTAAATATGAAATACTAATATCATTAAACAATAATTCCTACACATATGTTACCATGGGAAAGATGCATGTCTTTAAAAATCTTATTTTTGTAGTTCTGTCTGTCCTCTCCACAGATTCTTTAGTTGTTTTACTTTCTGAAGAGCAATAGATGTCCTCCTTTTAATTTCATCATTTTATCTCCATTATTAGTTAGCAGTGATCCAAGATATTCAAATCTCTCCACTTCTTCCAGTTTCTCCCCAGTGATACATATATCAGCTGCCTTGTTTGTTTTGTCAGCTGTCATCAGTTTAGTTTTCTTTGCATTAAGATAGAGATTTTGGTCTTCGCTGTTCTTACGGACTGACATAATTAGTTTTTCCACTCCTTTTTGTGTCGTGGACAGTAATACTGTATCATCAGCATATCTAATCTCTGGTATTTGATACCCTCCAATTGTTATGGCATCGTAATATTCTTTGTCTACATCTTCTCCAACATTCCTCATTATATACTCAGTCATTCATTCATTCCTTTGCATGTCCCTTGCGGAACTTTGCCTCCCAAACAACACTCCTGTAGGCCTCTCGGTTGTGAGCAAGATGGCCTGCTGCTGCTGCATCCATTTCCAGATCATCAACGATGTCTTGCAGCCATCTTCGTTTCGGTCTTCCTCTCTTTCTTTTTCCCATTATGTATCCCTCCAATATGGTCCTCTCTAAATTATCATGACGTTTAATGTGGCCAAAATATTTAAGTTTTCTCTCTTTAATCCTCCTTACTAGCCAGCCTTCTTCAATATTAAGCTCTTGCAGTATAGATATATTTGTTCTTTTTTGTGTCCACGATATTTGGACATATATACTCAGTATACAAGTTAAATAAGTAAGGCAACAATATGCATCCCTGACGGACCCCTTGTTTTATGTCAAACCAAGTTGTTGTTTCACCATTTATTCTTACTGCTGCCTGTTGGTCTAGATACAGCAGTGATGTTAATTGTATCAAATGTGTTGGAAATCTCTTTTTCCGTTATTTTCCAAAGTTTCTGGTGTTGTACACAATCACATGGCTTTGAGTAGTCTATAAAGGATAATTATAGATTCGCATTAAACTCCCTGCATTTCTCTATTATTAATCTTATATTGAACATATGGTCTCTTGATCCTCTTCCTTACAATCAATCAGTCAACTTATTAATAGCCCTAGTACAATATTATTTCGTGTTGGATCTTCCGAATTTGAATTCTGTCGTTATTAATTACAATCACATGACTTTTTTTAAAAAAAATTCAGTTCTGGTCAACTTTGATTTAATGATACGGAGAATACTTGGTTGAAAGCACCTCTGTACTTCCTGCTCATGCGATAATAGATGAAAATATTCGATGAAGAATTTATCGAGTCCAATAGAAACACTAGCATTGATGACCCGGTAACAATGTTACGATACCTTCCAGTGATAGAAAGCTCTGGTTCCACACACACTGCAATGAAGAACGCAGTTAACGGAACGAAACAGACAATGAAGAGTGTGGAGATCATTACAATCATTTTAGAAACTTTCTGGTTCCTGCCGGAAACGTTATCTGCTTGCGCAGAAGCCGTAAACTTGTTCCGCCATTTTGCTGTGTTGTGCAGTTTTACCACCAATATTGATGTGCAAACAATGATGGTCAGAAATGCCGTGAAGGGAATAACAATGTTGTTGATGGCGAAAGAAACCTTCTCGACTTTTGTTCGGCCTTCCTTGTAGATTAGGCCAAGTAGAGTTTTGTTTTTGGTGGGAAAAAATTTCAAACCCAGTTCGTTGACCACGTACAGGGGAGCTGAGCTTGATATAAGGATGATGAAGACACTCACGATGATTGTGGATACTCTTTTTGGAGTTATGATGCTTTTTATCTGGAAATAATAGTTAGTTTATTAGAAAGAGACTAGTTTTGAAATAAATGATGAAACAAGAATGTAATGATCAATTTAAGGAGGAGCAATGGCAAAACAAGCAAAATGTTTTATTGCTAGTATAATCATCATTGTATGCACTATTCATAGACTTTGAAAAGGCATTTGACAGCATACTGCGTGGAGAATCCTCATGTGGCATTGATTCCTACAAAAAAATGTTAATGTTGTCAAGATCATACATGAAGGATTCCACTGCAAGATTGGTCCCAGGAGAGATATTACTTCCGTCGGAAAGCCTAAATGTCTCTTATTTTACAACGCGAATCCCATTTTTGTCCCGTATTGTCTCTTTGAGTGCCTCATTTTTTGGAAATATCCCACTTTTGAAAAGTTATCTTGGCGGAAATGTTAAATTTTTTTAGGAAAATTCACTCTATAGAGAAGAACAATAACTATGCATGATTGGCACATTTGTAAGTTAGAGAACTAAACCAAGATGATTACTATTTTGAGTTACTACTATGCACTATTTCTCGTTGTAATGGTGCATAGTAGTAAATCAAAATTGTAATCAAACACCGAGAAATGGAGGCCATGGAAATGTGGTTCATAAGAAAGATGCTGAAGGTTTCATGGACAGCTAAGAAAACCAACGAAGAAGTCTTAAGAGAGGCTGGAGTTAAAAGGCAAATTACAGCGAAGATCAGGTCCAGGCAGGCGAGATTTGCAGGACATTTTCTGAGAAGAGGAAAATTAGAACACATTGTGGCAACTGGAAAAACTGAGGGAAGAAGAGACAGAGGAAGACAGAGAGAGAAGTTACTGGATAGCCTGTCAGTGTGGCTAGGAAGAAAATCACCGGCGGATCTTATAATCAAGTCTAAAGACAGGGAATTGTGGAGAGAAATGTTTGCCTACGTCACGTGGCATGGCACTTGATTGATTGATTGACAATGCACCAAATTCACTCATTAAGGATACCAACTCCGAAGACCGCAGACAATAACCGAAAAAATACATTCATCGGCCCCAAATATGTGACGAAAATCGGATTCTGGAACATAAGAGCAATGGCTGCAACATCAAAAACTGCTCAGGTAATCCAAGAAATGGATAGATATCACTTAGACGTACTGGGCATCAGTGAAATGCGATGGCCAGAAACAGGGAAAAGATCGGCGGAAAACTGTACGTTAATCATACATTCAGGCAGAGACGATGGGAAATATCAAGAAGGAGTGGTTAACACACAAGGTCGAAGAAAAAGAGGTCGACCACGTGAAAATCTATATATGACATTGCTAAGAGAGGCCGGTTTAGTGAGAATAACACCCCTTGATGAGGCTCACCGAAAACAGGAAATCTTGGCAAACTACCACGCGAGCCCTATGTGACGTTTGACGGCAAGGGAAGGATGTAAGAACTATGTGACGTTTGACGGCAAGGGAAGGATGTAAGAACTATGTGACGTTTGACGGCAATGGGAAGGATGTAAGAACTATGCACCAAACCCCCTACACCACTACCTCCCCCCACCCTGAAGTTTGACGGAGTACCCCATATTTGAACTTAGAGAAGATAGTAATGTCATTAATGTGGGAGTTTAAAACTGTACATTTATATCAGGGAAAACAGTAATATAAATTGCTCGTAATAAACACTATATAGGTAAGACATAAAGCAAAGCATAAATTAGAAATTTCAAATATTTACAGTGAATTCAAACAGACATTTACCAAAAAATACTAATTATAAACAATTACTTTACCGATGTAAGAAACAACATCTTGTTGGCAGAAATGCAGATGAAGCCACTGACAACAATTATTGAGGAAAGACGCTGGCGATGGTTGGGACATGTGCTCCGAATGACTGACAACTCACTACCAAAAATAGCACTAAGATGGACACCACAGGGGAACAGAAGTAAGGGTAGACCAAAAGAGACACGGAGAAGAACAACAGAAAGGATGTTGAGCAATAGAGGGCTCACCTGGGCAAGAGCAGAAAAAAAGGCGAAGGATAGGCATTTGTGGAAAACTCTTGCGGAAGCCCCATGTGGCCTGGGCACTTAAGGTTCAGAGAGAGAGAGAGAGAGAGAGAGAGAGAGAGAGAGAGAGAGAGAGAGAGAGATTTACTGATGGCGAATGCTTTAACTAACAGAACCTGTGTTCCTATGTTTATTGTAAGAGCGACCGTTCTACCACGATCGATTTCTTCGCCTTCTGTTTCTTATTGAACAAGATGAAGATGTTTACAGGGGTATCAGGGGTATATGGGTTATTAGGCGTACAGGCCTTACCTTACAGCACACCTTTAAATAAGCGACGATGTGAAAGCTGGTTGTTTGGTCATGTGATTGAGTTGCTATTTAGCGAGAGAGATTTTTTGTTGGGACGTTTGGAGAGAGAACAACTGTGTGGAAGCTGGAAGGTGAACGTATGGGAGTATACAAGGTCTTTGTTTGTCTACACGAGTAGTGAGAAAGTGATTAAACATGGAGTATGTATGTTATCTTACAGCTGGACTTAAGTTAGACATGTCCTTTGATGTTTCGTTCCTTCGTCGTGGTCAAGTCAGAGTAAAGTGGGTTCTTTGGATGTTGTTCTATATGTTGGGCATTCACTACTTACAACATGAGTCATCATACACGCACTTTACAACATGAGTCATCATACACGCACTTTACAACATGAGTCATCATACACGCACTTTACAACATGAGTCATCATACACGCAGTCATCCACCACTAGATCACGCTATAGGGGTATGACAGACAGATGTGCACAGGTATGTGGTTCAGTATTACAAAAACATCAGGAAAGAAAGGAAGGAAACGACAAATAATAGGTAAAAAATACGAAGGTAAAAGGCAAGAAACGACAAATAATATGTAAAAAAAAAACACGAAGGTAAAAACCAAACACCAACAATCCAGTATTTCGACAAAATATCTTCGTCAAAGATAACAGAAATGATTTTCGTGTATATTTGTACATAAGACGTCTTTCCTGTTCAAAGGGTAGATGCATTAATTAATAAGATCGCGTCTTTTCAAATTAGCGAAGTACAAACCTTCAGTGGAGCGGTTATACAGAGACATCTCTCTACAGTGACCAAAGCTGTGATCCACGAGGTGATACGAGTGAATGCTGCATGAGGCATGGTACTTGTCAGGTACTGAAACTCTGTGGAGTCGAAGGGCAAATCTGCAGTGGTAACAGCTGGGGTTAAACAGATGTTCGTCCACATGACTGTGGTCAGACAGCCTAGGTCAGAAATTGCCAGTCCTAATAACGAAAAAAACATGTAAATTATACGCTGTTTCTTGACAGCATATATATGAATATTCTATGTATATGTATATTTTTGTGCCCCTCTTTCTTACACTAGGATACCAAAAAGAGATTTAAAAAACATTTTTACATTTTTAAACATTTTTTATCTGGTGTGTTGTTTTATGTTTGTGATCTTTGAAAAAGGCGTTTGCCGAAATATTGAATTGTTCCATGTTCTTCACTTGTATGTGCTCCTCTTATTTTCTGTCAACTTTCCTCACTCAGTCAATCTTTTTTATATAACTAAACCAAACAGATTCATCTACTCTATGAGGGAAGAATAATATATCATTTGGACAATTTACCTAACAAATATAGGGATGAAGACGCCAGATAAAGTAATGAGCGACCCATAGCTGATATGCCAGCATTAGGGTTAGAGACCCATAGCTGACCAAGACACTGTCCCGCCTCTAATATTTGTGTAAACACAGGGGACACAATCGCGCAGATGCGGGATCTAGCAACACAGTCATGATTGCCCAGTGACAGAAGTACTCAACAAAGCAATGCTTGACAAATTCTACAAAGAACTAACACATGATATCTTCACATGACTCTTATAACATTTAGCGAACCAGTTTTTTAAATCACATATCATTTTAAGAAGTGCTTTCTTCCTTCATTCGATGTTTAAGAATTTAAGAATGCTTAAGATCATTAACCTTTATAAACTTTAGACATGTGGACTCCGGTCTTTTTCTGAGCACGATTCTAAAATTCAAGAACTAAACATGACCTACGACCTGTGAAAAGATTTCGTTGGAAACATCGAAATTCTTGTCTAGTCTTGTCTTGTCTCCAACATCATATACCTCTCGGTGTTGAGGGGACAAATAGAGGTCTTGACAAGGCTCGACGATTTGCTTCGTATAATGGGATACTTAAAGCTTCCGTAATTTCCTTTATCCATCTCCTGTGTGGGCGACCTCTACCTCTGTTACCTACAAATCTTAGTCTGATGTTCCCTATGATATACTGTCTGGTGGTAACCATGTAACATGGCCAAAACATTTGACTTGCTTTTTCTTGATGTAATGTAATACTGGTGTTACTCCAACCTTTGTCATGATGGTGTCATTTCTTATTTGGTCTCCTCTTATCACATTTAGCATTTTCCTTAAACATCTCATTTCTGTCATGATGATTTTCTTTTGTTCTTGGCTGTTAGTGTCCATGTTTGACATTGATAGCATAGAGTTGGGAGGAAAATTGTGTTGTACAGTGCCCTTTTTTGTTTCATTTGTGATATATTTGTTTTTAAGTAAAGGAGTCATTTGTCTAATGACCTGATTTGCTTTATTGCATCTGTTCTCAATCTAAATCAGTTTTCCCTGAGGATGATATTATGCTACCTAGGTATTTGAAATGTTTCACTTGTTTCAAGGGCTGATTGTCTAGGAAGATCTTTGTTTGGATTAATTTTCTCGCCATGGTCATGACTTCCGTTTTTTCAGCACTGATCTTCACCCTGTGGCTTTTACATGCCCTTCGTAAATTGTCCATGTTCTGCTGTAGGTCTTCTTCTAATGTGGCTATAAGTGCTTGATCGTCAGCAAAAAGGAGTTCGTTTATGGTCCTCTTATTGGGTGAGTCTTCTGGAAGGATATGTGGGTTTATCGGCATTCTTTCTGGGGTTGGGCTGTTGGGCAGCTTTGTCGTGGAGTTTTTACTATGTATGTTAGCTTCTTTGCAGATGTTGTCAATGTGTGTTATGAATAGCAAGGGAGATAGTACACAGCCTTGCATCACTTCATATTTTATGTTCATGGTTCAGAGATGATGACAACTAACAAAACAAATAAGGTTGAAGAAATATGTATCAATGAGGAGAAACTGGAAGAAGTGGAGAGTTTTGAATATCTTGAATCACTGCTAACTAAATAGCGGAAATATAATGAGGGAAATTAAAAGAAGAACATTTATCGCTCTTCAGATAGTAAAACAACTAAAGAATCTGAGGTGAGGAACAGGCAGAACTACAAAAATAGGATTTTTAATTGGATGCATCATTCCCATAGCAACATATGTCTGTGAGACCTGGACACTTAACAAAACAGTTGAGAAACGCATAAATGCCTTTGAATGTAAATGTTACAGAAGAGTTCTTCATATATCCTGTACACAAAAAAGTCAAATATATCCACACTACAAGAACTTAATATTGAAGAAGGCTGGCTAGAGAGGATTAAACATAGAAAACTTAAATATTTTGGACACATTAAACGTCATGATAATTTAGAGAAGACCGTATTGGAAAGGTACATAATGGGAAAAAGAAAGAGAGGAAGACCAAGGCGAAGATGACTGCAAGACATCGTTGATAATCTGCAAGTGGATGTGTCAGCAGCAGGCCATCTTGCTTACAACCGAGATGCCTATAAGAGAACTGTTAGGGAGCCAAAGTTTGGCAAGGGACATACAAATGACTGACTGACTGGTTCAGTGTCCTGCATTTTTTTCTGTCCACTGTTTTCGTATAGATTGTTGCATAGGCTGATCAAATACGAGGGTTGATTGATAAGTTCTCAGCATAAGGTACAAATACTTGAAACACACAGTTGATATTAGATGCATTTATAGATCAGGTTAATGTTAGATTAAACACCAGGTTTGAAGAAATTAACTGCAAACAATTTGTTTACAGGCTACTGAAATCAGAGAAGCCACCAGAAAGGCCCCAGTGAACATCGAAATTCAACGAAAACTATTTCAACAAATAGTAGCGAGTGTGGTTTTTATTTTAATAGTTAGAACACAAACTAGTAGTTTTTTATTAATTGTGTAAATTAATTTGTTCTTTTAAAGTTTTTCCACATTATCTTCTGACAAACATGTCTCATACACCCCTGACCTTAAATTGGATCCCGACCAGATGTTCACAACCGTTTTTATCGCTTGTAACAATGTTACTTCCAATAATACGTGTTCTTTGTGAGTTAGGGTTGTGCATACCATCTGAGAACATTCCACACATATATTTACCACATGGACCATTAATCACATGTATTTACCACATTGACCACGCACACACACATATGGTATATGATATTTATATGCTTCTACCTAAAAGGCTGATGTTTACTGGGTCACTGAAGCCTTGCTTTGAGAAACAGATGACATTGACGATGTTAGATCCGATGCCAAAAGCAGCGATTACTTGGCATACAACACTTAACACAATCCACTGAAAAACTATCAATACTTTATCGTTAAACTGAATACCTTGTGCCTGAGACGTAACGTTGGTATCGCGAACGGGCAAAAACAAATTTTCATCGGTTGTATTTCCTGTCATTTTAGGCTTTATTTATGTGAAGCTGATAACTGAACATATTGAATATGAACTTTCATAGAACACATCTTTGGTCCTTTCTTTCCTGTTTGGAGTAAAATTATTCAGAAATGAACTTAACAAGACAAACTCGTGTGAAATATTACGAAATACTTTCATTATGTTATTCATTATGTATTGTTACAATATTTGTCATCTAGAAATATTTAAGACATAAAGTTTTATAAGTATTTAACAGACTTTTGGCGTTCTCCATAAACTATGTAAATTAGATACAAATTTCATATAGCGAAACTCAAATATCATAGCTATTCATATATTGATCTATTAAGTTGTTATCTACAAATCTCAGTATATGACTACAGTTATATAGAGACATAGTCAAAAGATAATGTGTAAATATAATGTTTATATTATATTTACGTCCGCAAGGAGGAAATATAAGAAAGTGCTAGTTTTCGTGCAAGGCCTTCAGAAGCCAAAGGAGCCCAAAAATTTTGATTAAGTCAAAGCAAAAGTTCCATATCTATAGAATTATCAAGAATGCCATGTACAGTTAAGATGACAAAAGGTGAATGACTAACAGTGGTAATTAAGGAACAGAACTTAAGTAAATCTGTAGGAGAACATCAGTGTTTTTAAGTATTCAGAAATAAATAGCCAATGAATTGCTACTAAAAGCCGCATTAATAACTTCATTACTCTCAGATTTTATTTCATAATTTCATTGATATCAAAACATGCTCAATTTTACAGCTTCATTGCTGTCAAACTTTTCTTAATTTTACAACTTCATTGCTCTCAAACACTGCTCAACTTTATTACTGCATTGCTCCCAAACCTTTCTCAGTTGTACATCTTGATTTCTTTCAAACTCTTCTCAGTTTTACAATACCATTGCTCTTAAACATTGCTCACTTTTACAACTTCATTACTCTCAGATCTGCTCAGTTTTGCTCTCACACCGTGCTCAGTTTGCAACTTCATTGCTTTCAAGCCTTGTTTCTTTTCGTAACTTCATTGCTTTCAAGCCTTGTTTCTTTTCGTAACTTCATTGCTTTCAAGCCTTGTTTCTTTTCGTAACTTCATTGCTTTCAAACCCTGTTTCATTTCATAACTTCATTGTTATAAAATTTTGCTTCATGACTTCTGAGGTCTTAAACCTGTTCCATAAGTTCACAAGAACACAACCACAAGAATACAACCTATTTCACAACCGATCGTGATAATTCAAACATATCTGTTTTCACTTTGACTATACAATAAAAAAACTGATCTTAGATGCACATTAAGCACTGCAAATGAGGCACATTTTAAAACAAACATTCTATGTAAATTCTCCATATGTCACGTAATAACAGTCTTGAAAGAGTGATCAGTTTATTTTCAGAATGTCACAGTTTAAGTGATATAACTCCCCTTGTAAATTCTAAAACACGCCTGAGATAGTCACAGTGTAATTACGGAAAACAGAAATATGCAAATCATACGTAAATTTGTTGTTTTTACCCCTAAAAGTTTGTTATAGACATACATTTTATATTGAATTCTCTCTAATACTCATTTTAAAAAACATTCTTTCAAATTTAAACTACTTAAAAAAATTACCTAAAGAAAAGAACTGTCTACTTCGTTATTCAAAGAGCACAGCAAATTACACGCTGTTTCTATTCTAATTTTCTTCGTGTCAAAAGCAAAAAGGTAGAATATTGATATTACAAACACTGAGATAAAATTTATGACATGTGATTCTCACTAATTACACCTCCCCCCTCCCCTCCACCGAAAGCGAAGAGGAATATTACATACGATTAAACATACTGCGTTGAAATCTGTTTAAGTCTGGTTTAGCGAAAGAGAACTTACTAACATTTTACTGACATTAGAAATAACTAATGCGTCGATTTCTTGCGTCACGAGTTAGAGAAAACAAAATAAAGGCAAAAACTTTTTGAAACATTACGTACGGCGGTGCTGTCTCGAATTACAGTAATTTAATGTCCTTGCGTTTTACAAGGAAAATAACATTTATAACTTTTTGAAAACTGTTTCAGGTGGGTTTCTCCCATCTATAACGTTTAATGAAGGTCTGAGAGGATGATAAATATGAAAGTAATCTCTCGTCAAAAACATCCAGCTTTGCAACTAAACAAAGGGCGATAAACTTTGTAATTAAAACATATGAGCAAGAAATAAAACTATCAGTAGCGTATAAGTAATTTTAAAAAGGTGCAAATAAGTCAGTCATATTAGTCGTTTGCATGTCCCTTGCGGAACTTTGCCTCCCTAACAGCTCTCCTATAGGCATCTCGGTTGTAAGCAAGATGCCCTGCTGCTGATGCATCCATTTATCAACGATGTCTTGAAGCCATCTTCGCTTTGGTATTCCTCTCTTTCTTATTCTCATTACGTATGTACCCTTCAAAAGAATGACTTCTCTAAATTCTCATGACGTTTAATACGTCTAAAATATTTAAGTTTTCTCTGTTTAATCTTCTTTACTAGCCAACCTTCTTCAATATTACGTTCTTGTAGTGTGGATATATTTGTTCTTTTTTGTACATATAATATTTGAAGAACTCTTCTGTAGCATTTGTATTCAAAGGCATTTATGTGTTTCTCAACTGTTTTGTTAAGTGTCCAGGTCTCACGGGCATATGTTGCGTTGGGAAAGATGCATGCCCTTAAAAATCTTATTTTTGTAGTTCTGTCTGTTCCTCTGCGCAGCTTCTTTAACTGTTTTATTTCTTGAAGAGCAATAGACGTCCTCCTTTTTATTTCACTCATTGTATCTCCATTATTAGTATATAATGATCCAAGATATTTAAACTCTTCACCTCTTCCAATTTTTCCTCATTGATATATATTTGAGCTGCCTTATTTTTTATGTTAGCTGTCATCAATTTAGTTTTCTTTTGCATTAAGATAAACGTTTTGCTCTTCACTATTCTTACAGATTGACATAATTAGTTTTTCCATTCCTTTTTGTGTTGTGAACAGTAATGCTATGTAATCAGCATATCTAATCTCTAGTGTTTCATAACCTCCAATTTTTATGGCTTAGTAATATTCTTTGTCTACATCTTCTCTAACATTCTTCATTATATTTTCAGTATACAAGTTAAATAAGTAAGGCGACAGTATACACTCATGATGGACCCCTTGTTTTATGTCACATCAAGTTGTTTAATTCTTTTCTCTGAAATCTCTTCACCTAATCGTTGAAGAATGGAGTAGTGGAATTCCAACACAAACATCTTTTTCATTATGCCAAGATTGAAGGAACATCAGCGAGAAATAGCTGTTGGGATGTTAATTATTGGGTGAACAGTAGCAGCAATATCTCAACATTTTAATGTTCACAGAAACACAATATCACGCCTTCGAAGTCCTTTTAACCAAAATGGTTCTGTTGCTGACAGCCATAGAAGCGGTAGACCACGAGTTACCACCCTTGCACAAGACCGCTACATCCACTTCACGCACCTTCGTAACAGGTTTCTCCAGGCAACATGGACTGCCTGCAACATTCCAGGTGCAAGACGTGTGTCGGGCAGGTCAGTGAGGAACAGACTCAGAGAGGTAAATCTCTTACCTCATAGGCCTGCATTTAGACCAGTACTGTCAGTTCGCCACAGACAAACCCGCTTGACCTGGGCCAGGCACCATGTGGCATGGCCCTATCGTCAATGGAGACGGATCCTATTCACTGATGAGTCCAGATTCTGTCTGCAAAGGCATGATGGGCGTGCTTTAGTGTACAGCCGAAGAGGAGAACGCTTTGCGAATAACTGTGTGCTAGAGGTTGATAGGATGCAGTGTAATGGTTTGGGGAGGAATTTCCTATGCTGGCCGAACAAACCTAGTCTTCCTCAATGGCAACCTTACAGGTTTACGATATAGGGACGAAATCATTACACGCCACGCAATGTCTTTTCTGGATGCTAATGGACAAGACCTGATACTACAGCAGGATAACGCTCGTCCACATGTCGCACGTGTGGTCAGGAACCAGTTTCAATAGCATCAAATTACTGTCTTCCCATGGCCAGCAGTTTCACCGGACCTGTCACCTGTCGAGTACATTTTGGATGAACTGGACCGCAGGTTGCAAAGACGACACAATAGTCCTGTAAACCGTCAAGAATTAGCCCAAGCATTGCAAGAAAAATAGAATAACATGCCTCAACACTTGATACAACATGTCATTGGTTCGATGAGAAGGCGGTGTCAAGCAGTGATAACTGCCCGAGGAGGAGACACGCGATATTGAAACCCTGATTTTCTTTTCTTGGGGTGGTGAGCCACATTAAGTGAGTCTTTTTCACTTTTTTGTGACATGTGAATGGCCTGACAGTTATCATTTTATCTGTTATTGGATAATCAAACATAATGTGTGCCAAATCTTACTTCAGTCATCACCTGAGCACGTTCATGGGGCTTTTTACGGCATTGCACACTTACTTTTTTCCGTGAGTATATATATATATATATATATATATATATATATATATACAGTACAGTATAACCGAATGGAAAGCCGTTGAGAGGAGCACATCAGTATGGTATCAAAGTGATGAAAACAAAAAAAGTTTTAAAACACTAATTGGAGTTCAGTTATGAAATATCGTAACAAGCGCAAAATCGATGATAAAGTTGAAGTTACGATACTGTTCATCGTACATTCACTGACGTTACCTTTTTAAAAGAAAGAAAACTGACGTTTTAAAAAAGGCAAATTTCATTGAAACTGTCGTGTAAACAGCCTGCTCTCAGCGCCCGGGACATTAGGCTGTGAACATTATATTTAGTATACAAGTTGTTGCAAAGATGTTTTCCAGTTAGCTCGGTGGGCGAACCATCGTGTGGTTTTTGTGGATGTAGTTGGTTCTTGATATTGAAGTATATATACAGTGTTATTGTGCCCCGCATTGATTGTGTTGTAAGTATATGTGATATGTGGTTGTTGGTTCTGACCCCACTGAGCACCTCGGACTCAGTTAGGTTGGTTATGTATGAGTTTGGTTAGTAGAGATGATTTCTTACGTACATGTGCTGGGTGTACCCATGGGTACAAGCTCCGACAATTAAGTAATGATCCTAATCCCATAAAAAAAAATTAAATTAAATAATATAAACAACAGTTGAAGATATAACCTGTATTTTATTCAAAGTAAGACCCTTATGCATTGATACAGCGAGTGGCACGATCTAACAAACACTGGAACGACCTCTGCAGTTCTTCTGTTGGTATGGCCCTTAAATTCTATGTTATGGCCCTTTGGATGTCATCAGTATCGTCAAAGAAGCGTCCTTTCAATGGTAACTTTAATTTTGGGAATAGAAAATAATTGCAGGGAGACAAATCTGAGGAATAGGGTGGATGGTGGAGAATACACATTTTTTGGGGGGTCACAAATTCCTCTACAACTACCGCCCGGTGAGCCGGTGCATTATCATGAAGAAAGTAAAAACTGTCAGGTGTTGAATACTCGGGTCTGACTCGGAGAATCCTTTTCAATATGCGTTTCAAAATGCTTAAATAAACTTTGGCAGTGACAGTCTGTTCATCTGGAAAAAAATGACTTCTCTGACTTTTGCAATGATTTCCTCATTACGAACAGAAATTGGGCGTCCATGTCTAGTTGCATTTGTAATCGTTTCCATACCACTTTTGAATCGTGAATACCACCTTAAAATCTGGGCACGAGATAAACAATTATCTCTATAAACTTGTCGCATCAATGCAACTGTCTCAATGGCACTTTTTCAGAGTTTTAAACAGAATTTAATGTTAGCCTTTTGCTCCATGCTAATTACGTGACAATGCACCTGTAACTAGGTCACCAAATGGCGGCTTCTTTGTCGTCTGCTTATCGGGCGGAGATTAAAGGTTACCAGATCACAGATGAAAGCTACCTCTTTGGATTCCATGCTTTGCTTCATAGATGGCATTTTTGTATTGGCCATAATAAAATCAGTCTCATTACTTAATTGTTGGATCTTGTATGTATGGCAAAGTTGTAGTGTGAGTTGGGATTGTGTTAATATATATTATATATAGCCGATAATGGGATGTCATACAGTAATGGTTTTGGTCTATGCTGACAACATGGTATGATTTACTTATGTAAGAGACCTTGAACGACGGTTCAGTTATTCATATTTCTTGTCATACGTTTTGAGTCGTTGCCATGCACATACAGTTTACATGCAATGTTGAGTTTTGATATTATGCTTATTACAGCTGTTCGGAGGGACAGCTTTATATGTTCTAGTGTTCATGATAAATGCTGTTATGAGGGCCCTCACTCTTTTGACAATGCTTTACTTTTCTATGATGTTAATATTCACAGCATTACTGAATATATATAATGTAGAGAACGGAACAACAACACAACTCCTCAGATCATCAGAGGAAGTATCCCCCTCAGAAAAGTGTTTCGGCCCTATTAAACTCCTGACACTCTAAGGGGGGTGGGCCCCTCTGGGCCATGACTCCCAGAGGTCTTGTGAGTTGTTACTTTTTTTTCCCCGGTCCCGGGATTGAACCCATGATCTTCCAGTTGGCACTGCACTTTTGAAGTGCGTCTTAGTGATTTAGCTACGGAGGACTGGTACTGGTTGTGGCACATGAAATTACTTATGTTCTCAATGCTTGTTTCGCATACTCCACAGCCAGCATGAGGCCTTTTCTGCTGTTTCTGAAAGGCTTCTCAATGCCCTTGCTCTTGCTTGTCCTTTTATGCCCCGTTGCTTACATAGGTCATATGCTGATGTTGCTACGAATCCTCTTGCTCCCACTTCTACAGCTATCACTTTTGTCCTGATTCCTGCCCCCTGCCTCAGTTGCTTGACCAGATCATTGTACTCCTCAAATTTGAATAAATGCTGTTCCTCTATTCTAGTTTCGTACGGGACCGTAAGCTCGATCATTATTAATTCCTGTTTTTCTGTGGAGTACACTACAATGTCCGGTCGCATTCCTGTGTTCCTGATGGCAGTCGGGTATTCTCTTCTTCCTGGAAGGTCCGCTATCACATCCCAGTCATTTGTACCATCTAGCAGTGATGGTAAGGGAATGTCCCTGATTTCAATATTTGATGTCGTACCATCGCCCTTCAACCTTTATCAGCCTGGCCACCTGAGAACTGTATCAGTCTGGCCACCTGGGAACTGTATCAGTCTGGCCACCTTGGAACTGTATCACTCATGCGTGAAGGAACAACAATTTTCAGTTATTACAAGAGCAACAGTAACCAGCAGAAATAACGACACTGAACTAGTTACTTGTAATCCAAGAGTCAAAACAAACTATTTATTACACAAGCAGCACGAGAAACAATCAACAGCATCATTAGACTAGATTGCAACACATAATACATAACACATAGCTGCAGTTATCTCCAACGCATAATAATTGGTCAACTTATTACTAATCTAATTAATTACTCATTTATCAAGTTCTTCCACCTAACTAATAACTAAAATATATCATCTCATGTGAGTCAACCAGTCTTCATAGCTATATTCTTTATTGCTTACGCAACTTTCTTCCTAGTCGCTACATATTACTCATATCTACTCAATGGGACAATATCTGATCTCCATGACTCAATACTTGAACTCTTGGTGCAAAACACAAATATTTAAATGCACCAACACATTCATGAATCATACATAATCAAATCAAATTGTGAGTTACAAAATCAATCCTAACAACTACAGCATGGTGACGACAATACTGATGATTCTTCAGTATGAATCATGAGCTCACTCTTGTGTTATGAGAGCAAGCACAACACACATAATTAACATTTATAAAACTCAAAATGATTTGAAAAGATAAAGGACATGATGAATTAATGCAATGCAATAGCACAAAATGCATAACTAAGGAAAACTGGCATTTAAAAAATCAATGAAACTGGTGAAATATGAGAACTAAACAAAATAAGAGTCATGGTGTTCACAACTTACTTCTACCCGACCCATATATCAGGACTTCCATTTCATTCTAACGTCTTGTACTTAATCTAAGCTACCTAAAACATAACTCTCAGCTTCTACTTCATTCTAACGTCTTGTACTTAAGCTACCTAAAACTTAACTCTCAGCATTTTAAACTCTGCTGCTGATTCTCACTTAATTAACTATACAGTTATTTCGTACACCATATATTTACACTCACAAAACATCTGCGATATACAATAACTTACATTACTGAGGGTGACGCGGGAAATAAACTCACAACATAACGCGACATCACGAAACATATCACAACGTAACGTCAAGGACAACACAATCACATTTTTTCCTGCTGTACCTCACAAGAACAAACATAGACTACCTATTGTCTTTCTCTTACACACTGGACAATCACGTGACCAAACAGCGAGGCGCTGACCCTGGCCCCTTCTGCCGGCCGTAACCGAAAAAGCCAAGTTCCCAACTTCATCATCCTCACACTAGCTCGCTTAATTAGAACATCAAATTCACTTATGAAATGTCTGACAAGTCTGCCAACTTTTTATACATCAAAATATCTATTGGCACAGACAGTCTTGTCACCTCTGTATTTTACAAGCCCACCGACAGCCACACCCATTTACTTCACACCTCATCTCGTCTTGAAGCTTGCCAACTCCATCCCATACTCCCAACTCCTCCGTTTTTCACCGCCTATATCAAGATAACTTGGACTTTATGTATCAGTCCTACAAATTATTAGAATTTTTCCGTCATCCCACTATCCAGAAAATGTCCACACAAAAAAAGAGAACCGCGGAGAGGCATTCAGAAAAAAAAATGTTACCCCATCCGACAAAGTTAAATTAGTGCTTCCTTTTCAAGGAAATTCTTTATCGCCATCTGCCGCTAATCCAACTCGACCCCGATACTCGCGACATCTTCTCTGATCTACCTCTATTAGCATATAAACGGTAGTCAAATCTTAAGGACATCCTTGTCCATAGCCACCTGAAGCTGAACCTTGCATATGTTGGCACCAGAAAATGTAACCGCCCTCGCTGTGTTACCTGCCCTGTAGTCTTTCCAACGAAAACGATCACCTTTCCCAAAACTATCCTTACTCTCCTTGAGGGATTAATATGCGAGTGCCGTAATGGGATATATACCACTGTATGCAAAAGGTACAAGACAACGTATATTAGTAATACTGATCTCAAATTAATTGACCACATGCAGAAACATATGTATGATACGTATCACCCAGCATGTTTCGAAACCAGTCCTTAATCATTTCAATGGCCCCAACCACAGAGATAAATCTGATTTTCTGGTAACAGCCATCAAACAATGTCACGCGTATGAGAGAAGCAGCCTAGCGCTTGAGAACCGCTACATTCACGAATATGGGATGCTGAAACCACATGGTTTGAACACCCAATTCAGCTGCACCTAACATTCCAGTCTTCCACAATCATAATTTCTCTGCACGAAGTTCCACTCCTTTCTCACTTGTGACACATAGTTCAAAACCTCCTCACAGCATCAGATTACAACCCATCTGCCCCACCTATAATCACCTATTCCACCTTCTTCCAGTTAGATTACAAATTTATTACTCTCTCGCCTTTCTATGGTTCCCTCCCCCTCCACGTTCTTATTTACGACGCACTTATCACACATCACAAGTCTCCACTTAAACATTATCTACACTCCACCATGCGGACTTCTAAACACATCCTCTTACAAGCCACAGTTTCATACAGGTCACAGCTTACTGCTCCATTCATTTTTTTATTATATTTTTTTCCATTTCTATGCATTCATGTGAATTTATATTTTATCTTTTCTCTCTATTTCTTCGTCCTGTTTGTGTTTTTTTTATATGACTAAGGTTCACACAGAAACGTCACAACTGTATGCTCATTAAATAATAAAGCTGTTCCTACTATTTTTTTCTAGTTTATACCTTTTGAAAAGGAATTCTGTTGTAACTGATTACAGTACGGGTTATTTTAATTAAAAATTCAGTTCTTCTCCTTTCTTATTTAATGATACAGAGAATATTCCAAGAAAAGCAATTCTGTATTTGCTGCTCATGTGGTAATAGATGAAAATGTTGGCTGAGGAATTTATCGATTCCAATAAAATCACCAGCATTGCTATTCCAGTAACAATGTTACGATACCTTCCAGTGATAGAAAGCTCTGGTTCCACACACATTGCAATGAAGAACACAGTTAACGGAACGAAGCAGGCGATGAAGAGTGTGGAGATCATGACAATCATTTTAGAAACTTTCTGGTTTCTGCCGGAAACGTTATCTGCTTGCACAGAAGCCGTAAACTTGTTCCGCCATTTTGCTGTGTTGTGCAGTTTTACCACCAATATTGATGTGCAAACAATGATGGCCAGAAATGCCGTGAAGGGAATAATAATGTTGTTGATGGCGAAAGAAACTTTCTCGACTTTTGTTCGGCCTTCCTTGTAGATTAGGCCAAGTAGAGTTTTGTTTTTGGTGGGAAAAAATTTCAAACCCAGTTCGTTGACCACGTATACGGGAGCTGTGCTGGATATAAGGATGATGAAGACACTTACGATGATTGTGGATACTCTTTTTGGAGTTATGATGCTTTTTATCTGGAAATAATAGTTTAGTAGAAGGAGGTAAAATATATCTATACTACAAGAGCTTAATACTGAAGAAGGCTGGCTAGTAAAGAGGATTAAAGAGAGAAAACTTAAATATTTTAGACACATTAAATGTCACGATAATCTAGAGAAGACCGTCTTAGAAGCGTATATAATGGAAAAAAGAAAGAGAGGAAGACCAAGGCGAAGATGGCTGCAAGACATCGTTGAGGCTATGCAAATGGATGCAACAGCAACAGGCCTTCTTGCTCACAACCGAGAGGCCTACAGGAGTGCTGTTAGGGAGGCAAAGTTCCGCAGGGGACATGCAAATAAATGAATGAATGAATGAGAAGGAGGTGAGTTTTAAATTAAATGATGGTGAAACACGAATGTAATAATAACCTTTATGAGAGGTGATGACAAAAGAAGCAAGATGAGCAAGGATTAAAGTTTGTTCTTGCAAAAACACACATTCTGATATGAGAATTTAAAAATTTACATTTTTTCTGGCTCATAATGAATACTCTATGCGTAAAACATAAAACAAAGCATACATGAACATGTTCAAATAATTACTGTAAATTCATCCAGATATTTACACAGAAAATAATTATGATAAACAGTTTCTTTAACGATGGCGCGTGCTTTAACTGACAGAAATATACTTGTGTTATTTTACATATTGTAAGAGCAACGAGTATATTCTTGCCTCCTATGTCGTATTCAACGAGATATATATAGAGAGAGAGATACAGTGGTATATGGATTATTAGGTAATCAGGCCGTACCACAACATACGTTTAGGTGACAATGTGAACGCTGGTCGTTTCGTGTTGTTACTGAGTTGTTACTGAATGTGGCTAAGATAAAGGTTTTCGGGATTTTTGGAGAGAGCACAGCTGAGTGGAAGCTAGAGGATGGAAGTATCTAAGATCTTTATCTGTCTACACGAGTGCTGAGAAAGTGACTAAACGTGGAGAATGTATGTGAGATCTTGGACTTATGCTTGAACTTGTTCTTTCATGCTCAGGTCGTTGATGCGTCATGGTGAAGCAGGACGTGAAGTGTTCATTTGTTTGGACGTTGTAATGAGCTGAGCTGTCACTACTTACAACATGAGTATCACTCATACATGCATCCACCACTAGACTACGACGTACAGGTATAAGTGGCAAACGTGGGCAGGTACATAGTTTAGTATTGCACACACACACACACACAAAGATAGGAAAGGAAAAGATAAGAGATAGAAAGCAGCAATAATAAATGAGCACATGGAAGTGAAAAATAAACAGCAACAATTCAGTATCTCGGCAGAATGTCTTTGCCAAATAGAAGTGACAGCTTCATACATACGAAGAAATTTTTCCCGTTGAAAGACTAACAAATATTAATAAAATCACATCTGTCCACATTAGCGAAGTACAAACCTTCAGTGGAGCGGTTATACAGAGACATCTCTCTACTGTGATCAAAGCTGTGATCCACGAGGTGATACGAGTGAATGCTGCATGAGGCATGGCACTTGTCAGGTACTGAAACTCTATGGAGTCGAAGGGCAAATCTGCAGTAATAACAGCCGGAGTTAAACAGATGTTCGTCCACGTGACTGTGGTCAGACAGCCCAGGTCGGAAATTGCCAGTCCTAACAAAGAAGAGAATTGTGTAAATTACATGCCATTTCTTGACAGTAAAGAGAGAAAACGGTGACTAGGATAAAAAAGAACACTTTATTGGGCCAATTATTTGATGTCTTGTCATCATTTTGGAAATAACATAATACTTCATGATAGTCGAGTTTGGCTTGTTAGGATTTGGGAGACACAATTTTCCTTTATTTGACCTGGATTTAGAATAACTATTTCATTTGTATCCCCCGTGTGGTACCCGCGATCTGCAAAGTATAGGACCACTGTACCCTACCACGCATGATCGTAAAAGGCGACTAAGGAGGGTTCAGCATAGGGCCAGCAACCCTATCTGGTAAAAAAAAACTATCAGACTGCTACAGAAACAGAAGCAAGAGAAAAAACAAATGCAGATGGAAGGAGAAATGCTTATCAGGAAACTGAGCCCATGAAGGTTGTGGATGAAAGCCAGCCAATGGAAGTACCCAACCCGATGCAGACCTCCTGGAACCTAAACACAAGATGCACATAGGCAGCTGGAATGTAAGAACACTTAACTAGACTGGAAAACTAGCACAAACCATCAAGGAAATGCACAGATACAAACTAGACATACCAGGAATACAAGAAGCAAGGTGGACATGACAAGGCAGAAGGAAATTGACAACACAGCACACAGAAGATACAATAATATGGTCAGGTAAAGAAGATCATCATGAAGGAGGAGTAGCATTGATTATAACAAAAGAAGCATCAAGAGCACTGCTGAAATGGACCCCAATAAATGAGAGATTATTATATGCACGCTTCAACTCAAGATTCACGAAGCTGTCTATTATAGTTTGTTATGCACCAACAGAAGCAGCTGAAGAAGAATTAAAAGAAGATTTTTACAACAGCCTCCAAGCCACAGTAGAAACAATACCGAAGCATGATATGCTACTCATATTGGGCGACTTCAGTGCTAACGTAGGTGAGGGAAATGATAGAAGAAGAATCATGGGAAGAGAAGGAATAGGAGAAATAAATGAAACTGGAAAAAGACTGTGCAGTTTCTGTGAAGAAAACATGATGACCATCGGAGGGACAATTTTCCAACATAAAAACATCCATAAAGTGACTTGGAGGTCCCCAGATAAAACCACAGAAAACCAAATCGATCACATACTAATAAACAACAAGTGGAAACGGTCAGTACAAGATATGCGAGCAATGAAGGGAGCAGATGTAGGAAGTGATCACAACCTTCTCGTAGCAAAAATAAAATTAAAATTAAGGGAAGCCAAAATCGGAGAACACAGAAAGACACGTTTTGATACAACAAAACTGAAAGACCAGAAAACAAGGAATGAATTCTCAAAAGTACTTAAGAACCGGTTCAGTGTCCTACAAGACGAAGCAGAAATGTCCATACTAGAGTTCAATAAAACACTACAGGAAACAGCAAAAGAGATGCTGGGATATCGGAAACGGAGAAAAGAGGAATGGTTAAGCAAGACCACATGGGAAAAGATAGAGCAAAGAAAGGAAATCAAGAAAAAAATACTGAACACCAAAACACAAAGGCTAAAAGAACACGTTTTAAGCAATTATGCACAAAAAAGACAAAGAACATGCCGTCAAGATAAACGTCAATACTATGACAACTTAGCGGAAGCAGCAGAGAAAGCAGCATATGCAAATGACATGAAAACCATATACAAAATCACAAAGCAAATGACAGGTAACTTCAGCACAAGATGAGAGTGCAATAAGGACACATAAGCGACAACTGATCAGTGGAGAAAGAGAAAAAAATTGAAAGATGGAGGGAACACTTTAATACCCTACTAAACAGAACACAAGCAGCACAAACAATAGACTTACCTGAAGCAAAAACGAAACTAAGCATCAATACAGGACCAATAACAATAAGTGAAGTAAAGGAGGCAATAAAGAAGCTAAAATTAGACAGGGCACCAGGTAAAGATGAAGTGACTGCTGAAATGTTGAAAGCAGAAGAAACAGAAACACCAAAACAACTTTGCCGGATATTACAACAAATTTGGGATCTAGAAAAAACCCCAGAGGAGTGGAAAACTGGTCTTATAGTAAAACTACCAAAGAAGGGTGACCTCAGAGATTGCAGGAACTGGAGAGGCATTACCCTACTGCCACTCACCAGTAAAGTATTTTGCAGAATAATCATCAACAGAATTGTACCAGCACTTGATGGAAAACTTCAAGGAGAGCAGGCGGATTTAGGAAAGGAAGATCATGCATAGACCACATATTTGTACTATTATAACAGGCAAATGAGTGGCATAGCACAATAGCTTTTGAGAAAGCCTTTGACATTGTCAACAGAGATGCACTGTGGAAAATCCTAAGATGGCATGGCCTCCCTCATAGGATAGTAAATATAATCAAAGCCCTATATGAGGGTTTTCAGTGCAAAGTGATCTGTGGAGAACATACCTCCAGCAGCTTTAGGGTACAAACAGGAGTGAGGCAGGGATGTGTGCTGTCACCAACATTATTTATCTTAGCAATGGACTGGTTAATGAAGGAGGCAACATCAGACAAACGCAGAGGATTACAGTGGAATCCTTCACAAAGTGCTGGAGAACTTTGACTTTATGGACGACATTTGTCTACTATCAAGCAGCCACAAAGATATGCAAGATAAAATAAATAAGCTAACTTAGAATGCAAACAACATAGGACTAAAGATCAACGTAGGAAAGACAAAGTTAATGAAAAGTTAATTGTTCAATTTTTCTTTGGTTTTTTTTTTTGTTTTTGGTTTTGATTTTGTTCTTTTAACGGAAATAAAGAATAATAAAACTAAACTGAGGTTAAAATCCCCCAGGATAAAAGAAACTTTAATATCAAACTCGAAATCCCGACACTGGTCTTATGACAGAAGAGAAAAGAGTATTATGACGAGAACCTCGCAAGCGTGTGACAGTCTAAATTCTGAAGGCCAGAGATCAAAGCTCTGTATAAATTCCACTATTACTTTATAAACACCAGATAGGAAATTTGTCAGAGAAATTGTACCATACAAAACGCAATATAATAATATTATTTTGAACGGATAGAACAGTACAAAACGCAAAGTAGTAAAAAGGTTCCAAAACTCTTGTTAAAGAAAGAATGCGTAATATAAGATAAAACACATGTGTAGGGAATCAGTGGCATGCACCAATGTACAGTTTTCTTGATATACATTGAGGAAATAATAAAATTATATACTGTTAAAAAAAACACGAAACGAGACAATTACGATGTTGCGATTTAAACTGGTTTACTGATCAGACAAGGGAAAATTGCCTGAAACGTTCACTTGGATATCAACTTCACTTGCTGACATGAATTGTACTCAGTAGATGATTCATGAGCACAGAAAATGGACACTAGTCAAAACAGCATTTTTGACAATAACTCATGGCAGATTCACGAGAATCCAATGAAACTTACTGAACACAAAACTCACTGACCATGTTTTTAAATGCCTATAAAAGATTGATGCTCCTCGAATCAATTCATTTGAAAATTCAACGCACAAATATGACTCTCATCTCACTACAGAACAACAACTCATCGTCGTTCTCTGATACAGGCTAGGGGAGGTCATACACCTTACTGAAACGGAGGCCTCAGTCGCAAAGAATAAAAATCCAAACCAAATTTAATGAACATCATTTCATTGTCAAGGTCTCAGAGTTTCTTCATCCCAAGATTAGAACATTAATTCAGGAAAATGAAATTTTGATACAAGTTTGAAATTTATTGTCCATTACAACTACAGTAGTGCTCCGTTTCTTTTATGGAACAGTATATTTTTTAAAAATAAGCATTTTTCAGTTCACTCGTTGATTGCTGATGACGACGACGACGATGACGATGACTATGACGATGATGATGATGATGATGGATGATGATGATGATGATGATGATGAACTTTAGTTCCTGGCATTTGAAGCTTTTGGTGAAGATCTTTAAAATAAACATCAGACAATTTAAAACAGGCCGTTGTAGCTTTCCTTTGAGTAACTTCTCATCAAGCTCCGCCACCATGAGCTAACACGCAAAACCCGACGTGTGAGACCACCAGGAAGTACTTGATCGTGTGACTTCCAGCAGCGCTGCAGACTTGGAACGGAATTAATTGGCGTTCTTATTTCCTGGTTTCTCTGTAGCCTAGTCCCCGCAGATATGTGTTAACTGACAAGATCTGCGTGGCTGTTCTGTGACAGTTACATCAAATACTAAAGTTAGACGAGTGTACAGAATCTAATGAGAAGTACTGTTGCAAAGAGCATGGTCAGTTATCTGAAAACTTAGCTAAGAGGAAGCGTCTCACATTGAAACTAATATCAAGGATTAAAGGAGAAAAAAGATGACTGGACGCTAATGAAGATTTTACTACACGACATGGACACAGATCTTATTCTATATCATCTGAAACGTTGTTTATGGAGGAATGTGTGTAGACACTGTGATTTTATGGAAGAAGAAAAGCATAACATTTTGACAATTTGCGTAATAGCTATATATCAACGACAGTATATACAACGGCCTTTTATTTCTGCAAATACAGGGATATTTAATGCTTCTATGCGAAGATAGAAGACACCAGATCTAGCAACACAATCATGGTAACCGATAATGCCACTCAAATAATACCACAACCAGCAGTGACAGAAAGTACTCAACAAAACAATGCTCGACAAATTCAACGAAGAACTAACCCATGATTTCTTCAGATGATTCTTGTAACATTAAACGAACCAGCTTTTGTAAATCGCACATCATTTTAAGTGCTGCTTTCTTTCGTCATTCGATGTTTAAGAAAATTGTCAATATTTAAAAGGAGTAACGTTTGCATACTTAAAACCAGTGGTTCCCTAACTTTTTCTGAGCTCGACTCTAAACCAACAATGGTACGTCACCTGCGACCCAGGAAAAAGATTATTTTTAAAACCCGAAACTGAACACAAAATTATTTCAATGAACAGTAGTTAGTGTGGCTTTTTTTTAATAATGAGATTTCAAACACGCAGCAGTGGGACTTTTTTCTTATAGAAAATCTTATGTATGTTTTATTTTTAATTTTAACTTTTTAATCACAATATCTTCCAGAAATCCTGACCCGTACTCTAAAACGGCCATACGTTTGATCACTACCTAACCCTGACAACTATTGAGACCAATTCTAACAATTCTACTTTTAATACTACATGTGCATTATGAGTTCCAAACGTACATGTCATCTGAAACCATTCCGCATGTATTTTTATCAACTGGACAATTCTACACACACACAGACACAAACACAGACACAGTATATATATATATATATATATATATATATATATATATATATATCAGTCACTTGTATGCCCCTTGCGGAACTTTGCCTCCCTAACAGCTCTTCTGTAGGAATCTCAGTTATAAGCAAGATGCCCTGCTGCTGATGCATCCATTTGCAGATTATCAATAATGTCTTGCTGCCATCTTCGCCTTGGTCTTCCTCTCTTTCTTTTTCCTATGTATCCTTTATGTATCCTTCCAAGACAGTCTTCTTTAAATGACGTTTAATATGTCCAAAATATTTAAGTGTTCTCTGTTTAATCCTCTTTACTCGCGAGCATTCTTCAATATTAAGTTCTTGTAGTATGGATATATTTGTTCTTTTTTATGACCATGACATTTGAAGAACTCTTCTGTAGTATTTACATTCAAAGGTATTTTGTATGTTTTTCGGCTATTTTGTTAAGTGTCCAGGTCTCACAGTTATATGTTGCGATGGGAAAGATGCATGCCCTTAAAAATCTTATTTTTGTAGTTCTGCCTGTTTCTTTCCGTAGCTTATTTAGTTGTTTTACGTTTTCATGAGCGATAGGTGTATTCCTTTCAGTTTCCCTCATTGTATCTCCATTATTTAATGATCGAAGATATTCAAAACTGTACTTTTTCCAGTTTTTCTTCATTGATACATATTTCAGCTTCCTTATTTGTTTTGTCAGTTGTCATTATTTAGCTTTCTCCGCTTTAAGATAGAAGTTTTGCTCTTCACTTTCCTTATGGACCGACATAATTAGTTTTTCCATTCCTTTTTGTGTTGTGGACAGTAATATTGTGTCATCAGCATATCTAATCTCTGGTATTTCATAACCTCCAATTGTTATGGCATCGTAATATTCTTTGTCTACATCTTCTCTAATAATTATCATTATATTATCAGTATACAAGTTAAATAAGTAAGGCGGCAATATGCAACCCTGACGGACCCCTTGTTTTTATGAAAAAGTTGTTGTTTCACCATTTATTCTTACTGCTGCCTGTTGGTCTAGATACAGCAGTGATATTAATTGTATCACGTGTGTTGGAAATCCCATTTTTAAAAATTATTTCCCAAAGTTTCTGGTGTTGTACACAACCAAATACCTTTGAATAGTCTATAAAAGATAAATATAGATTCACATTAAATTCTCTGCATTTCTCTATGGTCCAAGCTGGTGATATATATATATATATATGCCTTTACCTAAAAGACTGATGTTCACTGGATCTCCGAACCCTTGCTTTGTGAAACAGATGACATTGACTATATTGGATCCGATGCCAAAAGCTGCAATTACTTGGCATACAACGCTTAACAGAATCCATTGTAAAACTATCAGCACTTCATCATTTATTTGAATATCGTGTTTCTTCAATGTTACATTGTTGTCGAGAACGAACAAAAATGAGTTTTTATCGGTTGTGTTTCCTGGCATTTTAGATCTTTTTTTTTAATCTGAAGTCGATCATCTTTACTTTCATGGAACAAATATTTGGATTGTTTTCTGCTTTGAGTAACATCATTGAGAAAGAAATTTAACAAGACATAATCATGAGAAATGTTTTGAAATACTTTCAATATATGTGTTTATATTTGTCAGTATTTAGAATATTCAATTTTTTTAAAAACTGTAACAAACTTTCGCCGCCCTCACTAAACTGTGTAAAATTAGTTACAAAATTCAAATATGCAAACTCAACTGTCTTGCTTTTCCGTTTTTGGTTTATTTAGTTAACGTCTACAAATATCACTGTACGATTACAATCGTTAGGAATCATAGTTTTAAAAAAAATTTAATATAATATTTAGGTTAAAATTAAGTCCACAGGGATAAAATGTAAGAAACTGGTAATTTTCCTACACAACATTCAGAAATCAAACACACTGAAAGAATTCGACCAAATGGAAACAGAAGTTTCACTTCTATAAAAATGTCAAGAGTGCCACGGACAGCTAAGATAAGAAACAGTGAATAGCACAAAAGGGTAAATAAAGAACAGAACCTAAGTAAAGCCATAGAAAATAACAGTATTTTGAAGTATTCAAAAACAATTAGACAATGAAATGGTACTAAAAACGGTATTAATAAACTTCCTTATTCTCACATTTTGCTTCCTAATTTCACAGCTCTAAATTTGCTAAGTTTTATAACTCTGTTGCTCTAGAACAATTCTTAATTTTATCACTTCATTGCTATAAAAAATGTCTTCATACATGTAACCTCCGAGGTCTTAATCTTGTTTCATACGTTCGCTGCTATCTCACAGCCTGATCTGATAGTTCAAATAAATCTACTTTCGCCGTGCCAAAAATTAAAAATTCTAATAGTTCACAGAACTAAAAGATCTAAGATGCATATTAAGCACTGCAAATAAGCACATTTTGAACAAGTGTTTTATAGAAATTCTCCATGCTTTTCATATTACAAATCTCAAGAGAAAGATCAAATCTTTCACAATGTTGCTCCCTACTTAAGTAACATTACTCCCTTTGTAAATTCATGTATTCTAAAAATAAGTCAAGGATAGTCCCTGTATGAGGCTGGAAATAAGATGACTCATAGGTAAAGTATAATATTTGTTATACAAAGACCCTTTATATTTTGTTCTCGAATACTCATTTGAAAAAGCTTCTTAAAATTTAAGCTTTTAAAAAAGAAAAAAAAATACTACATAAAAAAGCTACCCACTTCATAATTCAACTAGCACAACAAAGAAAAATTACATACCGTTTCTATTATAATTTTATCCATGTCAAGTGCCAAAACGCTGGCATTTTGATGATACTACATATACTGAGCTACACTAATTCTCACTAAATACACCTTGACAGTGAAAAGGAATACAATTATATCATGCCATGTTGTGCTAAATTTTCTACAAGTCTGGTTCAGCGAAAGACAATTAACAGTTTTCTGACATAAGGGATAATTTATGTGCTGACTTCCTACGTTCCGAGTTTTAGAAAATAAAATAAACGCAAAAGTTTTGGAAACATTAAAGAAATATACGTCAGTGCTGCCTCGAATTATAGCAAACTGATAAAGTTTCCCTTGTATTGTACATGGGAAATAATATTTATAAATTCTTAAACAGTTTGAAATAGGATTTCTTTACCTAGAAAATTTAATGAAGGAATTTAATATGGAAGTAATCTCTCGTCAGTAACATCCAGCTTTGCAACTGAACAAAGTAAAAAAAAAAAAGCCTTTGCTATATCTGAATTTTAACACAAAATAAACGCAAAAAAGCCTACGTGGAATAGTGTAAGAGTAATTTTTGCAAGTTGACGCAAATAAATAAAATGTCTACATAGAAGGTTGAGAATATACTACTTGAAAACGTTAGAAATTGTAAAATATTCATTTTACTGAGTGTGTATCCACTGTAGGGAGATTGGACAAAAAGTAGACTAAACAAAAAAAAACACGTAACTGATAGATATAACCGAATGCACAACTTGAGAAAGAACATCAGTGTGGTACCAAAGTTATCAAAGGAAAAGTCTCAACAAATTAATCAAAGTTTAGCCATGGAATATCAAAATAAATGCAGTTTTTTGAACGATGACAAAGCTGAACCTGCGATGCTATTCCTCATATATTCACTGATAGTACATTTTTAAAAAAAAAACAAAACAAAAAACGTAACAGCAGTTTCATGGAATCTTTCGTATGAGGTTTATCTAAAAAAGAAACCTAACTTTAAAAAAAAAACAGCTTTAATTATTATACATAGATCTTAACATAGATCTTAAATATTTTGGACACATTAAACGTCATGATAATCTAGAGAAGACCGTCTTGGGTGGGTAAATAATGGGAAAAAGAAAGAGAGGAAGACCAAGACGAAAATGGCTCCAAGACATCGTTGATCATCTGCAAATGGGTGAATCAGCAGCAGGCCATCTTGCTCACAACCGAGAGGCCTACAGGAGTGCTGTTAGGTAGGCAAAGTTCGGCAAGGGTCATGCAAATAAATGAATGAGATCTTAACCAGACTTGTCTCCTTTAAAGTATCCGCCACCCCCTTTATTTATACACGGCTCTCAATTTTTTTTCGATTTCTGGAACGAGTCCTGAAGCTACATAGCTTTCTAGAACAGTGCGTAGGACCCGTGATGAATTTTCTTCTATCTCTTCTATCGTTTCAAATGGGCGAACTTTCAGGGTAGATTTCAACTTCTGGAAGAAAAAACCCCAGAAGGACCAAATCTGGAGTGTAGGACGGCTTCAGGATTAGAGTCACCTCGTGCTTCGCTAAAAAAAAAAAAAAATCGCCAATGAGGAGCAGTAAGTGAGCAGGTGCACCGCCATAGTACAGCATCCAGGTTTTTTATTCCTTTCCTCAGACCTCTGTCGAACTGCCGCTATCAGAGGTGACATGGCCTTGAAGTAAACCTGTCCTTTTACTGAATGACCACGTGGAACAGACTAGTGAAGAAAGATGTCCACGCAGTCAGACAAGATGTCACCTTCACTTCTCTGACGTGCTTGTTTGTTATTTTTGTTCAGCCGGCCAAGCAGTCTCCCATCCACTGCCATGACCGCTATTTTGCTCCGATAACGTACCCGTTCGTTGACGATCTGCAAATGGATGCAGCAGCGGCAGGCCATCTTGCTCACAGCCGAGAGGCCTACAGGAGTGCTGTTTGGGAGGCAAAGTTCCGCAAGGGACATACAAAAGAATGAATGAATGAACGTACCCGTACACCCACATTTTCTCGCCTGTTGTGATACGTTTTAGGCTTGTATTACTATATAACGACGTAACAACTCCTGACTGACTGCGACACAGTTACCTTTTTTTTTTTTTTTGCTCGTCTAAGTAATAATAAGAGAGTTCGCACAAATTTTGCAGGATCACTATACATCTACAGCTTTTCAGTCAAAATTTTGGAACTCTGACTTTTACTGATGTCTACTTCTTTTAGCAGCTTCGTGGATACTGAGGCGACGACTTTCACGGACTTTCGCGACTTTCTCAGTGTGATCATCCGCCGTTGACGTGGAAGGCCGTCTGGTTTTGGAATTGTCGTCTTCGATGGGCGTGAAATATTGGTACCTTTCATGAGATACGAGCTGCTTAAGCAATTCTCTCCATGAGTTTGCTGCGAAATCTGAAAAGTCTTGATATAAACTTTTGACAATTTTACACAGAATTTCATGCTTTGGTCTTCCGGATATTTCATATTTAAACCTATAGAAAGTCGCAAAAAACACAGAGGACATGTTCACTCTACTGCATGTATTCGATGACTGACTTAGGTTGCATGAACCCGCAAATGGAAGGCTCAAGGTCACTGCTACGTACTTTCGCTGTGGCAAGTCTTGTCTGCTGGCTCGTTGGCGCCCCATTTAAGAAGTCCGGTTTCTGTTAGGATAAGCTGCAATCAAACTAACAGTTTCACAGTACTGAACACATTCTTAATACGAGGAAAAATCAAACAGTAAAAGCACTTTAATGTGTATTACTTTTAACAATGAACAAACAAACATAAAGTTTATATTATTTCTTCACATAGTCTCTTTGTAGGTCGATGTACTTCTTTAATTGTTCCACTATCTTCTTCTTTCCTTGG
This sequence comes from Achatina immaculata, assembly GCA_009760885.1. NCBI lineage: Eukaryota > Metazoa > Mollusca > Gastropoda > Stylommatophora > Achatinidae > Lissachatina > Lissachatina immaculata. The sequence continues at coordinate 59,112,836 of CM019718.1, read as the reverse complement.
GAGAAAACGCTTTTCAGTATCCAAAAGGTACCCAAATAATACAAAAAAGCAGAGTGTTTAATTTTTCATCTGTTTTTCATGTTTATCTGTTGTGTTGTTTTGTATGTGATCCTTGAAAGAGGATCTCTGCCGAAATATTGGATTGCTGTATGTTCTTTCTTCATTTATGCGTACTCATCTTACTTTCTGCCATTCTCGTTCTTGTCAATTTTCCCTCTCTCTTTCTATCTTTTCTGTAAAACTGAACCTTTTACCTTTGTCCACCTTTATTAAATTTAGGTCTGCACGGCTTCCTTAAACTCACCATCAGAGGTGAACCTACGACGGCGCACAGCCTCTCTAAGTAGACCGAAGACAGGATAATTGTGTGGTCCCAAATCAGGGCTGTAAGAGGGATAAGGAAGACGTTCAACCGCAGCTACTGCATTTGCCTACACCGTTGTGACCGCTGATTTGGAGGTTAGGGGGTGTGCATTTTTTGGTGCAGCAAGACTGTTTCCGGCACCATTCTTCTTCTTCTGCTTCAGAACTTTCTACCCAGTTTTAAGTTTTTTACTTTCGTACTGATCCGACATCCTACGGTGGATTTCAGTAGGTTTAACTCGCTTTACACAAAGAAATCTCACTACAGTGCGTCGTTCAACAATGGTGCAATCCCGCAGTCGAGCGCCCATGTTTATTTGACCTTGGTATTCAACTAACTAGAAGCAGAGCGCTGCGCTCTAAGTGTTCGAACTGTCCATCAGCTTTTGGGAAAGTATTGTATTGCCTCGGCTTTTATTCGTTGTGGTTACCGTGAAATTTTCTAATTGCATGTGCTTTTCAACTCTCCATTCACATCGGAGTGTTTTTTCATAAAAGTTCTACCTCTTTCTGTGGTGTTTGACAGTCTTTTCCTTGTAGTTTTTTTAGTTAATATTCACAAATGTTCGAGGTGGGTTTTTTTTGTGTGTAGATTTTTCATTTCGTGAACTAAATTATATTTAATAATGAAACACAAACAAACTTGTCGGTGCAGTGGGTTCATTCAGAACGTCAGCAATATCCATCCATCCATCCATCCATCCATCCATCTATCCATCCATCCATCCATCCATCCATCCATCCATCCATCCATCCATCCATCCATCCACGCTAATGGATGAAGACCTCAAGTTCACTAACCTTGCCGCATCGTACGATGTCGCATTTCTCCATTTCACGGAGTCTGTGGCCAGATATAGCACGGTATACCTGCTATGTCGCATGCTCTCCTTCTCTCCGGTCAAAAGTCTTTCGTCAGACTGTTTCTGGTGGATCTAACATCCCTCTTATTACTGCTATAACAACAGTTTGAGAGTATTTTCTGAGCACTCCACAAATGTTTCCTACAGATTTTGCTATAATTATCATAGTTTCTCTGCTGAGAATAAGCATATCTCTTTTACTAATGATAATACAGTCATATTTTATAAGTGTTTGTCGGTTGTTGGACTTGGCAGGTATTTTTATTAGTGTGTCAAACTACACACGAGCACCTGCTACTGTACCTCTCCTTGAGTTTGGTCTTTAAGTAAAAAATGTGATTCCCTGCTCAAATGCAGCAAGTGGTTTGCACGTTCATTAATTTTGTCCTAAGTTGATGTTCAAGTGTTGAATCGTTGCGGTCAATGCTTTAATGTTTGTATGTATATGTGTATGTGTATGTGTATATTTATGAGTTTGCGTTTGCAGTAGAACAGATCTGATACAGTGTTTTGAAAGTAATTAGAAACAAACAAACAAATGTGCACAAAAGAAAAATTACAAGATTAAAATTTTCAAATGCTCAGCGTCATAAAGTTTATTACTGTTTGAGCTGTGGACTTCTCTTTATAAAATGAATGTTCCTGCCAAAGTTTACGGGGCAATATATACGTGTCTTATGAGTTTTCCTACAAAACACATGCACCCTGCTCTAAGCTCAAAAATATACACTAGCTAAGAGTTTGAAGAAACTTTGGTAGTTCTTTCATTCTTTCTTTTCCAGAATAACTGACATAATATGTCTCTGTATTTACAACTCATCTTGTAGTATATGAAAATATTCGCAGAAGAATTTATGGACTCGAGGATAAGACCGACTCCCATTGCTATTATAATTATGTTTTTGTACTTGCCGTCAAATGACAGTCCTGGTTCTAATGTCATTGCCAAAAAATTAACACAAACAGGGATAAAACAGACGATGAAAAGTGCTGAGATGAGGACGACCATTTTGGTTACCTTCCTGTCTCGAATGGAAGCGTTGCTAGCTTGTGACACACTCGTAGATGTGTTCCGCCATTTTGTTTTCCTTTGGAGTTTGACTACCAGAGTAAATGTACAGATGATGATGATGGTGAAGGCGCTGAAGGGAACAAACACGTTGTTCACAGCAAATGACACTTTCTCTACAGTTTCTCTGTTCTCTGTGTGAACGAGAGAAATGAGGGTCCTGTTTCTCTCGGGGGAAAACACCAAAGCCAGTCTGTTGACAACATAAACCGGGGCCATGCCACACACGAGGACAGCGAAGATGGAGACGACTGTGATGACGACCCGCTTTGGTGTTATGATATTTTTTACCTGCGTGGAAAAATGGAGAAAGTTTTAAAAGAAACTCCTCAACAGCAGCATGGGCTACTCAACCCTAAAAGAATAAGAAATAAACTTATTGATGGGACGTCATGTAAAGATGGCGCAGAAGAAAAGGGCTTCCAGTTATCGATGTTAACTCTTTCACTCGACAACACTGGCAAGGTTGCTAGATCTAGTACGCCTATGCAAATCAATGCTCACACCGATGTTTGGGTAGAGTAAGTAAAATGAAAAATGGCACATTTCTAACCCGAACTATTTTTTTTTTAAATTATAGAATAGCTTCCTTTTAATTTCTTTCTACCAAAATTTATTCTGCAGAGAATGGAAATTAATACAGGAGTGCAAGAGTTACGGCAAAAGAAAAGAACGAGCCAGACAAGAGCGCTCAAGAGCAACCTGTGTAAAACAGGCGACAGACTAGATAGCTAACAATAGAAAAGAAAAGAAGCAAATGTCTTGATTCATTCATTCGCATGTCCCTTGCGGAACTTTGCCTCCCTAACAGCACTCCTGTAGGCCTATCGGTTGTAAGCAATATGCCCTACTGCTGATACATCCATTTGCAGATGATTAACGATGTCTTGCAGCCATCTTCGCCTTGGTCTTCCTCTCTTTCTTTTTCCCATTATGTGCCCTTCCAAGACGGTCTTCTCCAGATTATCATGACGTTTAATGTGTCCAAAATATTTAAGTTTTCTTTATTTAATCCTCTTTACTAGCCAGCCTTCTTCATATTAAGTTCTTGTAGTATGGATATATCTGTTCTTTTTTGTGTCCACAATATTTGGAGAACTCTTCTGTAGCATTTACATTCAAAGGAATTTATGTGTTTCTCTGCTGTTTTGTTAAGTGTCCAGGTCTCACGTGCATATGTTGTGATGGGAAAGATGCATGTTCTTACAAATCTTATTTTTATAGTTCTGTCTGTTCCTCTCCACAGCTTCTTTAGCTGTTTTACTTTCTGAAGAGCAATAGATGTCCTCCTTTTAATTTCCCTCAATGTATCTCCATTATTAGTTAGTAGTGATCCAAGATCTTCAAAACTTTCCACTTCTTCCAGTTTTTCCTCATTGATACATATATCAGCTGCCTTGTTTGTTTTGTCAGTTGTCATAAATTTAGTTTTCTTCACATTAAGATAGAGGTTTTGCTCTTCACTGTTCTTACGGACTGACATAATTAGTTTTTTTTATTCCTTTTTGTGTTGTGGACAGTAATACTGTGTCATCAGCATATCTAATCTCTGGTATATAATAACCTCCAATTGTTATGGCATCGTAATATTTTTGTCTACATCTTCTCTAACATTCCTCATTATATTTTCAGTATACAAGTTAAATAAATAAAGTGACAATATGCATCCATGACGGACCCCTTGTTTTATGTCAAACCAACTTGTTGTTTCACAGACAGCAAATCTCTACGATTATTATCTCACTGGAGGACAGTAGCTCAGGGTGAATGTAGCGGTTAGTGACTTGACAAGGACCCCAGTAATGCTCCCTGTAAACAGACTTTACTTAGGCCAAGGGAATAGGGAATCAGATATGAATGTAAACCTAAAAATAAAACATGCTGAAGTCGGATGTGTCGTATCGAAAGAAGTTGATATCACAGCCAAATTGTAAACTATGGCACAACGCAACCACCGTTTTTTGTGAGGGTGATCGCAGAAAAGATTTACAGTATGTGGTAGAATGAACAAAAAATCCTGTATAAACGATATTTATTACTACAAAAGCATAAGTAACTAATGCTCTAACACACAGATTTCTGTTTAACTCAATTAACTCCCTTGCTTTTAAAACCGAGCTACATGTAACTAAAGAAAATGGCATTGGAAAATTATTTACAACAGCATTTAAAACTTAATCGTGATGTTCTGCTTAATTTTGTTTTCAAATCTTCAGAGTCACCATCTAAACAAAAGAGAGTATAATACTACATATTTACTCAACCTTCATAGGTGCTGTTACACACATACATCTCTCTAGTGTGATAAAGGCCGTGTACCAACCAGTCACCCTGGAAAATGTCGCGTGTGGCCAACCACCTGTCAGGTACTGAAATCCTGAAGGCTCAAAAGGCAAGTCCGCTGTTACCATCGCAGGATTCATGCAGATGTTCGTCCAAATCAAAGTCACTAAACAGCCCAAGTCTGATACAGCCAGGCCTATGTTTGAAAGAATAAACTTGTTATCTGATTTTTAAAAAAATGTTGTTTCTAAATCATAAATCTTTTTAATGAGATCATCTGTGACTTCATTTCATTGGACAAATAGTGAGGTTATCAAAGAGAAATCCTGCAAACAAAAGTAGTGTCTAATTTTATATATTCTTCTTCTTCTTCCTCCTCCTCTTCTTCTTCTTCTTCTTCTTTTCTTCTTCTTCTTTAGCTTTCCGAGCCATTAAGGCCCATTGTTGCAGATAAAGTTCGCCTCCATTTCTGTCTATTACTAATCTTCTCTCTCCAGCTGGTGACACCAATTTATCTTCTTGTTATCTTTCCATCTCTGTCTTGGTCTACCCCTTGGTCTTGTCTCCTTCCTCTGTTCTTTTCCATTCTTTCTACATGCCAGCGTAGTCTGTTCAATTTCAAGACATTTATAATTCGTTGGGACGTTGAGATTTAAATAAGCTGTTCAGTGCAGTGTTATTTCGAGCTCTCCATTCTCCACCTTTATCCTTTATGGGCCCAAAGATTTTTCTTAGGATCTTGTTCTCAGAGATCTGTAACTGTTGTTCACTTCTTTGCTATATTCTACGTTTCTGATCCATACATGACGGCTGGTCTTATTATAGTTTTGTAGATTGTTATTTTGATGTTTTGGGACGGGATTTAGGATTTTAAAAGGTTTTGCAAGGCGAAGTGTATTTTATTTCCCATCTGTACTCTGATTTTAATTTCCTCTCTTACTGTGTTGCTTCTGTTGAAGGTTGTGCCTAGATATTTGTATGTTTCTGCTTTCCTAATGATCATATCTCCAACATGTATATAATCTGGATCACTCTGCCTCTAGTCTCTTGATATCTTCATATACTGTCTTATCTTGGTTAATGGTCAAGCCCACTTTTAGTGACACATCTCTCAGATGTATGTAGGTAATGTTGACTTCTAGCATAGTTTCCCCCACTAGGTCAGTATCATCAGCGTATCCCAGTATTTTAGCCTGTTCTTCTGTACTGCTTTCTTTTTTCACTTGTGGTCCTCCAGATTTGAGGATGGAGTGAGTCCAACGACCAAAATTTAGTAAAAAGATTCATGTTGAGGAGCAGACGGAGAAAAAAAATAGTTGTATATATACAATTTTAAAACATCTACATTTTAGGGAGAAAAAAAAAAAAGAAGTGTCTTTTTGGAAGAAAGAAATAGATAAGAATATGTAGATAATAGGTCAGACGCATGAAAAAAATGATAAAGGAGTGGACCAGTCACATACTACTTATGGAAACAGAACAAATGATTCAAGGAGGCTATGAACTACAAAGCACAAAATGAAGTTACAAGACAAAATCAAGCGCACATTGAAACAAAACAAATAAACAGAACTCTCAAAGAGCAGACAGAACGAGATGAGAATCAAAGATGTTCTAACCTGGATTAAAGTGAAAGTTTTTATCATTGTCTATGTGGTCCAATGTGGTGATGTGATATTGAACATGCATGAGAAAAGAAAACATTTGTTCCCTAATTTGTGGCAGAATCTCATCCAAGTTCGAGTCACGGTAGATAGGGTCTCGGACACAAATTTTCTGTCTGTAAAAACTCTTCTTCTCCCGCCCCCCCCCCCCTGTTTTTCTGTTTTCATCCAATTTGGGGTCCCGAAACGCACTAGGCCCACCTTTAAAACTGGTTAACCAGGTGGGGCCTAAAGTATGTCCGGCTTAACCCCTTTCATATCCTCTTCTCGTAAGGGGGAGTAAAATTAGAAGCCCAGATTGTACACTCTGTGGCCACTGCTTTTAACAAGCAGCCATTAATCCTTCAACTTAAAGTACTCGTTTCTCGTCAGTGGAGTTTGGGGAACTTAACTTTAAAGTATCTCGTCAGTGGAGTTTGGGGAACTTAACTTTAAAGTACCTCCTCGGTGGAGCTTGGGGAACTTAAAAGTATCTCATCAGTGGACTTTGAGAAAATTCAGCTATAAAGTATCTTATTAGTGGACACTGGGGAACTTCAACCTTAAAGTATCTTGTCAGTGGACATTGGGGACCTTCAACTTTGAAGTATCTCGTCAGTTTACATTGGAGAAACCGCTATATAAGCTGCAAAATTAGTTTCATTTAGTTAACTTTTTTGAAGAAACGAGACAAGCTCTTGATAATAAAAATAACCGAAAAAGAACTGATTAAAACCTAGTTATACGACAATAAATAAACAAATAAAACTAAACGGTAATTGTGAAGATGGCTCCAACATAGAACAGATAAGATCAGTTTCTTGTACTTAGATAAAGCACGATGAATGTCAGTGGAAATGATAAAGAAATAATACGGCGTGTAATGACAGATATGATTTTTAAAGTAAATAAACAAAGTAAATAAATATAGTAAATAAATCAGCTAAATATATGTATGCAGAAACTATTAAATGTATATGAATCGAAATTATACAGCCACTCCCAGTCATCAAGTTCTCGTCGGTGCTACAGAGTATGTACATAGCTGTTCTTTTTCAAAGAGCTAGAGGGAAGCACTTGCCGATTTCTCCGAATGTAGAGATAATAGCCCTTTACCACAACAAGGGCCGCTTACTGCTAAAACAATGTTTTAAAATTTTAGGACAACTTCAGACTCTAATGTAGATGTTCCTAAATGAACGTCAGCAAAACAAGGACAGAAAAACAAACGACGATGTTCTCAAAGGTGTTGTTTCAGAACAACGGAAACAGATAAAATTATAACTGAAAAAAAAATGTCCTGAACATGTTATGAGAAGACAAGAAGTTGGAGAACTAGGTTATGACTTGAAAAAAATCAAGGGAAAAAAAAGGAAGAGATAAATGTCAAGAGAAAAAATCTCAGCGGACGGGCCACATGGCATGGAATAAAAAAACCATTGAATTGATTGGAAACACTAAGAACACTACCAGATGTACAAGGATGATCGTCAAAGCTGCCACAGCAAATAATAATAATAATAATAATTCAAAGATGAACTGCGAATTAAAACATCCATTAGTGGTTTTGTAAACTAAGACCATTACCAGCCTTTGTTTTGTTAAAATCATAAATGAATACCTAACAAACTAACGTTGACTGGATCTCTGAAACCAAGCTTAACAAAACAGATTATGTTTATGACGTTGATCATCGTGCCAAAGATGTCTATCAGTTGACACACCACACCGTAACCGATCCACAGGAAAAGTGTCAACGTTTCCTCGCTGATCTGTAGAAACGCTCTCTGATGCATCTGTTGTATGACTCACAACCTCCCACAAATCTGTTCCGTTTGATCTAGCCAGTTTTTTTTTTTTTGGTTTAGTTTAATTCTTTAATACCGAACACTTGACAGCTACACAAGCTGATGACAGATTGGTTATTGTTGTAAGATGAGACATTTACACTGTATGACCACATGTCTTATACCAATATGTGTATACATATTTGGTTTCAGGTTCATTTTTATTTGCCATTTTCATTTTTCTGTTTTAATTGTTGCAGGGAAAACTGACAAGAGCTACGAATAATTGTCAGGTTTCATATTTTCAAGTGATCTGCGTAGACGCGCTCTAACAGAATGTGTGACCATGACTATTTATAGCAGCCACTATAACAGTTTGGCCGTACCGCTATCTACACAAAAAATATGACTACTGGATTGATTGAATCTTCATGTGGAGTACAGTTTCAACTTATAAGTTTCTTCTTGTTGCTGGTGTTCTAACCTTCACCTAATTTTCTGTATTATACACTAAGAAAATACAACAGGACACACAGGCTTTCAATTCCACAAAAGATAGTAAAATACAACAACTTAAACATAACTTGGCAGTCTTCCGACCAAAACAAACTGGTCAACAATAAGAATTCCCACAAAGCCAATTGGTGTAGTTTATCATCAGACAACACACATTTATTTAATGGATCAAAATGAGGGGTGAAATCATGATGATGGGAATGTAGCCATCAGGCTGAACAGAAATTCACAGTAACAAATGCCCGGCGTGAGATGACCTCTACGCCACATGGGCAAAGAAAACCTTACAATGATTCATACATACAAAAAATCATACTTACAAGCTTACCCAAAGACTGCAACTCACACAGGGAAAATAAACTAAACTAATTCTAACAACAACAATGCTCTCTCTATCACATTTCTTGAGACAAACACACCGTTCCACAAAGCACGTCCATCCCGTTACACATTCACACCAAGACTCCCTCACGACCAGTTTTTTTTCACACGGACCTTTCTAACGACGTTTTGCACAAGGGCCTTCCTAACGACATGTCTTGTGGTCAAACACAATTATTAGCACTACACAAATAATCTCTGAATAGAATTGCTATTCTGTTACAGAATATCTCCCCACCCCCTAAAGGTAGATATTTGGCCCTCAAATATCTTCAACAAAAAATTATTAACTTTTACAGAAAACTCTCAAAAAAAAAAAAGAATTAATCAAACTAATCACTATCCAACACTACCCTAATTCTACCCACAAGGTGTACCAAGGTGTACAATATTCAAATAACTACCTACTCTTATGTGTATATTCAACGCTATGAGTAGTAAAGTATAACATATGCAATCTCCATAACAACCCATCCTATATCTGTCACATGAGACTGTCCGCAACATGGACATAACAGGAAAATGAGTAAAAGGCAATCCGCCTTACAATAAGTCCTATACACATGAAATCATACTCACAACATTCCACCTAAAACCTCAGCCATCAAGAAACCTAATTCCTCCAACTAACTACTAACAAATTGCCACTGCTAGAAACTCTTCCTAAACGAGATTCCCTCTACATCAAAACGACTAAAATTCTTCCTACAACAAAACAAGTAAGGCTCTTGCTACACAAAACAAGTAAGGCTCTCCTCTTTAGACTAATCGTGAGTGGTATTTATACTATTCCTATCCACTCAGTTTTCTCCATGCTGCACGCTTTTCCCAAGACCCCCGCTCAATGGTTGCAACCAACCTACCTCTCAAACAAGGGTACTCACTCTATTAATTATTTCCTAAATACCAATCCTGGGTATAACCCCTAGCCTGTACTGCTATAATATTCCCCCCTCCCAAAAAGTAGAGTTTTGTCTGTCAAAACTTTCAAAAACCCAATCTACTTATCTAAATCATACTCCATGCTAATTCAAAGATAATAATCGACTCTCAACATAGAACATCATACTCTGACTATACCCATAAACTGTTCGTGTGACATTCGGCTATACTCAGCCCATGTCCACTTCATATACAATCATCTATTTCTATTATGTGTGACTCCTCAATACACATACATAGAATAGGTAAACTCTGGTACCATATATAATCTGCTATTACTGACAAATGCAGCTATATGCTGTACATACGCAGAATAGGTTCATCTGGGTTACAATTATTAATCATCCATTCGTAAACATATGTAAATATCCATTAAAAATATGCCGAACAGGCAAAACGTTGGTATCATATATAATCATCCATTCTTAAACATATGTAAATATCCATTAAACATATGCAGAATAGGCAAATCTTTAGGTATCATATATAATCATCCATTCTTAACATATGTAATTATCCATTAACATATGCAGAACAGGCAAAACTTTGGTATCAGGCTAATCCACCTTTTATTTATCCCCAAAGGGACTGTGTCACGTACCATATGTACGCGCAACAAAACAATGTAATATCTAGGTCCTTAAAAAAAAAGACCCCCTCTGGTAATTTCACCTTAGGGTCGGTCACATGGAATCTCTATGTTCCGGCCTAGGTACCCAATCAGAGAACCACAGCTGTTTGTGTAATCTCCTCATAACATCACATCCGTGGTAATAATGTCACATCCAAGGCAATGCTGTCACATCAAAGATAAATAACCAATTTGAACATGGTAAATGCCATAACAATTGGCTATTGATAAGTCATCATCAGTAATGTCACGTTATTCAAGGCTACATGATTTATCATCCATCCTAATTAACTACTAATAAATCCGTTATACAAAAAATAAACAGAGGAAAAAAAATACATTCACTAATTGCTGCACAAGAACTATATAATCCATAAAAAAAATAGGCTTAAGAGAATCTCCAACTGCAGCCTTAATCTCCCAGGGACTTCCCATATGTAGCAGTGATACTTCCAGGGCTTCTGGTACATTTCCAATGCACCGCATGACAAAGCCCAACCTCTTCCATAGTACATGACTCTTTCTGGAAAAACTCAGATATGGAACCAATAATCTATAACAAAACAAAAAAAAAACAATATTAGCAATATCCAATCCACTCAAAATAATCCAACCATACTTGCACCTAATACAGTCCAGAATAATTACTGTACTTTTAGTTAAATAAGTTATAACAGCAAATGGGAATCTTCCAGAAAAATTTTAACTAAGAATCCTCAGTTTTCTAGCACCTATCAGAGTAAAAAAACTGAAATTAATGACACATACACTAATGTCAAATATCAATATCATCCTTGCTAATGCAAAATCACAACAAAATGGTGAACTAAATGCTAATTAATTGCAATCCAGAAAAATTCCACATCAGAACAAAATAATTGTCCCTAATGTATAAACACAATAATGCTCCTGAAATTTCTAGATAATCCATGCAGAAGAAGCATATCTGGCCACTTCCAATCAACAGAATGTTCATTTCCAAAAACAAATTTTTTTCCACAGGTGAAGGTAGTCCAAAAAGTTACTATATCCCTCCGTATGAATGTCTGGCGACTGGAAGAATCAGAACTACTCAATTGTCCAACAAACTTCCAAAGAGAATGACAGTAAATAAATCCAACATTCACTATTTGCTATAATTAATAATGTTCAGTCTGCATGATCTGGCTTGACTTCTTGCTGAAATTTCAGAGGTCACAGTTAAGTTACAAATTGTTACCTGTCCCCTCCTACACAGTACCAGCGAAGTGTACCGTACAAGCTGCACTGGTTCCTGGCAGGATACTGGTTCAGGATCAGCTTCACTGGACTGGATACAAGCTACTGGTATGGCTTTATCCACTATGCTGCCTAGGGCCCAGGAGCTAGAGGTGCCCACCAAGATTCTGAGCAAGCTGGACATCGTCGACGCCTTGAGTAGACGCCTCAAAGACTCGTCAACACACCCCTGACGCCAATTCGAAGGAAGAAAAGGACGCCAATGCAACTCAACTCCTTTCCTAATCTAGACTCCTTTTCTTCTCCGGCAGAAGATGTCGGGAAGCCAATGCTGACAGAACTACCAACCGAAATTCGAACGCTAGCTAGCTAACCAAACTCCAATCTTCACTCCCTAACTAACTACAAACCTATCAACTCCTAATATATCTACAGTCAGCTTCCGAAACTTAAGCTAGCTATCCTTACTCTACAACATATTTGCTGATGACCAAAACAGTAGTCTGCCATGTTTGAGAGCCGAAAACGAGGCCAAGGTAAACAGGTCATCGATCGACAATCGTAATCTAGGGCATGGTAACAATAGACAAAACTTTGTGTGTACTACACAACTGGAGACAAAAATACTACAACCTGGAGACTTGCCAAGACTTCACAATTAGAAGTATGAACCGTGCATGAAACCAGCAGCCCACGAGCAACAACTAAAACACTTTGTGACAGACCGTGAAAGAAAGGGCTGGTCACGGCACCACTCTAACAGGGAAAATAAACGAAACTAATTCTAACAACAACAATGCTCTCTCTATCACATTTCTCGAGACAAACACACCGTTCCACAAAGCACGTCCATCCCGTTACACATTCACACCAAGACTCCCTCACGACCGGTTTTTTTTTCACACGGACCTTTCTAACGACATGTCTTGTGGTCTACGCAAACACAATTATTAGCACTACACAAATAATCTCTGAACAGAATTGCTATTCTGTTACAGCGCATGCACGCTGATGCCATTACTGGTTCAATATTCAGGATAAGTATGATTTGCTCAGACTACATTTTTTTGTTCTGTATGACATTGAAAAAAAAATGGGGGGCACTTCTCTTATTTCTACTGAGGTGTCATTGCAGAGCATTAACTTAACAAGGAAACTTTCATGACTTATTTGATCCTGACAGATTACAGAAATGTCATTCTTGGTGGCATAAAGACGTAACTGACAGAGTGTAAGAGTTTGAAGTAGACTATTGATTCTCTTTTTGTACATCCTTCATATTTTTGACAGAAAAGGTTATAATTTTAGAAGAGTAATAATATCACCCTCTATTTAACTGACAAATAAATGTTCATTTACCTTTCCATCCCGAGAAAGTTGCAAAATCAATACTCAAGCATTTAGTAATATGGCAGTATTTTCATATACCACAAATTAGATCCATCGTGAATCAGATTATTGTAATATTAATGGATAATGCACGCCTCTGAAGATCTAGTAATTTAAAGATTATTATTACACGTTAACGTGCATGACTACTCAATAAAAGCAAGAAGGAAATGTTAGTAAAAAGTTTCAGTAACCTTACAGCTTTTTTTTTAAGTCGTCAGATGTGAACCAAAGCAAAGTCCTTTATTTATGGAATTGAACCTCCCGTGATATCCACCGTGTAATGAGGCAAAGTTCCTTATTTATGGAAGTACTCTTGGTGTGATATCATATGTTCTCTTCAATCACTGCCATTTGACAATAAACTTTGCAAAGAATGTAGTAACTAGACTTACAGTTCCACTGACCTTTGGATATATGAAGTCATGCAGCGCCACCTCATTGGATACATGAAGTCAATCAGCCCCAATTCATTGGATACACGAAGTCATGCAGCGCCACTTCATTGGATACATAAAGTCATACAGCTCCACTTCATTGGATACATAAAGTCATGCAGGACCACATCATCTTTATCAATGACTCCGTCATCAGAGAATGTCAAAGTGGTTTGGGATTTGACGCATACCTCATTGGAAAGACAGCTGAGAAAAGGACATCACGACCTGAGGATGGAAATAGAAAGGGCCGCTGCTGCATTCGCTTGGCTGGTTGGACAGCAGATTCACCGTGCTGTTATAGTGACGAGCTCTCAAACCAAGCTCCGTAAGATCCAGAGAAGCGTGCTTCACTGGGAGTGGATCAACTGACTAGAGCACTCTGAGGTTGCTTTCCCACATTGAATCCACTGTCATGGGCATGCAGGCCTTCCTGGTAATGATTGGGCCTACCTACTAAGTGTGACAGAAGGAAGACTGATATTGTTTGCAATGAATAACTGAAATAGCAGACTAATCCCTACATCTGCAGACTGAATGAACTGCGGGTGAAGCTGTCTGAAGGAAGGATAAAATGTCTCTGTGGACGGAAACGAGGAACTCTAAACCAATGCATAACAGGGCTGTTCATTACATACACTTTACACTGGTTACTGAAGTAGGGCGGCGGAGCAGTGACTCTTACCTTGAGACCAATCAATCATTACTGATCGTGTGTGCAATGAAATCTAGTGCGTCTCGCCTTGTCTGCAGATAATCTTAGTCTTTGCATGTTTTATAGATTGTTAACTAATAATCCCCTGTTTTGAAAACCATATTTAATAACATTTTTCTTTTCCTTAGATGCTTTTTTGCGAAATGCTATAACTACGAACACGAGGAAGATTGAAATTATGCGTGATTGGAGGATTTAAAATAAATAAATAAAACTGATGTAATACAAACACGTGGGCAAATGACTTCAGATTTTTAAAAATGTCTTCCATCAGACCTGGGGCTGCCAATATGTAGACTTTTGACCTAGGCATGCCTCAGGTCTCCATCTGTACGCATATTTATTATAACAATGACTTCAGCGAACTGTCATATTCTGCGTAACCAGCAGTTGTCTTCCCTGCGTGTATGTGAGGATAAGATTACTACATATGTTTAAAGTATTTGGAAACGAATTTTAAGTATTCGGAAGAGTTAGGTGTTCGAGATTGATAGAAGTTATCTAGATTTATGGACTTCCATAGTTAAGGAATCTGTATTTGAAGAAACCAGGATTGCAGGCTTTATTTCATGATTCATATATTTTACATTTTTGTCAGTTTCTGATTAAATTCTAGACAGGACTGTCCTTTGGACAATAAAACCTGCTGCATCCTGGCAACAATCCATTATACAGTATTTAAAGTGTGTGTTATACTTGTTAATTTGTGGTGAAGAACATATGAAAGGCAGGGCGTTTGTATGGACAATAGGTTAAATAGCTCAGTTGCCATAAAAAGGGTTAGACAAAGAACATAATAAGACGGCCATATAGGGACAAACGGTCAGGTGCCTTAGCTCCCCTAAGAAGTCATATGTCGTCCTATTACTGTGTTAAAATATCCAGTACTATCGCCTCTGTCTTTGGCAAATCCGCAGCACTGCACTTTCAAATCGCGGCCCATGTTTTCTTTTCCTTCAGACTCTCGTGTAGTATGGCTCTTTGTAAAGGTTTCCAGATCGTCTTTGTCATCGACACACAAAAATTAGTGTGTAAGTATACAACTATACACGAAGCACTGCAGTAAAGCTGTGATACTAGAATGTATAAACTACTAAAAAAAGTAGGAGCAGCTTTATTACTTAACGATTACAAAGTTGTGACGTTTCGGCGTGAGCCTTAATCATACAAAAGCATACAGGACGAAGAAATAGAGAGAGGAGATAAAGTATAGATTCACATGAATTAAATATAGTACTTAGCTGTAAATTGTAAGATGTGGCTTGTCCAGCGGTGTGTGTGTCAGGAGCGGATTTAGTAGATCGTGGAGACTGTTTAAATGGAGACCTGTGATATGTGGTCGGTGGGATGTAATTGGGGGTGGTGGATGGGGAACCGTGGAGGGGAGGGAGAGTAATACAATGTTGACCTAGCCAGGAGAAGGTGAAATAGATGATTAGGGAAGAGGGGTTGCAAAGTGATGCTGTGAGGAGGTTTTGAACTATGTGTGACAAGTAAGAAGGGGGTGGAGTTTAGTGGAGAGGTACTATGATGACTAAAGAGAGTGGTAAATGTAACTGAACAGCGAATTTAACCCGTGTGGCTCCAGCGTCCCGTAATTTTGAATGATCTGAGGCCATTCTCACCAATATACGTTATCCTGCATCTTTTGCAAACGAAGACATAAATCACATTACGGAACTCGCATGGGAACCCCTCATGAAGAGTGAGGACAGTTGTGGGAAAGGTGATCGTTTTCGTTTCCCAGACTACCGGGCAGGTAACGCAGCGGGGGCGGTTACATTTTCTGGTGCCAACATATGTAAGGCTCCGCTTCAAGTGGCTGTGGACAAAGATGTCCTTAAGGTTTGGCTCACGTTTGTATGCTAATAGGGGTGGATTAGAGAAAATGTCACGAGTGTCGGAGTCGAGTTGGATTATCGGCAGATGACGATAAAGAATTTTCTTAACTATCTGACCATGCGGTGGAAAGACAGTACTAAATTAACTCTGTTAGATGGAGTAACAGGTTTTTTCCTGAATACTTCTTTGCGGCTCACTAGTTGGATACGGTTAAAGGCTTCACGAATGACATTTTCTGAGTAGTGGCGATGACGGAAAAATTCTAATAACTTGTTGGACTGATCTATAAAGTCAAAATTATCCTGACATATGCGGCGAAGACGGAGGAGTTGGGAGTATGGGATGGAGTTCTTACAGGCTTCAGGATGGGAAGAGGTGTAAAGCAAATAGGTGTGGCTGTCAGTGGGCTTGTAAAATACATAGGTGACAAACCTGTTTGTGCCAATAGAAATTTTAATGTCTAAAAAGTTTACAGACTTGTCAGAAATTTCATAAGTGAATTTTATGTTATTGTTGAGTGAGTTGGCGAATTCAATAAATTTTTTATCTCTTCCTGTGGCATACTTGTGATTCCAATGCCATTATCGATGTACCTTTTATAGAATTCTGGAAGTCTTCCAGTGTAGGTTTCCCATAATTTGACTTCTAGAAAACCCATAAATAAACATGCATAACTGGGACCCATTTTCGTGGGTATTATAATTATAATGGTTAGATGTTGAGATATTTGTGAAGACTAAAGAAGTTTTGCCCACAAGGTTCGTTTTATTGTGAATGTGAGTGTATGATCAGCGAATATGTTAATTTTGCTTTGTTTATAACTATGTGTAGCGACAATGTCGTATATACGCATAATATTTAGTTGAATGAGAACCATCTGTAGTAATTTTGTCTAGAGGTTGGGTGTGATGTTTAATTTTGTATGTGTTCTCATTAGTTGAGTCGTTGGTCGGAAGAAGAAGAAGAAGAAGAAGGAGGAGGAGGAGGAGAAAAAGAAGAAGAAGGAGGAGGAGGAAAAAAGAAGAAGAAGAAAAAGAAGGAGGAGGAGGAGGGGGAAAAGAAGAAGAAGAAGAAGAGGAAACAGAAGAAGGAGGAGGAGGAGAAGGAGAAAAAGAAGAAGGAGGAGGAGGAGAAAAAGAAGAAGAAGAAAAAGAAGAAGGAGGAAGAAGAGGAGGAGAAAAATAAGAAGAAGAACAAGAAGAAGGAGGAGGAGGAGATAAAGAAGAAAAAGAAAAAGGAGGAGGAGAAAAGGAGAAGAAGAAAAAGAAGAAGAAGAAGGAGGAGGAGGCGGAGGAGAAAAATAATAATAAAAAAAAAGAAGAAGAAGAAGAAGACAGCCAAACAGACTACAGACTTCTGTAATGTCAGTCTAGGACACTGTACTGTCAACAGTAAGATTCACTTCAGGTTAAAGTCATCTGTTTTAAATACGACATAGAGTTTTAGATAAAAAGAGTCAGCAAATGTTGCTCAACTTGCGCCTGCGTCTTGTAAACATCGTATTAAATAAATTCATCCAACAGGTGAAGTACCTGTCTATACCAGTGATCAAAGAGAAATTACTGGAACAGATGTAACAACAGCAGGTGAGCTGTACCAGTGATCAATGAGAAATTACTGGAACAGATGTAACAACAACAGGTGAGCTATACCAGTGATCAAAGAGAAATTACTGGAATATATGTAACAACAGCAGGTGAGCTATACCAGTTATCAAAGAGAAATTACTGAAAGAGATGTAACAGCAGCATGTGAGTTATACCAGTGATCAAATAGAAATTACTGGAACAGACGTAACAACAGTAGATGAGCTATACCAGTGATCAAAGAGAAATTACTGGAACAGATCCGCTGTTGGCGAGATCTTCAGCTGCCGTGCGTGGAGCGGTGCTCCTCCCGGCCAATGAAGAAATTTGCAAATGAGGTTGCCGTGCAGCATCACTGCGGAAAAGGTGGTAGAAAGGATAAAGCGAAGCAAACAGTCAAATCACGGCACCTCTGGTCTGGAGGTCGGCCACGTCCTGAGTGCAGTCATATCGGGTGAAATGCATGAACCGGCTTGTCCCAGAGGTTAAGTCACTGCTGGCTTGACTTTTCAAATGCCGCGCGTGGAGTGAAGCTCCTCCCGGTTAAGGAAGTAAATGCGGAAATAAAGGTTGCTGTGCGGCGCCGATGGGAAAAGGTGGTGGAAAGTGAAGTTTAACCTGGTATGTCCAGTAGTATCGCTACGAGAACTATACCACGGCACCTCTGCTCTAGAGGCCGCCTACGTCCGAAATACACCTACACTGGTGAAATATGCCTAAACCGGCACACACCAGGGGTGGAACTCGATGGCTAGACATGTCATGCCAAATCCGCTCTAGAGGTCGGTAACGCCTGATAAACACCCATACTGGTGAATTTTGCCTAAACCGGCTCATACCAGGGGTGAATCTTGAAGGCTATGAATGTCACAGTACCTCTGCCCTAGAGGTCGGTCCCGTCCCAAACACGCCCATACTGGGAAATGCCTAAACCGGCTCAACCCAGGGGTAGAAGTCACTAGTGGCGAGGATTCGTCCTCCTGGACAAAAGCTCCATCCTGGTCACAACTAGGAAGGGTAGCGGCCACGACCGCAAAATGCTGAAGTCGGAGACACTGGACCAGGGCAGTCTAGATAGGCAACCACCTCTCACCCGGCGGGGATATCTGCGTATCCTAATCACGCTGAGGTTTTCCGGTGAGAAAGTCCAACCCTGGACTGGATGGGCAACCACCTCTCACCCGGCGGTGATACACGGGTATCTCAAAACACGTCGAGGTTTTCCGGTGAGAAAGTCCAACTCTGGCCTGGGTGGGCTAACGCCTCTCACCCAGCGGGGATGCACTGATATTCCAAACACGTCGAGGTCTTCCGGTGAGAAAGTCCAACCCTAGACCAAACTGGTGCAATGAAAACCACGGTGTCACGCAATCCCGCTTCCGAGACCCACCAAGAATACAGGCTAAAGCACTGTGATACTCTGAGCCCCTTGTGGTCCTTTCGTGGAACTCGTGTGGTCTATTTTGGACCACACAGGGGACCACGGGACCTAACGAGGACCACATGCGTGAATTCAGTAGGTTCACAGTGCGGTTTTTGGTGGTAGAAGTGAACGAAGAAGAAGAAGAAGAAGACTGGAACAGATGTAACAACAGCAGGTGAGCTATACTAGTGATCAAAGAGAAATTATTAGAGCAAATGTATCAACTGCAAGTGTGATCAAAGAGAAATTATTGGAACAGCTGTAACAACAGCGGATGAGCTATAAAAGTGATCAAAGGGAAATTACTGGAACAGATGTAACAGCAGCAGGTGAGCTGTACCAGTGATCAAATAGAAATTACTGGAACAGATGTAACAACGGCATGTGTTATCAAATAGAAATTACTGGAACAGATGTAACAACAGCAGATGAGCTATACCCCAGTGATCAAATATAAATTACTGGAACAGATGTAACAACAGCAGATGAGCTATACCAGTGATCAAAGAGAAATTACTGGAACATATGTAACAACAGCAGATGACTTTTGCTACAATGTCAGGAAGAGGTAAAGGTGGTAAGGGACTCGGACCCGCCTCCGTGTGATCTTTTCCTGGAGTTTTGTGCTTGCTGAATTTTCATATGGAAACTCCACGTTTCTTCTACAATCCTGAGACCGACATGGAGGGCGGTCAGGAAGAACTCCCTGGAACCCTGGTATTTACGGTGAGTGGGCAGAATGCCACACGGGTATCATACGCCTTCATGCACAGCATCCTTGCTGGACCTGTAGGTCTTGGGGTCAATGGAGTGGCGACCCTCGGCCGCTACGAGAACCGGACAAAGTGGTTTGTCACCCTACGACAAGCCACTCATATAACCCACTATGGCTCGCTGCATGGGAAAACCCTACATCTGGAGCAGTCCAAACTAACAATACACATTGAACATTTGGACAAAGAGCGGGTTAAAGGAACGCTACCTTGGATGCCCATAGCAGTGAAGGCGCAAATGGTCAAGCGCCTTGTCACATTCCTGACCGGCGACGAGGAGGCCGAGGTGTCCCGTGTTGAGAAGGCCAACGACAAGTGGGCGTTTCGGTGCAGGCCGAAGCAAGATGTCCCACACTACATGTCCTTATCTCACTCCAGCGGGGAAAAAGAACACAGGATTGCAATCACCCTGCAGGGCAGAAATACGCCATGCCCAATTTGTAGCAGTGATGCCCATCGGGCTAACCAATGTCCCAGAAAAGCAAAGCCCGCCCACAGAGACAACATACGACAACAGCAGGTCTCTGCAGTCAAGAGGATCGAGGAGCGATCCGCCACAACAGCCGTGGACACTCAAAACCAAGCCTCTGGCAACCAAGAGCCAGCACCAGAGCCCACCGATGATGACGGGTTTAAGCTGGTGGAGAACAGAAAAAAGAGGCGCCACCAGATAACCGCCACAGTGTCGCCGACCTCCAGCGAGTCACCTTGCACCCCAAGGAAACGGGTGCCCACTGGCAGAACTGAGAAGCCAGGAGTCAGCTTCTGCCAACAGAAGAAGCACAAAAGGTCCCTCTTCCAGAGAAGGACATAGACACACCAACAATTCCAGCAGAGGAAGCAGTGAATGTCCCCTTTGCAGAGGAGGACATGGACTCACCACCAGCCGAGGAACCTCTTTCTTAGGCCCAATTGACGGGAGAAGGACAATCTGACGACGAGGATCCTCCCTTAACCATTGACGAGGACATATGATGTTAATATAACTGTGTCGACAGGACAATCTATAAGACGGACTACTGTGTTCATTTCTCTAATCTAGGAATATTTCATATATTTGTGTCGTGCTTTTTCTTAAATATTTGGATGTACAGGAGCAAGGTAAACAATCTACCACAAAATTGTTAATTTTTTTTAGTTTATTTTTATGTCATTTATATAGTTATTTCTAATTTACAATTTTCATTTGTGCTTTGTTTCAAATATGGCTGATAAACTTTCCATTTTATCTATTAATATTAGAGGACTGAAAGGAAAACTCAGTCAAGTAGTGCACCTAGTACACAAACACAAACCAGACTTTATCTTTATCCAAGAAACACACATCAACACAGACACGCACGCCAACAACATCACACAACTCTTAGGACTCAGACATTCGTGTTTCAGCTTAGGGAACATACACACAGGAGTAGCAATACTACAAGTATCAGAAGACTGGCAAATTGTAGGACACAACAGAGACAGCGAAGGTAGAATAGCAATAGTGGAAATAAAACACACAAGTTCAAATCACAACAAATACACATTAGTCAACGTATATGCACCAGCTGTGAGAGACCAGCAAATCAACTTCTATGACAAACTCTCACAGACGCTAACATCATTCCACAAGGGACAAAACATTATCATAGCAGGAGACTTTAACTGTGTCCTGCACGATTTTGATCTGTCGAGAGGAACAATCAACACACGCTGTGAACTCACACAAACAGACATACTACACAACATCATAGACGAGCACGGACTTGTAGACACATACAGAAAGACGAACCCACATGGTAGGGAAACTACACATACTGACACAATTAACATAAACATAGGACGATCAGCCCGACTAGACAGAATATATGTCCCAGAGAATCTCCTAATAAACGACATCAAACACATAGACACAACTTTAAATTACACAGATCATAAAGCTGTCATGGTCACATTAAACGCAACCTTGACACAACTCAAAAACAAACGTTCCCCACACTGGAAGTTTAATAACAGCCTGCTGGACAACGAGAACTATGTAGACAACATAACAGAACTATTACACGCGTACACTCAAGACTTACCCAAATCCAACCTCATAGAATACTGGGACATATTAAAGAACACTATCAGGGAGAAAACACAGGTCTTGGCGACAAAAATACACAGATACAGACGACAGCAACAACAAATGTTAGAAAATGTTATTAAACTAACCAAGCAGATAGATCCCAATAGTCCTCACATACACGCGCTAAAGGAAGAATTAGAAAAAATACCATCAACACAGCTACCAGGGTGCTTTCATCAGAACAAAACTTGCCTCTGCCGTACAAGAAATACCAAGCAAAAAATATCTGGGAACAGAACAAAATGTGCAAAGAAGCAGACAAATGCACAAAATAATAGACATAAATGGACAGGAACAGACAGACACCGCCAAAATAAGCCAAACCTTTCAAGATTTTTGCAAACATCTATACTCTGAGGACAAGGGTCAATCAGAAGACATACAAAACAAATTCTTGAACTACGCCAAACAAATCCCTGAAGAAGACAAACAAACATTAGACATCCCACTCACGCTAGAAAACCTACAGAAGGCGCTTGACACGTTCCAAAAGAACAAATCTCCAGGACCGGACGGCCTCACTGCCGAGTTCTATCAGAAATTCTTTCACATTCTAGGACCTGTCTTACACAAGGTGTTTATTGAAGCTTTCGACAGAAAAGAATTACCCAGCAGTCTTAATCAGTCATACATAACACTCATAAAGAAAAGCAACGCAGACACAACCCAAGTAAGGAACTACAGACCTATCTCATTACTCAACGTAGACTACAAAATCCTAGCACAATCCCTAACTATGAAACTCAAACCCGTCATGCACACAATTATACATGAGGACCAGCAACGCAGTGTCACCGACAGAAACATAAATACGCATTTACATTTCCTAAGAGATGTTATCCAATACTCTCACGATAAGAATAGCCAGTCAGCAATCTTATCGCTGGACCAGGAGAAGGCTTTCAACAGAGTTTCCCATTCTTTCCTCCAGAAAACCTTGTCCAAATGTAATCTTGGGAACTACATCAGGGACTGGATCAAAATTCTATACAACAAACCAGAAAGCAGACTTTTAATAAACCATACCCTAAGTGAACCAATACGGTTAACCAGATCTGTACGTCAGGGCTGCCCACTCTCACCCCTGTTGTATGTGCTAACTCTAGAGCCACTCCTGGAGAGAATCAGACAGGAGACACTAGTCAAAGGGATCTTTATTCCTGGAATGGGAGAGAGAAAGTCGCTGGCCTATGCTGACGACACAATCTTCTTCCCCTCTAATATATCCTCTATCAAGATTATTCTAGACATATTTACAGAGCTCGGACAAGGCAGCGGGCCAAAATAAACATTCAAAAATCACACATAATGGGTTTAGGCAAATGGACCAACAAAACAGACTTCCCATTCACATTAATACAAGTTAACAAAATCAAAATATACGGAATTTTATTTACAGCTGCGCCTTCAAATAACATCAAAGCAAGATGGCGAAATATAATTGAGAAAATAAAAGACAGACTGGAAATATACAAATATAAAACCACCACCATATTCGGCAGAAGTGTCGCAGTCAACACCTGCATCATACCACAGCTTATATACACCGCAAACATCTTCCCCCTGCCTAAACAGTCACTTAAAGAAATAAATTCAATGATTAGAGACTTTATTTTCCGACACACAGTACACATCATCCAACGGAAAACCTTGAAGCAAGACAAAAAAGAGGAGGCATCTCCCTACAAGACATAACAACAAAGATCCAGGCACTCAGGATTAAATATGTAGGACAAATCATCCAACAGCCACACAAACACACATTAGCCCACTACTACGTTGGGCTGAGGCTTTTTAAACTGTGTAAATTAAACAATGTACACCCCCATCACTTTGGCACTATACCGCTCTTCTACAGATAATGCATACAAAGTGTAACTGGACACGAACATTTAATACACATGAAAACATCAGGCATTACAAATATCTGGTCAGGAAACAGGAGCCACAATTACAGGACAGAATAAAGAGAGGATACAAATACTTCATCACTGACTACACACAATCATTTCAAAACCTACACAAGAAAGGAATCACGCCAAGTGCACGAGAGATAACATACAGACTATTGTTCAACATAACACTGACCACACAAGGGGTCGCCCGCAGATCCAACAGACTGATCAGATGTAGACTATGTAGAACAAACACACAAGAAACAGAAGAACATATTTTCTTTGAGTGCAAAACTGTTTCTTTAGCTTTAAAACTTTTGACTCAAGAGATAGCAACAAGAACAACAAAGAAAGTAGACATGTATAGAGCAATCATGTTAAACACCATCCCTAGAACAGAAACAGACAGACATACACAGTCTATCATCCTCCTTGCAGAGTTTAGATATCTTGTTTGGTCATGCAGGAATAAGGCCATGTTTGAAAATAGAATTTTTACAAAAGAAATTTTCCTGTACATCTTCCAAAAAACATTGTTACGGATTTCAGTTAGTTTTTAGTTTTTGACAACTTCCCCCCTACCCCCCCCCCCCATTTGTGGTCAAATGTCAAACTCAGATGTACATATCATACGAATCACTATCATCTCATGTTTTGTTAAAGCCCACCATTTCGTTATTTCAATTCACTGGCAATCATCCTCAACTCACGTCATTTGTATATGATTTGTAATTGTCATCTGGAAGGAAAAAAAAATGTATATATAAGGGGTGGTCCTTCCAGCCCTCCTCCTCTCTCAGTTGACGGTCAAGAATCATCAAAACATTGCGACACACTGCAGCAAGACCTTGGCGTGACACAGTTCCCCACGTGTCTTTACCTTGTACACAACCTTTCATTGCATTCCGGCTAGGCTGACCTGCGATTAGCTCATATGCCGGCGATTTGAGTGCAGGCTGCGTTCGCGCTATCCTTTAACACAAAACAAGTACCATGATTGTTAGAAACACACCCTTTAGATTGTAACTATGCTTGTATACAAATATGTATCATTTCATTGGAATGTTATGTCAGAGATTTCTAGAAAAAGCATCTCTTCTTACCATAAGTTTATATGCTTAGTTCCAACCATTGTTTTTAGTACATAACTATGCATGTATATATATTTGTGTGTGTGTATATATGTATGTATATGTATGTGTGTACATGTGTACGTGCGTTTATGTATATACGGATATGTATGTATGTAATATATATGTATATACGGATATATATATATGTGTGTATGTGTGTGTGTACTATTCCATTTAAATGAGACGCTTCTTGTAAAGTTGTTATGTACACATTTATACATGTTATGATGGAATTTTCAACAAATGTAGCAAGACTGGATTAACCTGACCACACAAATGACTGTCAGAATGTATAAAATCGGAAAAAAGTAGGAGCAGCTTTATTACTTAACGATTACAAAGTTGTGACGTTTCGGCATGAGCCTTAATCATACAAAAACATACAGGACGAAGAAATAGAGAGAGGACATAAAGTACAGATTCACATGAATACTGTTTAAAAAAAAAATTTTTTTTTAAAGGAGTACCTAGCTGTAAATTGCAAGGTGTGGCTTGTCCGGCGGTGTGTGTCAGGAATGGATCTGGTAGGACGTGGAAATTGTTTAAATAGAGACCTGTGACATGTGGTCGGTGGGTTGTAACTGGGGGTGGTGGATGGGGAACCGAGGAGGGGAGAGAGAGTGACGCAATACTGGCCTAGCTAGGAGAAATTGAACCAGATGATTGGGGAAGAGGTGTTGCAGAGAAGAGGGGTTGCAAAGAAAATAGCAGGGTTGCAGAGTGATGCTGTGAGGAAGTTTGAAAAGTAAGAAGAGGTGGATTTAGTGGAGAGGTACTATAATGATTGAAGAAGATGATGTTACGTGTAACTAAACAGCGAGTTTAACCCATGTGGTTCCAGCGTCCCATAATTTTGAATGCAGTGGTTCTCAAGTGCCAGGCGGCTTGTGTCATCTGCGTGACATTGTTTAATGGCTGTTACCAGAAAATCAGATTTGCCTCTGTGGTTGGGGCCATTGAAATGATTTGGGACTGGTTTCGAAGCATGCTGGGCGATGTCGTACAGATGCTTTTGCATGCGATCCCCTAATCTGAGGCCAGTCTCACCGATATATGTTATCCTGCATCTTTTGCAAACGATGACATATATCACATTTCGGGACTCGCATGTGAATCCCTCATGAAGAGTGAGGATAGTTTTGGGAAAAGTGATTGTTTTCGTTTCCCAAACTACAGGGCAGGTAACGCAGCGGGGGCGGTTACATTTTCTGGTGCCAACATACGTAAGGCTCTGCTTCAAGTGGCTGTGGACGCGGTTGTCCTTAAGGTTTGGCTCATGTTTGTATGCTAATAGGGGTGGATCAGAGAAAATATCACGAGTGTCGGAGTCGAGTTGGATTATCGGCAGATGACGATAAAGAATTTTCTTAACCATCTGACCGTGCGGGTGGAAAGGCAGTACTAACTTAACTCTGTCAGGTGGAGTAATAGGCTTTTTCCTGAATACTTCTTTGCGGCTCACTAGTTGGATACGGTTGAAGGCTTTACGAAGGACCCTTTCTGGGTAGTGGCGATGACGGAAAAATTCTAATAACTTGTTGGACTGGTCTATAAAGTCAAAATTATCCTGACATATGCGGCGAAGACGGAGGAGTTGGGAATATGGGATGGAGTTCTTACAGGCCTCAGGATGGGAAGAGGTGTAAAGCAAATAGGTGTGGCTATCGGTGGGCTTGTAAAATACAGAGGTGACAAGCCTGTTTGTGCCAATAGAAATTTTAATGTCTAAAAAATTAACAGACTTGTCAGAGATTTCATAAGTGAATTTTATGTTGTTATTGAGTGTATTGGCGAATTCAATAATTTTTTTAAGGTCTTCATGTGGCATACTTGTAATTCCAATGCCATCATCGATGTACCTTTTATAGAATTCTGGAAATCTGCCAGTGTAGGTTTCCCATAATTTGACTTCCAGAAAGCCCATAAATAGACATGCATAACTGGGACCCATTTTCGTTCCCATAGCAACACCACTGATTTGCTCGAAGTATTCGCCGTTGAATTCGAAATAATTTTGGTTTAGTGTATAGTTGTATACTTATACACCAAATATTGTGTAAATGACTGTCAGAAGCGACAAGCAGACCAGGTAACAACTCTACCCTCGAGGGGGTATTAAGAAAATACAAAACCCATGTTTAGATAAGACGACACAAACAGCGACGCCTGGCTAAAGATAAAAATAACCCACTACGACTTTGGTCACCTCCATTACACAGCCATGGTGGTATCAAGCATAAACGCATGCGTGTGTGTGTGTGTGGTTTGTGGGTGCGTATGTGAGAAAGAGAGAGTGTGTGTGTGTGATACTATTACTGTACACCTTTGTTGTAACATTTTATGTACAAAGTATTTACTTTATCATATCCCACGCTATCACCTCATAGTTTGTAAAGCCCACCATCTCATTATTTCACTCCACGGGCAATCATCCTCAATTCACGTCACTTGTACATGATTTGTTATTGTTATCTGGAAGATAAATAAACGTATAAAAACACAGCAGATGAGCTATACCAGTGATCAAAGAGAAATTACTAGAACAGATGTAACAACAGCAGGTGAGATATAACAGTGATCAGAGAGAGGTTACTGGAACAGATGTAACAACACCAAGTGTGATCAAAGAGAAATTACTGGAACAGATGTAACAACAGCAGGTGCCCTATACCAGTGATCAAAGAGAAATTACTGGAACAGATATAACAACAGCAGGTGTGATTAAAGAGAAATTGCTGGAACAGATGTAACAGCAGCAGGTGTGCTATACCAGTGATCAAAGAGAAATTACACAACAAAACAAAACTATACAGAACATGAAAGTCCTATCACTGCTATCACAGCAGGCGAGTGCTAGGTTACTAAGCTGTGTTCTCCCACACTATGAATAATATCGCTATTTGGTAGTGTAGTAGGTCCACTGTTTAGTTTACATACTACTCCTTATGCAAAGCAAATAGATCTAAACAAGTCAACATAGTCCCTACCTAAACTGGTCTACGACAAATATGTTATTTGTCAAGGACAACGAACTCAAATCTGGCCGACAAACCGCTAACCAGCTTGCCAAACTACTAACTGGTTTCCAAATCATCAACTGATCTTTTTTCCTGCTCCAAACATTTTCTAGGTTAACATTGTATCATTCTCTCTCCCCTCCATGGTTTCCCAACCCACCAACCTCAGTTACACATCACAAGTCTCCATTTAAACATTCTCTATGCTCCACCATGCCCATTTCTCTACAAGCGTCAGATAAGCCACATCTCCATACAAGTTACAGCTAAATGCTCTATTCATTTTATTTCAGACATAGCATTCATGTGAATCTATACTCTATCTCCTCTTTCTATCTCTATTTCTTCATCCTGTATGTTTTTGTATGAATAAGGCTCACTCTGAAACATCACAACTTTGTAGTCGTTAAGTAATAAAGCTGCTAATACTTTTTTCCTAGTTTGTACAAACTTTTTCTTTGTCCTCACCTCTCTCATCTGGGTCAAACAGTCATTCGTCCACCGGTACCTGCAGGTCATTCGCTTGGTCATTCATTTAACCGATTGCCAACCCTGCATCAATGCAACAGCTACAAAATAAAACTTCAACAAAGCCCACCAGCTCCAGAATCAAACTATGAGAGTCATCACAGGCAGCATGAAAACTACACCTACAGGAGAACTTGAGACAACAACCTATTAAATCCAATGAAAAATAAGGAAGACAACAGAGGCAGGCAGAACAATTCAGATGAGTACAAAATCACTAAAGGTTCCAAAAGATGAATAGAATGGGAACGGAGAGACTCGAGAGAAAGAGCTTTACAAGAATAACCAAAACAATGAGTGAAGACCAGACAAGTGGCACTGCAACAATCAGGATTACCCAAACCAACACAAAGTTCCCCATATGGTGAAGAGAGATGCTTCCAAACCTAAAAGAGAACATCACATGGTTTAAGGACAGTCAAAAAAATCAGGAAAGAGTAACCGTAACACACAAACAAGAACACACTACTCAAGTAGCCGCAAAGAAGTATTCAGGAAAAAGCCTGTTACTCCATCTGACAGAGTTAAGTTAGTACTGCCTTTCCACCCGCACGGTCAGATGGTTAAGAAAATCCATTATCGTCATCTGCCGATAATCCAACTCGACTCCGACACTCGTGACATTTTCTCTGAAGCACCCCTATTGGCATTCAAACGTGAGCCAAACCTTAAGGACATCCTCGTCCACAGCCACTTGAAGCAGAGCCTTACGTATGTTGGCACCAGAAAATGTAACCGCCCCCGCTGCGTTACCTGCCCTGTAGTTTGGGAAACGAAAACAATCACTTTTCCCAAAACTATCCTCACTCTTCATGAGGGATTCACATGCGAGTCCCGAAATGCGATATATGTCATCGTGTGCAAAAGATGCAGGATAACATATATCGGTGAGACTGGCCTCAGATTAGGGGACCTCTTGCAAAAACATCTGTACAACATCACCCAGCATGCTTCGAAACCAGTCCCAAATCATTTCAATGGCCCCAACCACAGAGGCAAATCTGATTTTCTGGTAACAGCCATTAAACAATGTCACACAGATGACACAAGCCGCCTGGCACTTGAGAACCACTGCATTCAAAATTATGGGACGCTGGAACCACATGGGTTAAACTCGCTGTTTAGTTACACGTAACATCATCTTCTTCAATCATTATAGTACCTCTCCACTAAATCCACCTCTTCTTACTTTTCAAACTTCCTCACAGCATCACTCTGCAACCCTGCTATTTTCTTTGCAACCCCTCTTCTCTGCAACACCTCTTCCCCAATCACCTGTTTCAATTTCTCTTAGCTAGGCCAGTAGTGCGTCACTCTCTCTCCCCTCCCCGGTTCCCCATCCACCACCCCCAGTTACAACCCACCGACCACATGTCACAGGTCTCTACTTAAACAATTTCCACGTCCTACCAGATCCATTCCTGACACACACTGCCGGACAAGCCACACCTTGCAATTTACAGCTAAGTACTTCTTTTTTTAAACAGTATTCATGTAAATCTATACTTTATCTCCTCTCCCTATTTCTTCATCCTGTATGTTTTTGTATGATTAAGGCTCACGCCGAAACGTCACAACTTTGTAATCGTTAAGTAATAAAGCTGCTCCTACTTTTTTCCGATTTTATACATTCTAGTATCACAGCTTTACTGCAGTGTTTAGTGTATAGTTGTATACTTATACATCAATTATTGTACTACTCAAGTAGCTTTTGGATCTATGCATACATAGATGGATTGGCGATCAAACAATGTCTAATGGTGAAACAACTAGATTTCTGATGTTGAGTACCAGGAATTCACAGCTGAGGCAGGTGTACTAAAAACAGCAACAGAAACACTGATTTCAGATGAAGCTGTGATTCACCAAATTGTTTTCCTCACAAATGCTCTGTCAGTCATAACACCACCGATGAATGGAAGAAATAGAAATCAGTCAGGCATGAGAGACTCTGCATAGAATGCCCCAGCTATATGGAAGACTCATTATACATTGAACAACATGAAAGATCATGGGGAATGAAGCAGCTGATTCACTGGCAAGGAAGGAAGGACAGCTTCCATACCTAAGCTCAGAATATCATATGATGTAGATCCAAACACTGATCAGAAACAAATATGAAGTCAAATGGGGAAAAGAGCAAACAGATTATCAAAAGAATGACTCCTATCACCAACTGGACAGAGAATAATAGATCAGGCTCTTCATATCCCACACAGGCCACAACAAACTGGGATATCACATGTATAACAAGTTGAATTAGGCACCATCAATAATTGATCCTGTGGTACTGGAAAAATGATGGCCCAGTGCCTGCTCAAGTACTGCCCTACATAGAAGGCACTCATTGGCCATCACCAATATCAATTCAGACCAAAATTCATGTCAATGTTGACAAGAAAAGGTGAGTTTTTCTGGGATATCCAGATTGACATCTGACAATGTTGAAAGAAGAATTAATTAAACAAATCAATGAAGGCAGTACCACAACAATATAAAATGTGAAAAATATTTATTAACAAGCATACAGAAATATATATATTGGGCATAATTAAAAAGCAATTTAAAATGTAGTATAAAAAATTCTGTGGGTCCCATGACAATGTCCAGATGGACATGATCAGTGATGCAAAAATTCAGCATGTAGCAGATTAAAAATTTTACTTTATTAATTCAAACATTTATTCTTCATGACATATTTAACAAACATTTTACTTATTACATGTAATGAATGTAATCAGATATTAATGAAACTATCTGGGTTTTAAAACAAAAAAAGAATCATGGCAGACTGCTGCTGTAATGGGATGGAGTGATTGTGATCCCAATGGTACAAAGGGGTAAACATCTCAAAATGTATTATCTAGTCTCAAACCTTCACTTTCCTTAATAAAGATACATTACAAATGTCTTTTTTTATCAGCTTTGACACAAGTGAATCTGTAAAGGTAATGAATTGTCTGTTTGCCATTAGAATCTGGTGCTCTAACTGAACAAGCCAAACTGACATTTAGTAACATCCACCAGAATTAATCTAGAGCTTAACAAACTTAAATGAGAAAATAAGATAGAGACTTCTGCCATTAAAAACATGCCACTTTATATTTTTTTTTTCAGCCATAAGTCGTACTAGATTTAAAATATGCAAAACCACTGATTTCACATTTTTCATCCATTTATTGAAATAAAATTACAGTTTTCTTAAAAATAACACAATTAAAAAGCAGCTCATAAGCAGCTGTCTGCCCTAGTTGTAAAAAACAAAATTCACACTCAGTCTCATGCCATATCACATTGCATGGGTGTCTCATGCTGTCGCTAGTGCCAGGTGCATGTGCTGCTGCCTGAGTTGCTGTTTGGAAATGGTTGCACAAATGTATCAATAACATTTGGTGATCATGAGCTAATGTTGTCACATGAGGTTGACCAGCAATGGGACGGTCATTCATGGCATCAGTTTCCTGAAATTGCTGGTTCAGCCTCACTATAAGAATAAATGGTTACAATGAAAATGTCTGGCAATATCTCTGGTCATCATTCCACTGCTGAGCATACCAACAGCTTGCTATCATTCTTCTGACAATAATCAGGGCATGGCAAAAAACATTAACATATTTCCTTTCCACAGAAACAGGTGATAGCCAAAAAAATTTGTCTCATGTGCATGCCAGATTTCAGAGTCATACAACTTTTTAATATGGCCATATATTAAGAAAAATTTGATTTGCACGTGCTGCATGCCACATTTAAAGTAAACATCAGATTGCCAGGAAAATGTCATTACATTAACTGCCTCACTTGCATGCTTTTGGAGATTGAAAATCACTCATATTTCACCCTTCACAATAGTTCGATCAAGGGGTGTGTTTTTAATGGCAGCTAGTGTATATATTACACAAAAAGAAATCTATGTGGCCATTCATTAGTAATTCAGATTCAGACTGGAAAATAAATTTGTAACATGTAAATGTTAAGCATTTACTATGTGAAGCATTTTTTTTTAATCTCTTAATTTTCTTCCAGTTCACACTTAGAAAGTGAAGACAAGCAGTACAATTCAATGTATTTAAATATTTTTGGAACAACTCAAAAATAAAAAACAGATGTTCATTGTTTATATTATTTTACCTTTTTTGTATTGCTGATTACTGTGTCAAACCTAATAAGGCAGGTAGTCAATATAAATTAATTATTTATTATTATGTAGCATTAAAAGAGATGTGTACAAACAAATAAAGGAGTTAACAAACAAAAGGACATACCACAAGACTGGTTGCCTGAAGTCAAAGGAGGGACATACAGAAATGGATAGAAATGAAATAATGGCAAGATGGAGTGAATACATTATAGAACTCTATGAGGACAATAGAAGCGAAATAGATATACGTAATAATAATGAAGGGCTTCACTTATTAAAAGCAGAAGTGGAAGAAGCCATCAATTACATGAAGAACAACAAAGCACCAGGACCAGATAAAATCACCAAGGAAGAATTTGAAGCATTAGGAAAGCCTGGCATAGAAATAATTACCAGATTGCTGAATGACATCTATAACAGTAATTATGTCCCATCAGACCTTTTGCAATCAATTTTCATTGCCCTACCAAAGAAAAAAATTGCATTTGAATGTGAAGACCATCAAACCATTAGTCTTATGAGCCATGTTACCAAAATCCTGCTTCGTACTGTTATGAGAAGAGTCAGGAGCAAAATAAAACTAGAAATTGGCGAAGAACAGTGCAGTTTCATAGAAAGAAAAGATACAAGTAACGCCATATATATATATATTGAGAACATTGATGGAGAGATCAATAGAAATAAAGATAGGCCTATACTTATGCTTCATAGACTACTATAAAGCATTTGATAAAGTGACACACACAGAAATTATAAGAATGCTGGAAGACATCAACATAGATGGGAAAGATCTGAAACTTGTCAAAAACATATATTGGCAGTAATCAGCAGCAATGAGGGTTGAGAACCAAATAGGAGCATTCCAAGACGTAAAATTGGAAGTGAGACAAGGATGTGTTCTATCTCCTGACCTCTTCTCCTTGTACAGTGAAAATGTAATGAGAAATATAGAGAACATGTCAGGAATATCAATTGGCGGGTACAACCGTAACAACTTAAGATATGCAGACAACACAGTTCTGATTGCTAAAAGTGAAAGGGAGTTACAACTCCTCTGGACATTGTGGTTCATGAAAGTAAAAATAAAGGTCTCGGCCTGAACAGAAAGAAGACTGAAGTGATGGTCATCACAAAGTAAGAATACCACCAAAATGTAGCATTACCATCGAAGGCACAAATCTGAAACAAGTTGATAGATTCAAGTACTTAGAAATGATTATAACAACTGATGGGAAATGTCACAATGAAATAAAAAGCAGACATCCTCAGACCAAGTCAGCATTCCAGACAATGAGACACATCTTGTGCAACAGATCCATATAAATAGAAACAAGATTCTAAGTACTTAAATGTTACATCGAGCCAATTTTGTTTTATGGATGTGAAGCATGGTCTATGAATAAGAGAGTACAGTGAGAAATAGAGGCCATGGAAATGTGGTTTATAAGAAGGATGTTGAAGGTACCATGGACAGCCAAGAAATTCTTCTTCATTGGTTGTCTAAGAGAAGCTGGAGTTAAAAAACAAATTATAACAAAGATCAGAGGCAGACAAGCTAGATTTATAGAACATTTCCTGAGAACAGGAAAATTGGAACACACTGTGGGAACTCGAAAAATTGAAGGAAGAAGAGACAGAGGAAGACAGATGGAGAAGTTACTGGATAGGCTGTCAGTGTGGCTAAGAAGAAAGTCACTGGTGGATCTCATAATCAATGCAAGAAACAGAGAATTGTGGAGAGAAATGATCGCCAATGCCAGCCATGTGGCAATGCACTTAGATTTTATATATATAATATATATACATATAAAATTACTTATAACATTTATTTTTTGAATACCATTGCTTATGACATAGAACCTAAACACAAGATTAGAATATCTGAGCTGTACTGCCTTCATTTCAAGAAGCTGAATGGTTGCATTCATCTGTAGTGCCAAACAAACAGCATCAGTTTGATCACTTCTGTTATATATATATATATATATATATATATATATATATAAGCATGTGTGTGTATATATGAGCTTATGCATGTTCATAATAGGCTTATCATTACAAATTATTTTATGTAAAGTACAAAATACATTGCAAATTGACTGGATGAAGACTTTGTATAAAAATGTAGAATTTCAGTATCAAGCACTTATAATGCATTTGTTCACATACATGATGTAGCAGTAAGGACAAATAAGAAAATTGTGTAGACAGTTATATCTCACATGACTCTGTACTTAACAGCCATAAAACATCATAATTTGTAAACATTTTTGATCTATTTCACCTAGTTCATGATGCAGTTCTAAGTACTTGCCATGAGAAATTCTGCTTTGTTTTAAGTCTACAAGAGTTGCAGTCCACTATTTCAAACTATTCCAGTCACTGTTGTCTATATTAATTTTTATGTAGGCAATAAAGATCTATTTGTTTTACTGCCATGTCTTCATGTTTGGACTACTTTTATATCCTGTTCATGGAAGCAAAATTACTCCTATGTAAATGAATCATATATTTTTGTTGCACATTTAACTGCATAATTATATCCTTGCATTTGAATTAATAAGTACACGGAAGTACAAGGAAATACTGTGTTTCATTCACTTTTACTAATATACCCCTATACATATCAAGACCCGCACTTTTAATCTGGCACTCAGCTGAGCCTCCACGTTAACTGGACAGTGCTGCTACATATACAATTCACTTTTCAGAAAGCTTAACCAATGATTTTGTGAAGATGTTAGCATTTGTATAAGTAGTTTAAAAGCAATAATAATTATATGAAGTCTTCATGACAAATTCTTATAAAAAGGGAAAACAAAAGCCACAAGTTATAACAATAGGTAACAGCTTTAAAACAAAGTTAGATTTTTCAATCACATAAGTGTGAAATCAGTATTCAGACATCTTTTTCAGTTTCAGGTACTTAATAAATACAGTGAGAATATTGCGATGTATAATGAAAAATAATTATTTTACTTACCTGCAATCAATCTAAATTGATAGGAGACAAAAGTAAGAAAAATGGCTTTTACTTACAACTTGTGTATAACTTTTCAAAATGTTCCAGGTTTTTTTTTGAGTACCTAGAAACTAATGGACATAAAATCATTAATGTTGAAAACAAAAAAATATTCATCAATCAACAAGTTAGTGGAAGTCATTTTGATCACAGCCATATTGTGATACATGATGTCATGAGAGCCCCCATGTATGTTCCTAAATGTTTGCAGCCCTTTGTGAATGCTTGGATCTGTAGTTATACTTCACTGGCACTGTATCTGACTCCAGTTCTTCTAAATTGATAGCCAGGCCACCAAGAAATCAAAATGTGTCAGGCTGTTTCATATCACAAGTTCCAGACATTAGAATGACATAAACAACTCTGAGTACCTTTATACATATGCCATCTGAATGTATATTGAATGTGCAAGCATATGGGAAAAAAAGGCATAGATGCTTGGTCAAACTAAGTAAGTTATAAATATGAAAATAGTACTACAGATATGTTGTAAGGAAATTTAGCATAGGACATAGAAATAAAGCAGGTGAAAATGTAATGGTGTTTTGCATGGAAAATGAGCTAATAATCACTAACACACTTTTAAAACATTACCCAAGAAGACTTTACACATGGACATCACCTGATGGGAAAACCAGGAATCAAACAGATTACATTTTAGTGCATAGAAGGTGTAAATCAAGCATGACATGAGTAAAAACTTAACCAGGTGCCAGTTGTGACACGGAACATGAGTTATTAATAGCAGACATGAAGATAAAGATAGTTAGGGGATCAAAACCACTCCACTTTGATTTTACAAAAATACCAGAACAATACAGTATAGAAGTGAAGAACCGTTTCGAAATCCTGATGGATGTACAGGAGTAGATGACACCAGATGAATTGGCTATGCAGGCCAGAGATATCTTAATAACAACAGCTAAAGACATGGTTCCAGTAAAGAAATCACAAAAGAATGGATGTATTACAGCAGGCACACTAGACTGATAAAACAACATAGAGAAATGAAGATGCAGTGGAAAGTGACAAACAACAACAAAGAGGAATATAAATCTTTAACAAAAGAAGTAAGAAGAAACATAAGAAAAGACAAAAAACAATACATACAAGATTGTTGTGAAAGAATAGAAGGACATCAGAAGTGTAGAAGAGATAGTGAAGTTTTTAAAGAAACGAAGACAATGACGAGAAATGTCACACCTAAGCTATATGTAATTTGTTACGAGATGGGAAAGACCTTGACAGAGACAGAGGAAATTCTAGAAAGATGGAAGGAATATTACAGAGGAATGTATGAAACAACTGACTGTGAAAGCAGAAATCAATAGTGTGAATTATTGTTGGAGCAGAAAGAACCCAAACTGACAACTGAAGAAGTGTTATAGGCAATAAAGAATCTGAAAAATGGTAGATCACCAGGATGTGATGAGATAACAGCTGCACTCATTAAAGCAGGAGGAAAGGAATGTACAACAATCTGTCATGCACTATGTAAAAAGCTATGGTACTCAGGTATTTGGCCAAAAGAATGGAAAAGAACTGTATTCATACCACTGCCAAAAAAGGGTAACTTGAAATTATACACAAAATACAGAACTGTTGCCCTGATTAGTCATGCCAGTAAAATTCTACTGAAAATCATAATGGGTAGACTTCATTAAAAAATAGAAGAAGAAGTCATTATGGTCGAAGCTGGTTTTAGTCAAGGAAGAGGATCAAGAGATCATATATTCAATATAAGATTAATAATAGAGAAAAGCAGAAAGTTTAATGTGCATCTATATTTATCTTTTATAGACTACTCAAAGGCATTTGATTGTATACAACACCACAAACTTTGGGAAATAATGGGATTTCTAACACATTTGATACAATTAACATCAATGCTGTATCTAGATCAACAAGCAGAAGTAAGAATAAATGGTGAAACGACAACTTGGTTTGACATAAAACAAAGTATCCGTCATGGGTGCATATTTAACTTCCTTTATTTGTATACTGAAAATATAATGAGGAATTTTAGAGAAGATGTAGACAAAAATATTACCATGTCATAACACTTGGAGGTTATGAAATACCAGAGATTAGATATGCTGATGACATAGTGTTACTGTCCACAACACAAAAAGGAATGGAAAAACTAATTATGTCAGCCTGTAAGAATAGTGAAGAGCAAAATCTCTATCTTAATGTGAAAAAAACTAAATTTATGACAACTGACAAAACACATAAGACAGATGAAATATATATCAATGAGGAAAATTGGAAGAAGTGGAGAGTTTTGAAGATCTTGGATCATTACTAATAATGGAGATACAATGAGGGAAATTAAATGGAGGTCATCTATAGCTCTTCAAAAAGTAAAACAACTAAAGAAGCTGTGGATAGGAACAGACAGAACTACAAAAGTAAGATTTTTAAGGACATGTATTTTTCCTTTCGCAACAAATGCCTGTGAGACCTGGACACTTAACAAAACAGCTGAGAAACACATAAATGCCTTTGAATGTAACTGCTATAGAAGAGTTCTTCAACTATCATAGACACACACAAAAAACACAAATATATCCATACTACAAGAACTTAATATTGAAGAAGGCTGGCTAGTAAAGAGAATTAAATAAAGAAAACTTAAATATTTTGGACACATTAAACATCATGATAATCTGGAGAAGACAGTGTTGGAAGGGTACATAATGGGAAAAAGAAAGAGAGGAAGACCAAAGCGAAGATGGCTGCAAGACATCGTTGATGATCTGCAAATGGATGTGTCAGCAGCAGGCCATCTTGCTCACAACCGAGAGGCCTACAGGAGTGCTGTTAGAGAGGCAAAGTTCCACAAGGGACATGCAAATGACTGACTGACTACAGATATAAAACAAAACATGATTTAATTTTACCTGATTACTTCACTTCAGTCTACTTAAATGTCTTTTGTGTAATCAACACAACATTGGAGTCATCTCCCTAAAACACTGAAGGAAATCCTGAAGTCAAAGGCTGAACACACAAGGGCACGCCCCGAGTGTAATGAAGTCATTCCCTAGGACCAGCAACAGAGCTAGTCCCCTTTGTTACAGTTACAGCTTGTGTAATCTTAGTCATAAAAAGAAATTTTGTTCACTGTCTTCACAATTCCAGTTTCAAAAGTCTGGATAACAAATTTAAGATATATATAATATATATATATAGATATAGATATATATATATATTTATAGATATAAAAATATGCAGACCACACACAAAATTTTAACTGTAGATGCTACCGCCATCTTTTCAGTTGCTGTCATCCTCTGATTCAGGGTTTCTATGATTCCCGTGAACGTACAGTGGGCCACGAGCAGCAAAATTTGTAACTTTGTTTATGTAAAAGACGATTCTGAAAAAACAAAGAGAAAAAAACAAAATAAAAGAAATATTCAATATGAAAAGATGTAATTATAACAGTGATTTTTCTGCATTAGAAGATTGTATTTTAATGACAAAAAATATTGTCATATATGGTATCTCCTTTTTCAGTGGAAGGCCTTCTATGCTCTAGATTCATATATACTCTTTGACTTTGGTGCATTTATGTCAAATTTTCATGCTCGGTATGTTCAACTGGTGTTGCATGGTATCCACTGGTGTGTCTCTGGGACATCATTATTTCATTTTGAATTCTTTCTAGCCATGTTTCTTGGGTTGTAGATAAAGTGAGCATGTCAATACCATACTCTAATCTTGACATTACCAGTACTTTCATTGTTGAGAGTATAATTTTCTGTGATAGCCCCATACTTGCTATTATTTTCATTGCTACTAGCCCTTTCTTTGCTTTTGATATCATCTCATCCGTGTGTTGCCAGAGGAACAAACATCTGTCAAAGGTGATCCCCAAGCATTTTAGAATGCGACATCTTTCTATGCAGGTATTTTAATAGTGCACCCCTGTGCATTTCAGCTTTTGGTGTTTGATTGTCAAAGGAGGACCATAATAGTTTGGTTTTGGTTGGGTTAATTGATCTGCTGTAATCTTTGCACCATTTCGTCATGAGATTCATTTGTTTTTTGTACAATTTTTGCCACTTCTTGATGATTTAAACCTTGTGCACATATTGCTGTATCGTCCCCAAAGGTTAAAAGTCAGCCATGGCCAGTTTGATTCATTTGAGCTAGTATTACTTTATTACTGAATAACACTTGTGTCTTCTGGCCATGTCTCTTGCCTCAGGTCCGCATGGTTTGGGCACTCTTGAAGGATATGTTCTGGAGTCTGGACTCCACTGCCACATGGACACTCATCTGATACTCAAAGATACTTAAATGAAAAGAAGCCAGTCATGGATGGTAGAGGTTGAAAAGACCATAGGGCAGATATGGAGCTCTGAGAAAATCCCCATTGGTGGCAACTGGATTAGAGCCTGAAAATATCCGCACCTTATCAAAGTTCACATATGGCTCAGTCAAGAATGCCAAAACTAGGTAGCAGGATGAGCACAATGAAAAATAAAAGAGCAAACATTAGACACTCCAGTCCAGATGACCCTGTGATATACACAGACTGATCGGTCATGCCTGGAAAAAGAAGTAGATGGGGATTCATGGTCTGTCACAATGGATGCTTCATCATCAGTGAGGCTGGAGTCTTTGCCACAAGTACATCCACATGAAGATGGAAGTTAAAGCAACCACTTGAATCATAAACTGGCTAGCAAACCAGCAAGCATCATGAGCCATAATCTTAACAGATTCACAGAGTATGCTCAAAGAAATTGAAAACTAGCTGATGCTTCACAAGTGGCTAGGCAAACTAAAAGAATTGTAGATCTCCTCCCTGAGATGGATTTATTGCCCAAGACATTCTGGCATCAAAGGCAATGAAATGCCAGATCAACTGGCAAGCAAAGCAACAACCCTGGCCAATCTACAAATGGAAAAAGAAGACCTCATAACAGCCATCCTATCAAAATTACAAGGAGAGGAGCAAAAAAATGTTTAAATGCAGCACTTATCACCAAAGATTATGTGAAAGAGACATAATGAAGAGTTGTGGCTGACAATAAGAACTTTGTGAAAAAGATCAAGCTGTGTATAATCAATGTGCCATTGGCACCATCACCCAACATATACTATGAACAACACTGAGGTTAAAGCTGAGCACATATGGGAGTGTCCTAAGTGCAAGGAAGCCTATCTCTAGGCCAGCGGCACAGCACGGCCATTCTTCAAGTTCAAGTTCAACCTAAATTAAACAGCATTCCAACTTGAAAGCAGACATCCTTAGAATTATACATTCACACTTTATACAACCTGGCAAGCCAATGCTTCAGCAGTTACTTGTTTAATATTTTATTTTTTTTTATAGCTGTTAGTCTGATTCCTACTCAAAATTTCAACATGTTCTTCATAAGATGATCAATACTAAATAAAAAGAAAAACCCAGAAAAAGAATAAATTATTTCCAATCATTACCTGTCTGTGTCATCTTTGTTATTCCTGGCACTTTTTCTTGGATCACTGCGTGCTGGAGCTTTCCTACCAGTGTTAAATGACTGGTTGTCATTTCTGTTTCTATCTTTCCGCTCTGTAGTTTCTTCTTGTGAAACAGAGCTGACTGGACTGCATGGACAGGAAATAAAATGAAAATAAATAGAAACTCAGGTCTGTTTTATTTTGTTTTGTTTTGTTTTGTTCTGTTTTGTTTTAATCTAAGTAAATATTACGTGCACCCTTGTTTTCCTAGTAACCATGAGAAATCTCTGTATTTTTTTTCCTTGTGATTTTGTTTTTGTCACTGGTTTTCTTCTAGTACTTTGTATATCAGTGTAAATTATACAATGTCTAAAATTTCAAAGATTATGATTATTGGCTTCCAACAGTTGTCTGGGCTGACAAACAAGCAATTTATGGCTAAATCTATTCCTATGACTTTAAGAAATAATATTTTAAAGTAAAATGAATTTTTTTAAAAGATTACTTTGTCTCATAAGATACTAAACAGTAAAGCTTGGAAGAAAAAAACAACTCATCTACGAGAAGAATTGGTAGTGATTTTAACTATAAAAAGGACACTAGTTTTCATAAGGGGAAGTAATGTTCATTAATTTGCGAACACTACATTTCTCTCTCTCTCTCTGAACCTTAAGTGCCCAGGGCACATGGGGCTTCCGCAAGAGTTTTCCACAAATGCCTGTCCTTTGCCTTTTTTCTGCTCTTGCCCAGGTGAGCCCTCTATTGCTCAACATCCTTTCCGTTGTTCTTCTCCATGTCTCTTTTGGTCTACCCTTACTTCTGTTCCCCTGTGGTGTCCATCTTAGTGCTATTTTTGGTAGTGAGTTGTCAGTCATTCGGAGCACATGTCCCAACCATCGCCATCGTCTTTCCTCAATAATTGTTGTCAGTGGTTTCATCTGCATTTCTGCTAATAAGATGTTATTTCTT
Organism: Achatina immaculata; assembly: GCA_009760885.1. Lineage (NCBI taxonomy): Eukaryota > Metazoa > Mollusca > Gastropoda > Stylommatophora > Achatinidae > Lissachatina > Lissachatina immaculata. The sequence goes on along the minus strand of CM019718.1, from coordinate 59,070,703 downwards.
ATGGTGTTTGGCCAAAATATTTTTCTAATTCTTCGTAAACATTTAGTCTGGAAAGAATTCAGCTTGTTTTCTATGGTTTTTGTGATTTTCCAGCATTCACTTCCATAGAGTAGTACACTTAGAACATTACTTTTAAATATCTTGATTTTCATATTTATGCTTAGTTTTTTTTAATTGCCCTAACTTCTGCATCATAGTTGTTGCAGTATTTTCCTGTGGGTATGGAAATCTTGTCAGTGGTGTTGTTTGGATATTCAATATGTACTCCTGCCCCTCCATTCTTTATGGCACTATGTGCAGATCCATCTGTATACACACGTATCCAGGTGTCGCATGGATATATATCATCTAGAACACTAAGTGTGGCTGTTGATCTTACAAGACTGCTCTGCATCTCACCATTCTGTACACCTTTCACTTCAGTCTGAATAGTTATTTGTGTATAATCTGCTTCTTTCCATGGTGTATGCTCTGGTACAGACGATAATGTACAGTTGGAAGGTCAGGTATCAGCTTACTCATATGCTTGGCCTGGTGAATGAAACTGCTTCTTTTAAGCAGTCTCAGCGCCAAGTTACTGAATCTCTCCTTCAGGGGATGGCTTACAGAGCTGAGGAATTTCTCTCCCATGGTTCCTTTAGCGCTTGAACACCAACTATTTTCTGCATTTCTACTATTGGTTTGGACCTCATGGCACCTGTGATAATCCGTAGTGACTGATTCTGAACCTTGTCTAGATTATGCTGTTCTGTCTCCTGACCTCTTCTCCTTGTACAGCGAAAACATAATGAGAAATATAGAGAACATGTAAGGAATATCAATTGGTGGGTACAACCTTAACAACTTAAGATATGCAGACAACACAGTTCTGATTGCTAAAAGTGAAAGGGAGTTACAACTCTTCTGGACATTGTGGTTCATGAAAGTAAAAGTAAAGGTCTCAGCCTGAACAAAAAGAAGACTGAAGTGATGGTCATCACAAAGTAAGAAAACCACCAAAATGTAGCATTACCATCGATGGCACAAATATTGAAACAAGTTGATAGATTCAAGTACTTAGGAATGATTATAACAACTGATGGGAAATGTCACAATGAAATAAAAAGCAGACATCCTCAGACCAAGTCAGCATTCCAGACAATGAGACACATCTTGTGCAACAGATCCATATAAATAGAAACAAGATTCCGAGTACTTAAATGTTACATCGAGTCAGTTTTGTTTTATGGATGTGAAGCATGGTCTATGAATAAGAGAGTACAGTGAGAAATAGAGGCCATGGAAATGTGGTTTATAAGAAAGATGTTGAAGGTACCATGGACAGCCAAGAAATTCTTCTTCATTGGTTGTCTAAGAGAGGCTGGAGTTAAAAAGCAAATTATAACAAAGATCAGAGAGAGATTTATAGGACATTTCCTGAGAAGAGGAAAATTGGAACACACTGTGGTAACTTGAAAAATTGAAGGAAGAAGAGACAGAGGAAGACAGATGGAGAAGTTACTGGATAGGCTGTCAGTGTGGCTAGGAAGAAAGTCACTGGTGGATCTCATAGTCAATGCAAGAAACAGAGAATTGTGGAGAGAAATGATCGTCACGCCAATGCCAGCCATGTGGCATGACACTTAGATTTCATATATATATATATATATATAAAATTATTTATAACATTTATTTTTTGAATACCATTGCTTATGACATAGAACCTAAACACAAGATTAGAATATCTGAGCTGATTTGTCCAAGAAGTCTATTATAGAGGAGAGAAAACAATAAATCTCTCATGTTCTAGGGGAGATTAATGGAAAGCCTACAAAAAAACATTTAATTTTTTAAAAATATAGCAAAATTTTGGTACAGTATTACATTGTTCATACAAATGTTTAATGGTTATTATTTGTTACAGATGGTACCAGTCAATGGGTTCTTAGTCCCTACTTTGTGAAGAAAGACTCTAGCATAGTGCACACACTCTACAGCACTACCAAGGACTCTGATGGATGAAAGTGATCACAATTCCGAGGACAGAATGTACTGCCTTATTTCAAGAAGCTGAATTGTTGCTTCAGCTGTAGTGCCAAGCAAACAGCATCAGTTTGATCACTTCTGCTCCTTTTATCCTTTTTTATCTGCTTTGATTTGTGATCATATTGAAACACATTTTTGATCAAATGTACTTTGACTTGATCATAACTGGAACCAAAAAAAAAAAAACTTGTTTTGTTGTCAGACATGAGGAGGAACAAACTTGGCTAAAACCTGCAAAGTTTTTTGGAACAAATTTCATAAAATTTGTTACATATCAGTACAGTATCTTTCTAACCATAATCAGTCACATTTACTGGTACTAAAAAAAAAATTTTATCTTCAGTAGCATTAATATTTTACTTGTTACAGTATCTGAGAGTTGGTTTGGAAAGAAAGAACATGTTAAAAAAAGTTATCCATTATACTTACAAGTTTTAAAAAATTTTCCAGAACACATAGTTTGGCTTTAACTATAATCAGCAGTTACCAATAGGTTAGTGTGTGCAGCTAACTAAGAAGACACTTAGTTGCAGAAATAAAAATAAATGTGAACATACAGTCTAAATTTGTGTTCTTATATTTTATGTTAGGCTTTCGCCATTTTATAAGCCTTAATATTTGTAATTTCTGTTTCTTAACGTATGTATATGTGTATGTGTATATATATATAAGCATGTGTGTATATATATGAGCTTATGCATGTTCATAATAGGCTTATCATTACCATTATTTTATTTAAAGTACAAAATACATTGTATATTGACTGGATGAAGACTTTGTATAAAAATGTAAAATTTCAGCATCAAGCAGTTATAATGCATTTGTTCACATACATGATGTAGCAGTAAGGACAAATAGCAAAACTAAATAGACAGTTATATCTCACATGACTCTGTACTTAACAGCCATGAAACATCATAATTTGTAAAAATTTTTTATTTATTTCACCTAGTTCATGATACAGTTCTAAGTACTTGCCATGAGAAATTCTGCTTTGTTTTAAGTCTGCAAGAGTTGCAGTCCACTGTTTCAAACTATTCCAATCACTATTGTCTATATTAACATTCATGTGGCCAATAAAGATCTATTTGTTTTACTGCCATGTCTTTATGTTTGGACTACTTTTATATCTTGTTCATGGAAGCAAAATTACTCCTATGTAAATGAATCATGTATTTTTGTTGTACATTTAACTGCATAATTATATCCTTGCATTTGATTTAATAAGTACACAGAAGTACAAGGAAATACTGTGTTTCATTCACTTTTACTAATATACCCCTATACATATCAAGACCCGCACTTTTAATCTGGCACTCAGCTGAACCTCCACGTTTTGTCTCCCTGACACAGGAAGAGTTAACTGGACAGTGCTGCTACAAATACAATTCACTTTTCAGAAAGCTTAATCAATGATTTTGTGAAGATGTTAACATGTGTATAAGTAATTTAAAAGTAATAATAATTATATGAAGTCTTCATGACAAATTCTTATAAAAATGGAAAACAAAAGCCACAAGTTATAACAATAGGTAAAAGCTTTAAAACAAAGTTAGAGTTTTCAATCACTTAAGTGTGAAATCAGTATTCAGACATCTTTTTCATTTTCAGGTACTTAATAAATACAGAGGCAACATCAGACAAATGCAGAGGATTACAATGGACCCATGACACAGTGCTGGAGGACCTTGACTTTGCGGATGACATTTGTCTATTATCAAGCAACCACAAAGATATGCAAGATAAAATAAACAAGCTAACTCAGAATGCAAACAACATAGGACTAAAGATCAACATAGGAAAGACAAAGTTAATGAAGCAAAATGTGAACAACAGAAATGTACTCAGAGTAGATAGCAAGTTAGTGGGAGGAGGTCGACGAATTTGTATACCTTGGCAGTAGAGTAGTAGAAAATGGAGACAGCACAGAGGACATCAACAGCAGACTTTCTAAAGCAAATCAGGCTTTTGCAGTGCTGCAGACTATATGGAAATAAAAAAATCTAAGCATAAATATGAAAATCAGGATATTTAAGAGTAATGTTCTAAGTTCTTCATCAATGAATGTTAGAAAACGAGTCCTAAAATGCTATATTGAACCTATCTTGTTATATGGAAGTGAATCATGGACAATAGGCAAGTCTGCACAAAAATCATTGGAAACAGCAGAAATGTGGTTTATTAGAAGAATGTTGCGAATCCCCTGGACAGCAAAAATAACTAATGAAGAATGTATGAGAAGAGCTGGAGAGACAAAAAACCTTGTCAAAAAGATAAGAGAGAGATACAATGTACTTTCATAGGACATGCAATGAGAAGAGAGGGCATTGAAAATATTATAACAACAGGAAAAATAGAAGGAAGAAGATCAAGAGGAAGACCAAGAGAAATGATACTGGACAGTCTGACGGGATGGTGTGAAAGGAGATCACCAACTGAACTGATGGCCTGCATGAAGGATCGGGTACTCTGGAGAAGCATAATAGCCAACGCCAGTCGACGCGGCACCTGATGATGATGATGATGATGTTCTAAGTGTACTACTCTATGGAAGTGAGTGCTGGAAAATCACCAAAACCATAGAAAACAAGTTGAATTCTTTCCAGACTAAATGTTTACAAAGAATTAGAAAAATATTTTGGCCAAACACCATAAGAAATAACATCTTATTGGCAGAAATGCAGATGAAGCCAATGACAACAATTATTGAGGAAAGACGCTGGCGATGGTTGGGACATGTGCTCCGAATGACTGACAACTCACTACCAAAAATAGCACTAAGATGGACACCACAGGGGAACAGAAGTAAGGGTAGACCATAGGAGACATGGAGAAGAACAACAGAAAGGATGTTGAGCAATAGAGGGCTCACCTGGGCAGGAGCAGATAAAAAGGCAAAGGACAGGCATTTGTGGAAAACTCTTGTGGAAGCCCCATGTACCCTGGTCACTTAAGGTTCAAAGAGAGAGAGAGAGAGAATAAATACAGTGAGAATATTGTGATGTATAATGAAAAATAATTATTTTACTTACCTGCATTCAATCTAAAATTATAGGAGACAAAAGTAAGAAAAATGACTTTTACTTACAACTTGTGTATAACTTTTCAAAATGTTCCAGGTATTTTTTTTTTAGTGCCTAGAAACTAATGGACATAAAATCATTAATGTTGAAAACAAAAAAATCTTCATCAATCAACAAGTCAGTGGAAGTCATTTTGATCACAGCCATATTGTGACACATGATGTCATGAGAGCCCCCATCTATGTTCCTAAATGTTTGCAGCCCTTTGTGAATGCTAGGATCTGTAGTTATACTTCACTGGCACTCTATCTGACTCCAATTCTTCTAAATTGATAGCCAGGCCACCAAGAAATCAAAATGCGTCAGGCTGTTTCATATCACAAGTTCCAGTCACTAAAATTACATAGACAACTCTGAGTACCTTTATACATATGCCATCTGAATGTATATTGAGTGTGCAAGTATATGGGAACAAAGGCATAGATGCATCATCAAACAAAAGAAGTTATAAATATGAAAAGAGTACTACAGATATGTTGTGAGGAAATTTAGCATAGGACATAGAAATGAAGCAGGTGAAAATCTAACGGCGTTTTGCATGGAAAATGAGCTAATAATCACCAACAAACAACATCTAAGAAGACTTTACACATGGACATCACCTGATGGGAAAACCAAGAATCAAACATATTACATTTTAGTGCATGGAAGGATAACATGAGTATAAGCAGGTGCCAATTGTGAACGGACCATGAGTTATTAATAGCAGGCATGAAGATAAAGATAAAAAAGATAGTTAGGGGATCAAGACCACTCTGCTTTGATATTACAAAAATACCAGAACAATACAGTATAGAAGTGAAGAACCGTTTTGAAATCCTGATGGCTGTACAGGAGGAGATGACACCAGATGACTTGGCTATACAGGCCAGAGATATCTTAATAACAACAGCTAAAGACATGGTTCCAGTAAAGAAAACACAAAAGAATGGATGGATTACAGCAGGCACACTAGAACTGGTAAAACAACGTAGAGAAATGAAGATGCAGTGGAAAGTGACAAACAACGACAAAGAGGAATATAAATCTTTAACAAAAGAAGTATGAAGAAACATAAGAAAACACAAAAAACAATACATACAAGATTGTTGTGAAAGAACAGAAGGACATCAGAAGTGTAGAAGAGATAGTGAAGAGATAGAGAAATGAAGACATTGACAAGAAATTCACACCTAAGGTAAATGTAATTTGTTATGAGATGGGGAAGACCTTGACAGAGACATAGGAAATTCTAGAAAGATGGAAGGAATATTGCAGAGGAATGTATGAAACAACTGACTGTGAAAGCAGAAATCAACAGTGTGAATTATAATTGGAGGAGAAAGAACCCAAACTGACAATTGAAGAAGTTTTATGGGCAATAAAGAATCTGAAAAATGGTAGATCACCAGGACGTGATGAGATAACAGCTGAACTCATTAAAGCAGGAGGAAAGGAATGTGCAACAATCTATCATGCACTATGTGAAAAGATATGGCATTTAGGTATTTGGCCAAAGAATGGAAAAGAACTGTATTCATATCACTGCCAATAAAGGGTAACTTGAAACTATACACAAACTACAGAACTGTTGCCCTTATTAGTCATGCCAGTAAAATTCTACTGAAAATCAAAATGGGTAGACTTCATTAAAAAATAGAAGTCATTATGGTCCAAGCTGGTTTTAGTCAAGGAAGAGGATCAAGAGATCATATATTCAATATAAGATTAATAATATAGAAATGCAGAAAGTTTAATGTGAATCAATAATTATCCTTTATAGATTATTCAAAGGCATTTGATTGTATACAACACTAGAAACTTTGGGAAATAATGGAAAAAATGGGATTTCCAACACATTTGATACAATTAACATCACTGCTGTATCTAGACCAACAAGCAGCAGTAAGAATAAATAGTGGAACAACAACTTGTTTTGACATAAAACAAGGGGTTTGTCAGGGGTGCATATTGTCACCTTACTTATTTAACTTGTATACTGAAAATATAATGAGGAATGTTAGAGAAGATGTAGACAAAGAATATTACGATGTCATAAAAATTGAAGGTTATGAAATACCAGAGATTAGATGTGCTGATGACACAGTATTACTGTCGACAACTCACAAAAAAGGAGTGGAAAAATTAATTATGTCAGTCCATAAGAGTAGTGAAGAGCAAAACCTCTATCTTAATGCGAAGAAAACTAAATTTATGACAACTGATGAAACAAATAAAGCAGACGAAATATATATCAATGCTGAAAAATTGGAAGAAGTTGAGAGTTTTGAATATTTTTAAGGACATGCATTTTTCCTATTGCAACAAATGCCTGTTAGACCTGGACACTTGACAAAACAGCTGAGAAACACATAAATGCCTTTGAATGTAAATGCTACAAAGGAGTTCTTCAAATATCATGGGCACAAAAAAGAACAAATATATCCATACTACAACAACTTAATATTGAAGAAGGCTGGCTAGTAAAGAGGATTAAAGAGAGAAAATTTAAATATTTTGGACACATTAAAAGTCATGATAATCTACAGAAGACCGTCTTGGAAAGGTACATAATGGGAAAAGGAAAGAGAGGAAGACCAAGGTGAATATGGCTGGAAGACATCATTGATAATCTACAAATGGATGCATCAGCAACAGGGCATCTTGCTTACAACCAAGAGGCCTGAAGGAAATCTGTTAGGGAGGCAAAGTTCCACAAGGGACATGCAAATGACTGACTGACTACAGATATAAAACAAAACATAATTTAATTTTACCTGATTACTTCACTTCAATCTACTTAAATGTCTTTTGTGTAATCAACACAACATTGGAGTCATCTTCCTAAAACACTGAAGGAAATCCTGAAGTCAAAGGCTGAACACGCAAAGGCATGCCCCGAGTGTAATGAAGTCATTCCCTAGGACCAGCAACAGAGCTAGTCCCCTTTGTTACAGTTACAGCTTGTGTGATCTTAGTCATAAAGAGAAATTTTGTTCGCTGTCTTCATAATTCCAGTTTCAAAAGTCTGTATAACAAATTTAATTAATTAAGAAGCCTTTTCATAATAAAGCACTATGCAGACCACACACAAAATTTTAACTGTAGATGATGTCACCATCTTTTCAGTCGCTGTCATCTTCTGATTCAGGGTTTCTATGATTCCCGTTAATGTGCTGTGGGCCAAGAGCAGCAAAATTTGTACAGTTGGTTATGTAAAAGACATTTCTGAAAAAACAAAGAGAAAAAAACAAAATAAAAGAAATATTCAACATGAGAAGATGTAATTATAACAGTAATTTTTCTGCATTAGAAGACTGTATTTTAATGACAAAAAATATTGTCATATATGGTATCTCCTTTTTCAGTGGATGGCCTTCTATGCTCCAGATTCATATATACTCTTTGACCTTGGTGCATTTATGTCAAGTTTTCATGCTCGGTATGTTCAGCTGGTGTTGCATGGTATCCACTGGTGTGTCTCTGGGACATCATTATTTCATTTTGAATTCTTTCTAGCCATGTTTCTTGGATGTTGAGCAATAGAGGGCTCACCTGGGCAAGAGCAGAAAAAAAAAAGGCAAAGGACAGGCATTTGTGGAAAACCCTTGCAGAAGCCCCATGTGCCCTGGGCACTTAAGGTTCAGAGAGAGAGAGAGATGTTTCTTGGGTTGTTGATAAAGTGAGCATGTCAATACCATACTCTAATCTTGACATTACCAGTACTTTCATTGTTGAGAGTATAATTTTCTGTGATAGCCCCATGTTTGCTATTATTTTCATTGCTACTAGGCCTTTCTTTGCTTTTGATATCATCTCATCCATGTGTTGCCAGAGGAATCTGTCAAAGGTGATCCCCAAGTATTTTAGAATATGACATCTTTCTATGCAAGTATTTTCATAGTGCACCCCTGTGCATTTCAGCTTTTGGTGTTTGATTGTCAAAGGAGGACCATAATAGTTTGGTTTTGGTTGGGTTAATTGATCTGCTGTAATCTTTGCACCATTTCATCACGAGATTCATTTGTTTTATGTACAATTTTTGCCACTTCTTGATGATTTAAACCTTGTGCACATATTGCTGTATCATCCCCAAAGGTTAAAAGTCAGCCAAGGTCAGTTTGATTCATTTGAGCTAGTATTACTTTATTACTGAATAACACTTGTGTCTTCTGGCCATGTCTCTCACCTCAGGTCCACATGGTTTGGGCACTCTTGAAGGATATGTTCTGGAGTCTGGACTCCACTGCCACATGGACATTCATCTGATACTCAAAGATACTTAAATGAAAAGAAGCCAGTCATGGATGGCAGAGGTTGAAAAGACCATAGGGCAGATATGGAGCTCTGAGAAAATCCCCATTGGTGGCAACTGGATTAGAGCCTGAAAATATCTGTACCTTACCAAAGTTCAGATATGGCTCAGTCAAGAATGCCAAAACTGGGCAGCAGGATGAGCACAATCAAAAATCAAAGAGCAAACATTAGACACTCCAGCCCAGATGACCCTGTGATATACACAGACTGATCGGTCATGCCCGGAAAAAGAAGCAGATGAGGATTCATGGTCTGTCACAATGGATGCCTCATCATCAGTGAGGCTGGAGTCTTTGCCACATGTACATCCACATGAAGATGGAAGTTAAAGCAACCACTTGAATCATAAACTGGCTAGCAAACCAGCAAGCATCATGAGCCATAATCTTAACAGATTCACAGGGTATGCTCAAAGAAATTGAAAACTAGCTGATGCATCATAAGTGGCAAGGCAAACTAAAAGAATTGTAGATCTCCTCCCTGACATGGATTTATTGCCCAAGACATTCTGGCATCAAAGGCAATGAAATGGCAGATCAACTGGCAAGCAAAGCAACAACCCTGGGCAATCTACAAATGAAAAAAGAAGACCTCATAACAGCCATCCTATCAAAATTACAAGGAGAGGAGCAAAAAAATGTTTAAATGCAGCACTTACCACCAAAGACTATGTGAAAGAGACATAATGAAGAGTAGTGGCAGACAATAAGAACTTTGTGAAAAAGATCAAGCTGTGTATAATCAATGTGCCATTGGCACCATCATCCAACATATACTATGAACAACACTGAGGTTAAAGCTGAGCACATATGGGAGTGTCCTAAGTGCAAGGAAGCCTATCTCTAGGCCAGCAGCAAAGCAAAGCCATTCTTCAAGTTCAAGTTCAAGCTAAATTAAACAGCATTCCAACTTGAAAGCCTTAGAATTATACATTCACACTATATACAACCTGACAAGCCAGTGCTTCAACAGTTACTTGTTTAGTATTTCATTTTTTAATGGCTGTTAGTCTGATTTCTACTAAAAATTTCAACATGTTCTTCATAAGATGATGAATACTAAATAAAAGGAAAAAAAGCAGAAAAAGAATAAATTATTTCCAATCATTACCTGTCTGTGTCATCTTTGTTATTCCTGGCACTTTTTCTTGGATCACTGCGTGCTGGAGCTTTCCTACCAGTGTTAAATGACTGGTTGTCATTTCTGTTTCTATCTTTCCGCTCTGTAGTTTCTTCTTGTGAAACAGAGTTGACTGGACTGCATGGACAGGAAATAAAATGAAAATAAATAGAAACTCAGGTCTGTTTTATTTTGTTTTGTTTTGTTTTGTTTTGTTCTGTTTTGTTTTAATCTAAGTAAATATTATGTGCACCCTTGTTTTCCTAGTAACCATGAGAAATCTCTGTATTTTTTTCCTTGTGATTTTGTTTTTGTCACTGGTTTTCTTCTAGTACTTTGTATATCAGTGTAAATTATACAATGTCTAAAATTTCAAAGATTATGATTATTGGCTTCCAACAGTTGTCTGGGCTGACAAACAAGCAATTTATGGCTAAATCTATTCCTATGACTTTAAGAAATAATATTTTAAAGTAAAATGAATTTTTTTAAAAGATTACTTTGTCTCGTAAGATACTAAACAGCTTGGATGAAAAAACAACTCATCTACGAGAAGAATTGGTAGTGATTTTAACTATAAAAAGGACACTAGTTTTCATAAGGGGAAGTAATGTTCATTAATTTGCGAACACTACATTTATGCTTTATTAAGTAAAATGAGACAAAATAAACAGAGATGTATGCAATGCAATGAAAGAGAAATAATGAGAGCTTTCAATAAGACAAAAATAAAAGAAAGACCAAATAAAAGATGATGTGCCGTGTAATATTTCTTTCCTTGCCTTACGCCAGTATTCTGGCAGTGCCGATTTGTGAATCTGGTGCCATGTACCAGAATTTAAATGCAATTCACATTTTCGTTTGCACGTTAACTGCACGTCTCAGATTTATCCTTCATCCTGTTTGCAGCAGTATGGGAAGAAGGGCCAACATATTTGAGTTTGTTTGTGCTTAGATTTGTGAATTTTATTAGAGCATATGAAATACCAGAGATTAGATATGCTGATGACACAGTATTGCTGTCCACAACACAAGAAGGAATGGAAAAACTAATTATGTCAGTCTGCAAGAACAGCGAAGAGCAATACCTCTATCTTATTGCAAAGAAAACTAAAGTGATGACAATTGACAAAACAAACAAGGCAACTGAAATATGTATCAATGAGGAAAAACTGGAAGAAGTGGAGAGTTTTGAATATCTTGGATCACTACTAACTAATAATGGAGATACAATGAGGGAAATTAAAAGGAGGACATCTATTGCTCTTCAGAAAGTAAAACAAATGAAGAATCTGTGGAGAGGAGCAGACAGAACCACAAAAATAAGATTTTTAAGGGCATGCATCTTTCCCATCGCAACATATGCCTGTGAGACCTGGACACTTAACAAAACAGCTGAGAAACACATAAATGCCTTTGAATGTAAATGCTACAGAAGAGTTCTCCAAATATCGTGGACACAAAAAAGAACAAATATATCTATACTACAAGAGCTTAATATTGAAGAAGGCTGGCTAGTAAAGAGGATTAAAGAGAGAAAACTTAAATATTTTGGACACATTAAACGTCATGATAACTTAGAGAAGACCATATTGGAAGGATACATAATGGGAAAAAGAAAAAGAGGAAGACCGAAACGAAGATGGCTGCAAGACATCGTTGACGATCTGGAAATGGATGCAGCAGCAGCAGGCCATCTTGCTCACAACCGAGAGGCCTACAGGAGTGCTGTTTGGGAGGCAAAGTTCCGCAAGGGACATGCAAAGGAATGATTAGAGCATATTCGAAAAATGGACACACCCTCCGACATGACACATGTTACTGGAAGTACCCCATGTAGTTTAGACCTCCTAGAAAGACTAAAAGGTTATTTCAGACATTATTGTACTGAGTATGCCACATACTATGACACGACGAGATCAGATGAAGCTACAGTTAGATTTAGACATCGCTGATGGTAAATATTGCACCTCTAGACCTACCCGATGGTAAGTAGGACACAATTATCAGCTAAAATCATCACACCATTTCTTTTTTTTCATTCTTACTTTTACAGCTATTTTGATGCATAATACGTATGCTTATAATGTGGAAATACATAGAAATACTTTATTACATTCAATTTTACAACTGTACTCTCTATACAGATCAAGATCCGCGCTTTTAATTTGGCACAAACGGAACATCCGGGTTTTTCTTTCTGCAACACGTAAAGAGTTTTAAGACAAGATCATTATAATTATGTGTTGGCTGACATGTATCCTTGAGCATTTGAGTAGGAAAGTGATTATGCACTGGTCTGTCATGGCAAAGGTCAGGGATTCAAATCTAGCTGAAGATAACCCAGCTGTAGAAATAGATACCCAACATCTTCTGGAGATGATGAAGGAAAGGCAGCCAAATGTAGTGCTGACCACATCAAGCTCTAGTGTGCCGAAAGGTCAAAGAAAATATGGATATTTAACACCATATCTCTATGTGCTTCTAAGGCCTGACAGAGTTACTTTTACCTACCTACCTATAAGTATCCTAATGAAAGAAATGAAAACCAAAAATATATATTTTGTACTCTGTGGGAGTAACAGTTGGCCATGTTAACTTCTCAGTCTGGAAGCAAACAAGAATCTAGATGGTCAAAACATACCATTATATCAGTCATAATCTCTTACAGTGCCTATAAATCAGGGTGATATGTTGTATTTTTTGCCTACATTCTCCTAAAAGATAGAATTCACATTTTCATTTAATTATGATATATGTGTCATAATGTTATCTACATCCTTTGCTTACATCTGGAAACAATTACCGGAATATGACATGTTCCTTGCATCATTTAATTCATTTGCATGTCCCTTGTGGAACTTTGCCTCTCTAACAGCACTCCTGTAGGCTTCTCGGTTGTGAGCAAGATGGCCTACTGCTGATGCATCCATTTGCAGATCATCAACGATGTCTTCCAGCCATCTTCGCCTTGGTCTTCCTCTCTTTCTTTTTCCCATTATGTACCTTTCCAACACGGTCTTCTCTAGATTATCATGACGTTTAATGTGTCCAAAATATTTAAGTTTTCTTTATTTAATCCTCTTTACTAGCCAGCCTTCTTCAATATTAAGTTGTTGTAGTATGGATATATTTGTGGTTTTTTTTGTTTTTTTGGTGTCCATGATAGTTGAAGAACTCTTCTGTAGCATTTACATTCAAAGGCATTTATGTTTCTCAGCTGTTTTGTTAAGTGTCCAGGTCTCACGGGCATATGTTGTGATGGGAAAGATGCATGTTCTTATAAATCTTATTTTTGTAGTTCTGTCTGTTCCTCTCTACAGCTTCTTTAGCTCTTTTACTTTTTAATGAGTGATAGATGTCCTCCTTTTAATTTCCCTCATTGTATCTTCATTACTAGTTACTAGTGATCTAAGATCTTCAAAATTCTCCACTTCTTCCAATTTTCCTCATTGATACATATTTCAGCTGCCTTGTTTGTTTTGTCAGTTGTCATAAATTTAGTTTTTTTCGCATTAAGATAGAGATTTTGCTCTTCACTATTCTTACAGGTTGACATAATTAGTTTTTCCATTCCTTTTTGTGTTTTGGACAGTAGTACTGTGTCATCAGCATATCTAATCTCTGGTATATCATAACCTCCAATGGTTATGGCTGGTAATATTTTTGTCTACATCTTCTCTAACATTCCTCATTATATTTTCAGTATACAAATAAAGGAAGTTAAATATACACCTGTGACTGATACTTTGTTTTATGTCAAACCAAATTGTTGTTTCACCATTTATTCTTACTGCTGCCTGTTGGTTTAGATACAGCAATGATGGTAATTGTATCAAATGTGTTGGAAATCCCATTTTTTCCATTATTTCCCAAAGTTTCTGGTGTTGTACACAATCGAACGCCTTTGAGTAGTCTATAAAGGATAAACATAGATTCATATTAAACTCTCTGCATTTCTCTATTATTAATCTTATACTGAATATATGATCTCTTGTCATTCCTTGTCATATATGTAAAAACTATCCAATGATTGTAGTGGTTAGTGCATTCACCTGCCCAATAGAAATCCAGTTGAGTTGATTTTTTTTCTAAATGACCAGCACCAGGATGGCTCAGCCTCAAGAAGCTGATACTCCAGTTTGTTTTCATTGAGAAACAAAAGCAGTGAATTCACCCTGTTGCCTTCCCACCTCACCATACTGTGGCCTAAAATGTGCATGTACTACCACTTCACAGCCCTACAGCATGAAAATACCACAGGACATTGTTTAGTTTTATCCAGTGATTAATGATATGGATTTTAAGGTAAATTTTTATATTCTGTGATTATATACAGGTTTTAATGAAAATTTTTATTCGAACTATACTTTCGAGCAAGCAGAATGTCATGTAGAATTTGTAATTAAATAAGCACAGTACGTAAAAGAGACATTACCCTACATTACCTTACCAACAAATATTGTTGTATATATTTCTTGGTCTAGAAGCTGCAATAGTGTTTGTTTCAGTGAGATCCTGCTGCAGGGGCTCAAGGCTAATCATTTCTGAAACAGAAAAACATCTCAGTATAACACCAAATATCCTAACAAATCATAACTCTGATCTTCACCAGTGTTTTTTTAACTTGTTATTTAATCTGAGAGAAAAAAATGAAGTGTTTGAAATTCAATAAAATATTATGAAAATGTAAAAAAGATGCAGAAAAACTATGATCCCGAAAAAGAAGATTAAACAGAGAAAACTTTAAGTATTTCAGAGTTTGGAGAAGACAATCTTGGAAGGGTACATAAGAGGTAAAAGAAAGAGAGGAAGACCAAGATGAAGATTTAAACAAGGTGTTGAAGATTTGCAGCTGGGTATCCTGCTTACAACAGAGAGGCCTTCAAGAGAGCTGTCAGGAGGCAAAGTTATGCAAGGGACATGCTAATAAATGAGTGAATGAATTATCCTTGTACTTGAAACTGTCTAAAAAGGCAAATAATTAAATATGTTTAGTGCAGTGATTTACAGATTTACTATTAAAAATCATAAACACCCATTTGTTTATGTAAAGAGGAGTATACATTTACCTTTACTGTTTTCCTCTTTGTCTGTGTATCCCTGGATCAATTCAGCAAGCTCTTTATGACCTCTGGCCTGTGCTGCTGCAGCAGCTTTGTCACGATCTCCCTGGCTGAGCTTGTCCTTACCTCGATTTAGAATTATCTTCACAGACTGAAGAATTCCATGTTCTGCACAAAACTGGAGAACACTTTCTCCCTTCTTGTTTTGATGTGTCACATCTGCCCCAGCTTCTACAAGAATCTTAATGATGGCATGCTGGTTTGCAAAAGCACAAGAAAGGAGAGGTGTATCACCATCATTATCAGCTTGATCCAGTACAGCTTTTTTCAGAATTAGGTCTTCTACAATGCCTTTATGACCATACTGAGCACTCAAATTAAGTGCAGTACTTCCATGTGAATTTGCAGTGTTCACAATGGCACCTTTCTCTAATAAAGCTTTCACAATGTCCCTATGTCCTCTTCTTGCAGCAATTAGCAATGCAGTGTCCTTTCTCTCACTCTCTGTCAACTCTAAATTTACTGCATTTGCTTGCAGAAGATACTTCACAATTTCAGTATGGCCATTATTTGCACTCAGCATCAAAGGGCTTAAGCCAACATTATTCTGAGTATTTGGATCAGCATTATATTCTAGCAACAACCGTACAGCATTTTTATAGCCATTGGCAGAACAGATACCCAGTGCTGTGTTACCATTGTCATTTCTTGCTTCCATGTTTGCATCATGATCCAGAAGAATTCTCATGCAGTCAGTTTTCCCATATTGTGAACAAAGCATAAGAGGTGTCCATGCATCCTTAGTACACTGGTTAACATTTGAACCATGTTCCAACAGAATTTGAACAATCTCATGATCTCCTTTATGGGCAGCCATCATTAAGGCAGTTCGTTTCTCTTTGTCAACAGCATTGGTATCTGCTCCACGCTTTATAAGTTCTTCAACTATCATGCAGTGTCCTTTTAATGCAGCACCATGAAGAGGAGTGTGTCCATTACCATCTGCTTCTCTGACATCTGCACCTGCTTGAAGCAGTACATTCACAACATCTGTGTGACCCTCATGACAACTGACAGATATAGGACTTCTTCCTTGTGAATTTTTGGTATTAACATCAGCATGATTTTTTAGCAGTAACTCAACACATCCTGCATGCCCATTTGTGGAAGCTTTCAGCAAAGCAGAACTTCCATTTTCATCTACTCCATTAACACAAGCACTTTGCCTCAAAAGTAAACTGACAATATCCACGTGACCATGTCCAGCACTGATGTGAAGAGCATTCACTCCATTTTTTGATATAACATCACTGGGAACCCCTTTATTCAAAAGAAACTGGACGATTGAAGTGTGTCCAAACTGAGATGCTAACATGAGTGCATTCCATCCTTTGTGTTCCACAGCTTTTGCGTCAGCACCACGGTCATACAACAGCTCCACTATATCTTCATAACCGCCATATGCAGCTCGCATAATTGCTGTGAGTCCTTTCATGTTTGATTTATTTACATCTGCCTTTGCTGCCAACAAATATTTTACTACATTTTTGTGACCCTCAAGAGCTGCCATCATCAGTGGTGTGTCACCTTCCTGATCTGACATGTCAACATCGGCTTTTGCATTAATAAGCATTTCTGATACATCACTGAATCCTTGATGTGAACTTAAACAAAGAGGTGTGCGCCCATCAGCATCTTGAAGGTTGACTGTTGCCCCTGAATGAATTAGTAACCTAGTTATCTCTTTATGCCCACTGAGTGCTGCTCTGTGCATCACTGTTATTCCTTTTCTCTGCCTGGAGTTAATGGAAGGGTATGGTTTTTCATGCTTTGAAAGAAGTAATTCTACAATGTGACGGTGCTTATTCTGCACTGCCATGTCTAGTGCGTTGATGCACTCATAATTACAGCACCGATAATCTGCTCCAGCTTCTAATAGCATTTCAACAACAGTGGTATATCCATTTAGTGAGGCACACATAAGTGCTGTGTCACCTTCATTGTCTGCGATGTTAATATTTGCTCCAGCTTTGATGAGTCGGCGAACAATACTGCTGTGACCCTCAATAGAAGCACGAATTAGTGCTGTACGTCCTTCCTTGTCTGTAATATCCAATGATGCTTTATATTTAATCAACTTCTCCACAACTGAAGCTTCACCTTTTATAGCTGCCATTGTTAAAGCTGAAAAGCCATGCTTGTTTATATGATCTACATTTATACCTGCTTTCAGCAAAAGTTTCAAACTTTCAACATGACCATGACCTGCACAAATTTCTAATGCAGTTCCCCCTGAAATTTGCTCTGCATTCACATCCGCTCCAATTTCAATAAGAAGTTTCACAGTCTCAACAAAATTGTACTGAGCAGCTGTCATCAGGGGAGTCCACTGTTTCAAATCTCTTGAGTTCACATTAGCTCCTTTTCTAAGAAGCAATTCAATTATGTCAGTCAGCCCTTCATGAGCAGCAATCAAAATTGCATCATCTCCCTTGTTTGTTCGAATGTTGATATCAGCACCAACGTTCAACAGAGTTCTAATAACAGCTTCATTGGAACCAGCAATTGCAAAAATAAGAGAAGTACGACCTTCGTGATCTCTTGCATTAATATCAGCTTTTTTGTCCAAAAGCAATTCAACAATCTCTTCTCTCCCACTCATGGCAGCCATCATCAATGCTGTTAACCCCTTCTTGTTTCTCATCTCAATGTTGACACTCCCAATAATTTGTTCAGTCAGTTCTCTACGGCCCAAGACAGCAAAGGTCATAAGGGGTGTTGCATCTGTGTCTGGATTAACAAAATCAAGGTTTGCATTCTTGCTAGTTAATGAAGAGAGCAAATCTTTATCACTTAGAAGATCTCTATCCAAACTTGAGCTCTTCAGTTTACTGAATAACTCTCTTTGTGCTAGTCTTTCCTCTTTTCTTTTTTGTGATGATTTCTCATCACTGTCATCTGATTGCTTCAGAAGCTCCTTCATGGCTTTTGATTGATTTAAAAACTCCTCTGTCATATTTTCTGCCATTCTCAACAAATTTGGCAAGGCATCTTCAGACCTTAAAGTTCTGGCAAGTTCTTTCAGGAAGCCACTGTTAAAACTGGCCATGATGAAATCTATTTTTGTATCTTCTTCTCTCAAATATATGAAACACACTTTTCTACCATGAGGTATTCACACAAAATATTCAAATTTGTTTTAGTTTTATTTCTCATACATGAAATGAGCTGAATCTAATCATGTGATTAGATTATTTTCTGGACCTGATGATGAGAAACAAAAAGACAATAAATAAACATGAGAAAAATACTAATGACCTATTTTTGCAGACATGACCTTATATATATACTTCTATTGATTTTTTTTACCTTGACGATAACAGTTTTATTTATATAATATATAATAGTGTAACATTTCGTACAAAACTGATTGAAAAAAGTTAATTGTCAAAATGTGACTGGTAATGTTAATTTAACTCTTCATGTATACAAAGAGGCTGTCCATCGCCATATTAGTTTTATATTATCTGTATCTATTATTCTTCATATGGGAGGTATGGAAAGAAATGCCTTTCTGCATCAATTAGTAAAATTGTTTATTCAATAAATTCAAAAGTGCTGCTTATCTGTGATCTACATAATGCATCATTATTGTTTGGATCACATCATTCTGTGCCATCTCAGCACATAAAGTTGGCTACAACAAATCTCCAGCTTTTTTTTTAAGCTGTGATGACACCATTTGAGCACACTGCCTCCAGTTAATCTGTTATAGGGCAGTATATCTCAACTGTTGTCACTCTCATTCTCTTCTGTCCTGAAATGCTTTTGCAAACAAAAATGCACCTCTTAATGTAAAAAATAATTAATCTTAATGTTCTAAGCTGATCCATCTAATATCCAAGTCTCTTCTCAAAAACGAATTGCCTTTTCACTAATGCAGTGTTATTATTGCGTGTTTTCTGCCTAGCTCAACTCTAGACTCGTAGCATGCTCTGATAAGTGAAGATACTGAGAAGATTTTAGTCACAGAATGGATTTGATTTATCAGCAAAATACATTAACCGCGAGGATAAAACTCAAACTGCCAAGATGTATCACAAAGAAAAAATGAATGAAACTAGTATGGGAGGCTACCTTGACTCACCAGAAGCTTGACAGATGGTGAGATGATTGACAAAGATAACAAAGTTACACTCATCACAAGTGACATGACTCCCTGTACATTATACATGTGACAGTACTCAGGTTTGACACCTCACTTCTGAACTACGCTTAGACGTTGAACATCCCATACTTGAAAACAGAACAAAACACTGCTTGTCAAACAGAACAGAATGATAATGCAATTCCTGACAGATGAAATGTCGATTCATACATCTGAAACTGCTGATGCAAACATAAAAAAGCATATGAATGGCATTGGCAGGGGCAACGATAATCAGCGAGTTCCACCATAACGTAGCGAATACACCAGAGACACGAAGGTCTCCTACTTGTCCTTTCACTCCATGACTTGACGGAAAATGTTGAATAATACAACAAATAAGCCTGACGCAAAATCATGCTAAGTTTAAAAAGAAAAAAAAACTTTTCATAAACTAAATATATTTGATTTGTTTAAAAAAAAAAAAACTATGTGAACTAACAGATCTTTCGGAGGGAGAATAATTAGGCTCGTAGTCCCATCTTATATTCTGACCTCCATCTCTTCGCTTTCAGTTCACACAGCCATTCAGCGTCAGTTTAGCACTAGTATTATATACGTTTAAAGTACGGTAATAAATATGAAATACACAACCATTACGTATAGCCTCTTATTAATGCATGCAACAATAGACATGCTAAAGTTATTTTACACTACCACACCTTAATCACAGCCAAACTAATAAAAAACCGATGTATGTAATAGAATTACTCCTACTACTCAGAAAGCATACGGAGATTGCTAAGATAGTGAAACTAAGAGGAAAGTATGTTTCACATGAACATATAGTCAATTAGCATGCAGAAATGATAACATCAAATAGTACTTAGCACTATGTCATGACAACTGGAAATAAAAAGTGAAGATAAATAGTTGTGATCTTATTATAGCGTTTTACCTGTCGTTTCAGACACAGGTCGATGATATTAAAATTGGTGAATCCCACTAGTAGTCACTTTGGAAAATCCGGATACATGATACATTTTTCGGGAAAATCCAGAACTAGATGGGCGGATAAACACTTTATTTCAGTGTTTCTCAACCAGTGCCGTGCGAGACACCGTGATTAAAATAAAAAATAGTTTTAATAAAATCGTCGATAAGCAGATACAGTGGAATTCGCCTATAGTGCATTAGATTTAGCATTGGTTAGCAACTGGAAGAAGATGATTAAGAAAAAGAGGGGGGGGAGAAGAGAATGAAGCCTCAGAATGTCATTTTCTTCTCAAAGATGCGTTGACGATTATTGCTGGATTATTACTAAATAATGAATAAGAGAATACAGCGAGAAATGGGGGCCATGGAGATGTGGTTTATAAGAAGGATGTTGAATGTACCATGGACAGCCAAGGAAACCAATGAAGAAGTCTTAAGAGAGGCTGGAGTTAAAAAGCAAATTATAAGATCAGAGGCAAACAAACGAGATTTATAGGACTTTTCCTGAGAAGAGGAACACATGGTGGCAACTGGAAAAACTGAAGGAAGAAGAGACAGAGGAAGACAGAGAGAGAAGTTACTGGATGGGCTGTCAGTGTGGCTAGGAAGGAAGTCACCTGCGGATCTCATAATCAAGTCTAAAGACACGGAATTGTGGAGAGAAATGATCGCCTACGCCACCCGGCTCGGCACTTGAATAACTAAATTACTTACTGATCAAAGTAACGTACTGAGAGATATGTGGATATAATAATTTTCATACAAGACAGCAAGGATTATTTCAAAAATTTCATCACGGGTGAAAAGAAAAGTTTAGAAATGCTGTTCTAAATAGATATTGACATTTGTTTATTATCGAATGAAAGTAATGGTGATGTTGAAAGTTATAAGTCTGTGGTGTAAATGCAAATGGACGTGCACATAAAACAGTTTAACTATAGCTTTGAAGCAGTAATTTAAATGTAATTTGTTATTTTTATGACACTGTCACAACCACTGTAACATTTTTATTTTATTTAAATAAACCGATCCGTTGATCATCTCATCCGACATATTCCGTTACTTCACCTATAAATTGAATACTGATATTTTTCTGTAAATTTAATATTTTTCTATGAATTAACAAAAGTGGGGGTGAAGACAATGTCTGATTTGGCAATCAGAGACTCACAGGTGACATCAGGGTTTGCAAACCATAGGCTGACCAAGATCCTATCCTACCTTTTCGTTGGTACACCCAGTAACAGACTTACCTCCGGGTGCTAGTTGGCTAAGTCGATAGTATGCTGTTCTCTCGTGGCTAGACGGCTGCTCGTCCTACCGGAGTCCGTGTTCGAATCCCAGCTAATTCTCTTGTGATTTTTCTTTCTCTCACGTCTCACTAAAGTGCTTTGTCTACGATTTTTTCTAGGTTTAATCCTACAATATTTGTTCTCTTACTTTACTGTACCAAAACCTCGTAGTTTCCTGTTTATAAAAAATTACCCCCGGGTAATGAGGTTGGGATTGCCATAGTCCCCATGGTAGTGAAGTCTGCTGAAAAACTATTGCACACTCACTGCTTTTTTAGCAGCATTCAGGGACTGAAAATAGTTCCCAAGCCGATACACAGCAGCTGTGCCTCAATATCTTCACTGCATCGGCTGCAAAAAAAAAAAAAAAAAACACACACACACACACACCGGCTCATAGTTCCAGGGAGAAGTTTAAATAGAGACTTGAAGACCAAGCAATGGCTATCTAGTCATGCTATGACACTGAACCAAACACAGTGAAGCAAGCTGTTATATCTGAAACTTCAAGTCCTGTCCTGATTCAAGATAAGAAGTGATGTTCCTTCCTTTTAACATATAAGTAGTATCAAAAGTGATTCATTGTAGCACACACAAAGAAGTCAAAGTTATGTATGTGAAAAAAACGTTTATTCACAAAAATGTCATCGTGATTCGACGTTTGTTAGAGGATGGCATCTACCCCCAGGCTCTGGAAATATCCTCCCCTTAACAAAACGTAGGGGACCGGCTAGCGTAGTGGTTAGAACACTCGTCTGGAAACACTTGTCGAGGGTTCGAATCCCAAGCTGAGGGGGGTTTTTTCCGACCAATGTGGCCCCGATGTCGACCCAGCATCGTAAAATTGGTACCAGAGAAAATCTAGGAAGGAAAGGCAGCGAGGACAGGGTCTGGCCACCCTATCTCATACTCTGATAGCCCAGCATATAATAGGTCTCTAATGCTTCATCCCCTATGGCATTTGCTATAGGACTATCTATCTTTAATAAAACGTAATTTCGAGGTTGCCTTGGCCGCGGTAGATACATTATTACAGTTCTTCTCTCTTTAAATGCATAATTATACAACTTTTTAAGTGAACAACATGTGCACATATGAAACAACATTTATTCACTCATTTGCATGTCCCTTGCGGAACTTTGCTTCCCAAACAGCACTCCTGTAGGCCTCTCGGTTGTGGGCAAGATGGCCTGCTGTTGATGCATCCATTTGCAGATCATCAACAATATCTTGCAGCCATCTTCGCCTTGGTCTTCCTCCTTTTCTTTTTCCCATTATGTACCCTTCCAACACAGTCTTCTCTAGATTATCATGACTTTTAATGTGTCCAAAATATTTAAATTTGCTCTCTCTCTTTAATCCTCTTTACTAACAAGCCTTATTCAATATTAAGTTCTTGTAGCATGGATATATTTGTTCTTTTTTGTGTCCATGATATTTGAAGAACTCTTCTGTAGCATTTACATTCAAAGGCATTTATGTGTTTCTTAGCTGTTTTGTTAAATGTCCAGGTCTCACAGTCATATGCTGCGATGGGAAAGATGCATGCTCTTAAAAATCTTATATTTTGTAGTTCTGTCTGCTCCTCTTCACAAATTCTTTAGTTGTTGTACTATCTGAAGAGCGATAGATGTCCTCCTTTTAATTTCCCTCATTGCATTTCCATAATTAGTTAGCAGTGACCCAAGATATTCAAAACTCTCCACTTCTTCCAGTTTTTCCTCATTGATACATATATCAGCTGCCTTCTTTGTTCTGTCAGTTGTCATCAATTTAGTTTTCTTCGCATTAAGATAGAGAAACAACAATACAACGTGGAAATTATCAAGACAAATCTCTCTCTCTCTCTGAACCTTAAGTGCCCAGGGCACATGGGGCTTCCGCAAGGGTTTTCCACAAATGCCTGTCCTTCGCCTTTTTTTCTGCTCTTGCCCAGGTGAGCCCTCTATTGCTCAACATCCTTTCTGTTGTTCTTCTCCATGTCTCTTTTGGTCTACCCTTACTTCTGCTCCCCTGTGGTGTCCATCTTAGTGCTATTTTTGGTAGTGAGTTGTCAGTCATTCGGAGCACATGTCATCAAGACAAATAACCCAGACAAATTCGCTACAAATTTTCAAATGATAAAATGAACTATGAGATTTAATGACCTTTAACATAACACGTAGAACGAAAAAAAATTCAATACGGGGGGGAGATGCATGTAATACGGATGTACAAGACTTGGTGAATAACGATACAAGGTCATGAGTAAGATAAATCAACAAAACAAAACCCAAAAAAATGACAAAAAATACAACCAGTAGTCATCCAATCGTCTACCAGGCGATGTTAACAATTTAGTACAAAATCCCTCATTTCTGCTAAAGCAGTTCTTGTAACAACTACAATAAATAAAAATAAATAAATAAATCCAGAATGTCACTTAATATACCTGACAATCACACCAAAACCTGGTATCCTTGCTTCCGGAATGACATACGTACATACATACAAGGTCCGACAATTAAGTAATAAGACTGAGTTTATTATGGCCAAGACAAAAATTGTTAAACCTTGAAACCGACTTACCAGCCCACAACTAAATGTCAGCCTAGATGAAATTACATTGCATGAAATTGAAACAGCAGTGAATTTAATGGCTAACAACAAAGCTGCAGGTGAAGATGAAATAATACCGGAAATGCTAAAAGCTATCAATAGTGACAACATGAGACAACTACAGAGAATGTTTAACAAGATTTGGAAAGAAGAAAAGGTCCCTTCTAATTGGAAAAAAGGAATCATTCTAAAAATACCAAAAAAAGAAAAAAGGCAACCTTAGTGATTGTAACAAATGGAGAGGAGTAACCTTAATATCAGCTGTGTCAAAAGTATTTTGAAAGGTCATTTTGAACAGACTTAAGGATATAGTGGATACTGCAATGAGAGAAGAACAAGCAGGATTTCAAAAAGGGAGAAGCTGTCTCGACCAGATCTTTACTCTAAGAATAATACTTGAAGAACATATTGAAAAGCAGAAACCATTAATACTGAACTTCATAGACTGTAAAAAGGCATTTGATAGCATACACAGAGATTCATTAAGGAGAATTGTAAGTCTATATGGAATACCATCTAAAATTGTCAACATCATTAAGGACTTATACAATGGATATGTTTGTGCAGTCAACACAGAAGAAGAGATGAGTGAATGGTTCCAGATTGAAACAGGTGTGAAACAAGGATGTATACTGTTTCCTTTACTTTTTGGGATTACAATAGACTTCATAATGAAAAAATACTGCACAGGCAACACAGGTATTGACTGGGTACATGGGACCCAACTAGAAGATCTTGATTTTGCTGATGACATAACTCTTATCAGTAACAATGTGAATTCCATGCAAGAAAAAACAGATAGCCTGTCTTCACTGGCTAGCAAAATAGGACTTGAAATTAACAAGGACAAAACTAATGAAAATTCCCATTAATCAAAATGGAAAAATACACATAGAAGGGACAGATATTGAAGAAGTCAATCAGTTTGCATACCTTGGCAGCTACATAGACCAGGATGGTGACACTAGAAAGGAAGTTAGAATCAGAATTGCAAAAGCTGCATCAATCTTCAAGAATCTTAAGAACATATGGAATTCAAAAGTTATAAGCACAAAAACCAAATTAAGACTATTAAATTCAAATGTAATATCCATCCTCATTTATGCATGTGAAAGTTGGAAAACAACTAAAGAAACAGACAAGAAATTAGACTCTTTTGAAAACAAATGCATAAGGAAAATACTCAGCATCAAGTGGAACGAATTTAAGAATAATGCAGAGATAAGACAGATGACTGAACAACAACCAGTCTCATGGGTGATCAGGAAAAGGAGATGGACATATGTTGGTCACTTGATGAGAAGAAATGATCAGAGAATCTCAAAACAGGCTATCAAGTGGAACACAACAGGCCAAAGAAAAAGAGGCAGACTGCATGAAACTCTGAAGAGGTCATTGTTAAGAGAGGCCAAATTAACAGGCATAAAATCCCTTGATGATGTTGAAAGACTCGCCGAAGACAGGAAAAATTGGCGAACTACTTTCGAGCCCTATGTGACGTTTAATGGCACGGGAAGGATATAAGATAAGATAAGAAGACAAAAATGCCATCTATGCAGCAAAGCATGGAATCCAAAGAGGCATCTATGATCTGGCAACTTTTCATCGCCACCTGATACGCAGACAACAAACAAGCCGTCATTGTGTTGATCTAGTTTGAGGTGCAGTCTTAGGCAATCAGCATGGAGCAAAAAACTTGCATTAAATTCTGTTTAAAACTGTGAAAAAGTGCCAGTGAGACAGTTGAATTGATGTGACAAGTTTGTGGGGATAATTGTTTATCTCGTGCACTGATATTCAGGTGGTATTCACGATTCAAAAGTGGTGTGGAAACGATTACAAGAGTATGATGGTAGATGAATTTGGTGTTAACCGAGAGACCATAAAATTTTAGTGGAAGATTTGGGCAAGAAAGAAGTGTCTTGCCGGTTTGTACCACATTCGTTGTCTGATGACCAGAAACATCAGCGCATTGAGTATGCAAAAGACATCAAAACGTGTCACAGATATAAACATTTCTTAAATTTGATTGTTGCAGAGGATGAAACAAGGATTTTCTGCAATGATCTCATAACTAAACACCAAAGTGCCCAATTGAAGTCATCATATCACCAAAAGACAAAAAAATTCATCTTCAGTAGTCAAAAGTGAAGACAATGTTGGTGTGCTTCTACGACAGCATAGGAGTTATTCACAAAGAATTTATTCCAGAGGGACATACTGTCACTGTCAAAGTTTATTTTAGTATTTTGTAACGCCTATTGAAAAGGATTCTCAAAGTCCAACCCGAGTATTTAACACCTGGCAGTTTTTTTCCTTACTCATGATAATGCAGCGGCTAACCGGACAGTAGTTGTACATGAATTTTTGGCCCAAAAACAAATGTGTGTTCTCAACCATCCACCCTATTACCCAGATTTGTCTCAGTGCAGTTATTTTCTATTCCCAAAATTAAAGTACCCATTGAAAGGATGCGTCTTTGATGATACTGATGACATCCACAGGGCCGTAACATTGAGTTTAAGGCCATACCAACAGAAGAACTTCAGAGGTCGTTGCAGCATTTATTAGATCATGCCACTCGCTGTATCAATGCACAAGGGTCTTACTTTGAATAAAATACAGGTTATATCTTCAACTGTTGTTTATTTTATTTTTTATGTAGTCTCATTACTTAATTGTCAGACCTTGTACATAGGCAAATAGACAGATAGTATCAGTTACTTCATC
The DNA here is from genome assembly GCA_009760885.1 of Achatina immaculata. Lineage (NCBI taxonomy): Eukaryota > Metazoa > Mollusca > Gastropoda > Stylommatophora > Achatinidae > Lissachatina > Lissachatina immaculata. The sequence continues at coordinate 59,043,351 of CM019718.1, read as the reverse complement.
ATGCAAAAAAAAAAAAAAAACATGTTTACCTGTTCAAAATTCAACACAGAAAGAAAATATTTTCCATGAACGAAGACACAGCCTATGATATGTTTAGCATCGCCCATGAAGGAGAACAAACACAAGTGATTGCTAATTTTGAGTGCACCCTGTCAGAGAAACAGTTAATACCTGGAAACATCAAACATCAATATTGCTGTCACCTCAAAACACTTGACAACAAATAACACAAATTTTACACACATGAGTTCATCGCCAAAGTTGATGCCACATTCACAGCACAAACAACATTTTAGGCAACTATTTTTTTTACAGTCACAAGACACCTGTCAGGCATAGAAAAGACCATGAAACATATCCGGACAGAATGACAACTTGCTTCCCCCATGACTGACTTATCTCAAAGAATTACACATTCTTCTCAGTGAAGCGTTCATTTTGACCTCGGGGTCGACCGTCCCTTCCTCTTTTTTAAAGTAAAAACCAGACTCTTCACCTTAACATTTACACTATACTGTACATCTTTCTATAGAAAGACCTGATGTACTGACACGGCGTTTATTTCAGGCTCACAGTTTATTTGAGGCAAGCATTTATTCGAAACATGACACAGTACATCCCTGACGTTTAATTCAGGCAGACGACTATTTCAGACCCGGCGTTTAATCAAAGAAATACAGTAAAGTAACACAACATATAATTTATTCACTACTCATCAAGCATCCCATCAGTCATTTATTCATTTTGATTTTACTGTGTATCAAAACCTTTTAGAAGCACAAATTAATTATCAGTAAAACATTGGAGCTCATTCAATTTGCATTTAGGAAAGGAAGAAGCTACACTAATGCAACATTTGCACTCTGACTTGTGAAAAAGCCACTGACTATGATTGGGAACTTAATACTGTGTTTTTTGGATCAAGAAAAAAGATTTTGATAAGGTAAACAGAAACAAATTTTGGGTAGTATTAGAGGAATATGGGGTACCAGAACATCTAATATAAGACATAAAGTCATTATACAAAAACAGTCAAAGTGCAGTAAGGACAACAGCAGGAAACATGGACTGCTTCAGCGTAACAAAGTGAGCTAGACAGGGCTGCGTATTGTCACCAATATTATTTTTAATCTACATGGACAAAATAATGAAAGAAGCAAACCCAAACTCAACATAACTGAAGAACTAATGTTTGCAGACAAGCATTGCAGATAAACAATGACCCAAAAAGCTTACAAGATCATATGAGATAAACAATGACCCAAAAACCTTACAAGACCATATGAACTATCTCCATCACAGTTTTAAACATGATATGAAATCAACAGTGCCAAAACAGAGATCATGAAAGTCAGCAGGAGTTCAACACATTGAAGAGAAGACAACTGCAGTAAAACTGGTTCTCATTCATTCATTCATTTGCATGTCCCTTGCAGAACTTTGCCTCCCATACAGCACTCCTGTAGGCCTCTCGGTTGTGAGCAAGATGGCCTGCTGCTGCTGCATCCATTTGCAGATCGTCAACGATTTCTTGCAGCCATCTTCATTTTGGTCTTCCTCTCTTTTTCCCATTATGTATCCTTCCAATACGGTCTTCTCTAAATTATCATGATGTTTAATGTATCCAAAATATTTAAGTTTTCTCTCTTTAAACCTCTTTACTAGCCAACCTTCTTCAATATTAAGCTCTTGTAGTATAGATATATTTGTTCTTTTTTGTGTCCACGATATTTGGAGAACTCTTCTGTAGCATTTACATTCAAAGGCATTTATGTGTTTCTTAGCTGTTTTGTTAAGTGTCCAGGTCTCACAGGCATATGTTGCGATGGGAAAGATGCATGCCCTTAAAAATCTTATTTTTGTAGTTCTGTCTGCTTCTCTCCACAGATTTTTTATTTGTTTTACTTTCTGAAGAGCGATAGATGTCCTCCTTTTAATTTCCCTCATTGTATCTCCATTATTAGTTAGTAGTGATCCAAGATATTCAAAACTCCATTTTTTCCAATTTTTCCTCACTGATATATATTTCAGCTGCCTTGTGTTTTGTTAGTTGTCATCAATTTAGTTTTCTTTGCATTAAGATAGAAAACTGGTTCTACTAATGAAAATAGATGGATGTATGGTTCAGTTTTACATAAAGATAGAATGTGGGGAAATTGAGCAGAAACAAGAATGGCAGAAAGCAAAATGAGTACATATAAATAACATACGACAGTCCAATATTTCAGCAAAAGCCTTTCTCAAGGATCACATATGAAAATAAGGAGGCCACAATGCTGTTTTTCATCTGTTTTTATCTGTTGTTTTGTTTTTTACTTTAAAGATTTGATTGAATATGAAAAATAGAATCTGGAACTCTGCATATTTTTAATTAATCAAGACAACCGTATACAACTAATAAGACAGTACTTCCATCCATGACATACTTCCCCTGTGACCTGTAAGACATATCTAATTTGAAACTGCAGTCTGTTTAGTTGTGCCTCCAACATGGTTAGTCATTATATAATACAGTAAATATATAGTAATTTGTTTATTTTAGACTGGTTTAGTATATCATGCTGTCCAGTCTGGTGTTGTCTGAAAAATCTAAATATGACTGATCATTTGCTCATTTCCTTGTTACTTGTACCACAACACACTCTTTAGTGCTAATGGTTATTGTTCTAGGTTTAAAATACTTTAGCTGATCTATTTTCAAAGAAATTAGATTGCTTGTGCATTCAGATACCATAGCATCCTCTTGTGTTTCTGAAACTCGTATGCTGATCACACCATCTTTCTTTTCTTTTTCAATGTAAGCAGCATAATTTTTTATGTCATCCAATACAATGTTTTGAAGTGAGACATTTGTTTATGACAACTTATTATTATCTAGTCTGTTTCAACTATATTTACTTTTTTCAGCATGGTAAAAATTCAGAATTTTTTAAAATAAGGCACAAATATGGTCATATATCCAAAATTTATGCTTTTTTTTCTTTTAAAACAAGCCTGACTCTACACAACAAAAGCATTTTAAGGCTGTTTTGTTCCCAGGGAACTCCTTCATACACTTCACAACAAAAGTGTGTCAGTGCTGGGCTTTACTCTCTGTCAGCTACTAAACATGGGCAGTCTCTTTATATAGACAAGTGGTTTCATCATTTTCAAGGTCAATGCTACAACTGCTTCTTGTCCATTTTCTATCACTCTGCCACACACTTACACACCCACACACACAGACTATTCTTATTAACATTACACCAAGCACAAAAATCAAATATCTGAATACACCGCAAAACAAAAAATCAGAACAATATTTTTAAAATATTTACATTTTTTTTTATTTAATCTGACATAAAGAAACATTATTTCCCCCAACCCTGTAGTTCCTCAACCAATCAAAACCTGCTTGCTGCTCTCTGCGCCACTGTTCTCATCTGCCCATACACTTTACTTGGAGCACTTCCTATAATTAAACACCAAAGATTATATATTAAAAGCTTCATCTCATGATCATAAATTATGTACTGACAACTTTATCTTATGACCATAAAATGTGTAATGATAGCTTTATCTTATGACCATAAAATGTGTAATGATAGCTTTATCTTATGACCATAAAATGTGTAATGATAGCTTTATCTTATGACCATAAAATATGTAATGATAGCTTTATCTTATGACCATAAATTATGCACTGGCACTTCTATTTTATGCCTACATAAGTAAATGAGTTACAGATCTCACAAAAGACAACAACAACAAAAAACCCCATAAACTGCATAAAAAAGTAAACAATGATCTGGGATTAGTAACACAAGATACTAAAATTAAAGAAAATACAGATATCCCTCTGCTTAACTTATGAGGGTAAGGATAAGTTCTTGGCCTAAGGTACAAATACTTGAAACACGATGCATTTGGAAATCAGGTTAATGTATGATTAAACAGCAAGTTTCTAGAAATTAACTGCAACCAATTTTTTTTTTACAGGCTACTGAAGTGGTAAGGGGTGGCAGAAATTGAGAAAATGGATAAAATTTCTCATCAAACAATCATTCACTAACACTGCATCAAGGGCTTATCATCGAAGGAGATCCATGAGGATACGATTGAGACTCAGGGGAGAGTGCCCCTTCTTACAGCACAGTGAAGAAATTGGCAGCTCAATTCAAGCATGGAGGGGAGAGTCTGGAAGATGATCCCCGTCTAGGAAGACCAAGAACGGTAACCACTGATGAAACCACCGGCAGAATCCATGACATGATAATGGAGGCTCGACAACTAACTGAGCGGTACATTGCTACTGAGTTGGGCATCTCCCAGGATGAGTTCATGCCATTATTCACAATGATCTTCAAATGACAAAGCTCTCTGCTCAGTGGGTCCCGAAACTTCTTGGAGCCGATCACAAACAACAACCTCTCAACATGTCAAGAGACAATCTTGGCCATTTTTCTGCAGATCTTGAAGAGTTTCTTCAGCAATTGGTAACTATGGATGAGAGGATGAGGTTCATCATTTTCAACCAGATACCAAAGAACAGTTAAAGCAGTGGAAACATCATAGATCCCCACCTCCAAAGAAAGCAAGGGTGGTTCTGTCTGCAGGCAAAGTGATGGCTTCCATCTTTTGGGATTCAGAAAGTGTGCTGTTGGTAGACTATAGTGTGCTGTTGGTAGACTATTTTCAAACGGACAGAATGGTCACCGGGGCCTATTATGCTAATCTTGTGAAGCAACTGCGGGTCAAACTGAAGGAAAAGCATCAAGGGAAATTGACGAGAGCAGTCCCAGCAAGACAATGGTCCAGTTCACAAGTCAGTGGTGGCAATGGCTGCCATTCATGAATGCTGCTTCCAGCTTCTTGAACATCCTCCTTATTCTCCAGATTTGGCTCCTTTGGACTACTACCTGTTTACCAAACTCAAAAAGGAGCTCATTCATATTTTTTTTTAATAGTATTCATGTGAATCTATACTTTATCTCCTCTCTCTATTTCTTCGTCCTGTATGTTTTTGTATGATTAAGGCTCACGCCGAAACATCACAACTTTGTAACCGTTAAGCAATAAAGCTGCTCCTACTTTTTTCCTATTTTATACATTCTAGTATCACAGCTTTACTGCAGTGCTTCGTGTATAGTTGTATACTTATACACTAATTATTGTGTTACTAGTTACAGTTCAATGAATGTTCAGAACTGAGCGTCCATGAGATCTGGCTGATGTTAAAAGCATGGGGGTAAACCAAGGACAAAGTGTTCAGTTCACCAGTTCCTGATACTGAAACTTTGTGGGCAAGGATAATGGATGCTTTGGTGATGTTGACTAAAGAGATGTTGGAGAACATGTGACAAGAAATTAAGTATCAGTTGAACATCTTCCATCAAACAAATGGAGATCATGTTGTTGAAGTGCATAGATAAAGTTAAAAAGAAAAAAAACTTTACTGAGCAGAGGTAAACTTTCCAAAAGTACAAATTTCTGTGCCCAGCATACTTTTTGTGTAATGTGTGAAATCAGGGACAGACTTTATGCTCACCCTGTATAAAAAGCATGCAACATTGTGTAAGATAGTTCTTCATTTGAGAATGGAGGAATCATGTGACTGGACTGAAAGCTCTGTTTCTCAGTAATCACAAAATAAAATGGAACCTGCATGAGGAATGTCCCATGACAGTATGTTCCTTATTTTCTTCTGTTGCACTGAAAAGATCTGCTTTTGTTATCATCTTTCACAACTGCATTGACGATAATTTAATATACATTTATGCACTATGTTCTAAACTATTACTCACCAAGGATGAGGTTGCAAATGGCCCTTCTTGCAATCTGGATATTCTGGTATGAGCCCAAAATGTGGATTTTACTATGAACAAATAAAAGCAAAAAACAAAAAAAATGAACTGTATTTCTGTGAAATCACTTCACATACAGCATCTGTTGTTGCACAAATACTTACAAACTTCCACCATATCATGTTAGAACAGAACTACAATACCACCATATAACAAACAAATATATCATTTTGCAATTATGTAAATTATTGCATCAGTTTCTCTGTGGACTATTGTTAATAAACTTTTATTCAATTCCTCTATAATTTATCCTGAAACAAATTCTGAATGAGAACAGATTTACAATTTTTTTAAAAACTGGATGTGTCCACTTACAGGATATATCTAGACGATCTAATGGTAAAATCAGCAGTGGGTCTGTTATAGGTGTTAAAATGGGGAGCAGTGCATAAGTGGATCTATCCCCAGATGACATGGGTTCAGATTAATTATCAACATAAAATATTCTAGAAACAAAACATGCTATTTATATTAAATTCCATCCATCTGCTAAGAAATTAATATAAACACAATTATATGAGGTTATATCAAGAAAACAAAAGTGGAACTACAGACACTGTAACAACAACAAAACTGCATGCTCATTACAGTATGCCCTGTTTGCCAGAAATTGATGAACACTTACGTATGTGCTCATCATTACACAAGTCCCATAACTTACCTGTCAGCAAGAACAATTCTGGTTGTTGTGACATTCTCTATTGTGAACTTAGTTTTCCCATTTTTACCAGCCAGTCTGCCGATAGCTCTAGCCAGGTGGTCTCCCTTCAGTGGTTTTACTGTAACAGAACACAAGATAAAAAAAATATATATATATTTTGGAGCCAGAAATATGTTTAAAGATCTTTCAATACTGTTTGTAATATAAGTGCCTCAAAAAAAAAAACAACATATATATGCAAGCATACATGTGCATGCAAACACGCGCACACACATAGAGGAAGTGAGACTGATTGATCTTTATTTCAAAATGGTTAAGAATTGGGCACGCAGGCCATCTGACATTCTGCCTTTTATCATACAACTTTCACTCGGTTTCCAGACATTCTACAATATACATATACATATTATGGCGTGTCTACAAAAATTCAGTGAATGATAACAGGATTTTGATCAGCTATGATTTGCCGATGTTTCACTGTAAGCATTTTATATGTCTTTAAGATGCAAACTCTCAACAATTTCTAACATACAGAAATAAACAAAAGCATACCGTCTGTTACATCAAAGCTCTCTAAGTACAGGTGATCTAACCGAAGAAGGGCAAGGGCATCCTGCATAAATGAAAAAGAAATACTATATTCGTAACTGTAAATAAGTACTTATTTATTTTTATTTGAAAGATACACTATTTCACTTACCTACTTCATATGATTATTTCACTCTTCTAACTCATATCATTATTTCAGTTATCTATAATATAGATGGAATGTATAATACAGAATGTATATTCTTACATCGTACATCCTTCCTGTGACGTTAAGCGTCACATAGGGCTCACATGGCAGTTAGCCAAGTTTTCCTGTTTACGGCGAGCTTTTCAACCTCATCAAGGGATTTATGTCTACTAAACTGGCCTCTCTTAACAATGTCCTGTTTAGAGTTTCATGTGGTCGACCTCTTTTTCTTCAACCTGTTGTGTTCCACTTGACAGCTTGTTTTGTTTTGGGATTCTCTGACTGTTTCTTCACATCACATGACCAACATATGTTCATTTCCTTTTTTCTGATCACCCATGAGACAGGTTGTAGTTCACTCATCTGCATTATCTCTGTGTTGTTCTTGAACTGAACAATATCTATATTGCACTCATCTAAACTACAGAACTATTACACTTATCTAAACTAAGATATATATATATATATATATATATATATATATATATATATATATATATATATATATATATATAGAACCATTATAGGAGTACTTATCTTATTGGCAGAAATGCAGATGAAGCCACTGACAACAATTATTGAGGAAAGACGCTGGCAATGGTTGGGACATGTGTTCCGAATGACTGATAACTCACTACCAAAAATAGCACTAAGATGGACACCACAAGGGAACAGAAGTAAGGGTAGACCAAAAGAGACATGGAGAAGAACAACAGAAAGGATGTTGAGCAATAGAGGGCTCACCTGGGCAAGAGCAGAAAAAAAGGCGAAGGACAGGCATTTGTGGAAAACCCTTGCGGAAGCCCCATGTGCCCTGGGCACTTAAGGTTCAGAGAGAGAGATAGGAGTACTTCTCTAAACTATAGTGCTATTTTCTTCTATAAAACACTGATTGCTGAATGGCAATATAAAATTTTGTTTAAAAACTGAAGAGGGAAAAAAAATCACTATAATAAGTTAACAACAAAATTAATATGGAACACAACATAATTTTGAACTGAGAGGCCTACAGGAGAGCTGTTAGGGAGGCAAAGTTCTGCAAGGGGCATGCAAATGACTGACATAATTTTGAGTTACATGGAGACAGATGTTGATATTTACCAGTGTCCTAAAACCATAGACAGTACCAAAACTCTATAAACCCAACAGGCAAGCAAGTAATATGGGGATGTAAATACCTGCTCTCTCAATAATATTCTCAGTTTTAATATTGACTTCCTGTTTCATATTTCAGAAACAGAAGTAAGCTACTAAGACACTACATAATTTTTGCACACACGGCAAAACCTCTTACATAAAATTGCTTACATATGAAAACCTCAAAAAAGTAAAAATAAATGTCCTCACATTTACATTCAAAACATCACAAAAGTGACAGGAATACTACATATGATAACCCCACAAAATATCTACATCCATATCTTACAAAAGGTTACTGCAACCCTGTCAGGCACTATAGAGGACTGAGTTAACATACAAACTTTAACTTGTCATCAACACAGAGAGTAATGCAGTTGGTATCAGAAATCACCACCTTTCCCCACTCCAGCTCCATTTCTCCAGCTGGGTAACTCAGGCACCTCATGCCAGTATTGAGGCTGGCCATGTTAAAAGTGTGAGTACTCCACAAAGCAACTATAACATTTCCTACACCCTCTTCAAAACTTCACAAAAGTGACAACAAAAAAACACTCACATCTACATCAAAGCCAAGAACAAATGCTTTCACAAAGTCCTCAGCTCTCTGCAGTGCACCAATATCCTCTGTTTCTTTACCAGCCTAAGTGAGACAAAGAACATAAAATCCTTTGTTAGCAGCACATACAAATGCATGTTATCATCCTTCAGTGTGCTTGTCCTTATGTGATAACTTCTCTGTTTCTGTTTGATTCTAATGATTATTCTTTTACCTCATGTTTTGAATTTTCTCATCATCTACCCACGTACTGATTGCCAACTCCCTATAATTGCAAAAATTCCAATAAAATCATGAAATACTGAACAACAGTGTTTACTATCCATCATCTCTTTAAAGAATATGGGACCAACAATGGGTTGTCTAGATACTGCAACTCACACTCCAACTTTCTAGCCATGCAAAGTTGTTTCATGCACAGCATGAGGATTGTTTAATGACCACAAATGTGAGTTTTGTGACGTAACATAGTCAGAGATGAAACTAGGCTTCATTTGTTAAAAACTATCACATCTACAATATCAAATGATTTCGTGTGAATGAAAATTTTAAACCATTCACAATAATGAATTCCTTTTTCATTATTCACTACGGCAATTGTACTGCTGTTAATTTATATGGGATGAGTTTCAAAGTGTGTCAGACCACATTATGTGCAGTTGCAAGCCTGATATCCTCCTCTTGTGTCAACTTGCACAATGATTTTGATGGACTCTGAAGCAACGAGGTAGAAATGTTCTATAATTTCTCATCAGCAACTATGTTGTGCATCCAGCACTGATCCTGTCTCACGAAATTTCTCAATAAGACTATATACTGCACCACAACTAGGGACAGGTGTTCCTGAGAATCTTTTAGCAAAAAAGCTCCTGCACTAAATCAGTGTATCTAAAGACATACTCAACAAGAAAAATATGTTTCTCAGTTGAAACAACCATAATGAATAAACTGAAATAAGCAAATTACTGTTTTAACACCTCAAACGCTGTTTAACAACTGAATTCACAGACACTAACACAGAATGCTGATAAATGTTACATTAGAGGAAACTTCTAGACACTTGGCTGGCAGATGACCTATATATCATAGTCACTACGTCACACATATTTTGCTGTAATTGACAGTATGCTGCTGTATAGTGTTTTTCAGAACACCCTGTTATGACACAGTGGTAATACAGGCATTGAACTGAATATGTGTGTGTGTGTGCATGCATGTGTGTATAGTTTGTGCTTGCATCTCAGGAAATATCTACCATGAAAACCATGCCTACATACAGCAACAATCTTTTTACAGGAATGTAATTCTAGTGTAGGATAAGATCTTGACTATCAAAAGGCACACTAATATATAAGGTCCTGAGACTATAAACAGATATAAACTCCGCTCTAACCAGATTCTATCTGCCAGAGACATTCAGGAATGCTAGTCTGATCCCACAAACTCTTATGGCTAAATACAGATATAAAAATTTTGTTTATATATAACAATTAAACATTATTGTAATAATCAAAATGATTATAGTTCAGAAGTAGCATAAACAAAGTTAACTGAAATTTTTAAAAAATGACTTGGTTTACATCATCATAAAAAGTTTCTGTCTTATTCTTTTCAGTCAATCAATTAAAAAAAAAACCAAAAAAAAAACTGCTACTTAACTCTAAGTCTACCTTTAGCCATTTAAACAGCTCTTTTAAGAAAAATAAAATACAACAGTCACATGGTCTGGTTCTATAGTTGGGAGTCTGTCATTTTAAACTATCATAAACAAAATAAGTATCATATCAAATCCTGGAAAAACATAGCTCACATAATGTTTGATAACAAAAACTGCTCATGCATCATGACTATGAGTTAATACACAAGATGTTTGGAATCTGCTTCAGGAAGCAATAAATCTCTACTGTCATCATTGCTCTCTGTGATTAGGAAAAACCACACACACACACACACAAAACTTGGACTCGTGTATATGCATATGCATGAGTCACTGATTATGTGTGCCCACTTCCCACACACACACACACCAATAGTAAAGAGCACACTAGCTTTATTTTTAAAGCCGTTATTCTTCTTCTTCGTTCACATTGTCTGTCTATATCTGCAGTCCTGTCTTTTGGATAAATTTCACTGTTTTTTTTTTTAATTCACGTATGGAACCATAGAGCTTATCTTCTTTAGTGGTTTCACTGGGCCAGTAATTATTTCCCAGTGTCTCGTTGTTGGTGCAGTTTTGGAGGATATGTTCCACAGTTTGGGGCACCTGAGCACATTTACAAAGGTTAGTAGTACCAACCTTAAACTTTGTATACATATGACTTCAGAGTCGGCTGTGTCCTGTTCAGCGACGGAAAATAGTAACTTGTTCCTTTCTGTTTAGTAGCTTGTGAAAGTCATTATATGGTGATGTTTGTGGCTTCCTGTAGGTTTTTATCATGCTTTTCTTCTGATTATAGGTGACTGGTAAGTCTGGCTGCTCCATTTCAGTGCCCTCTTTGGCCAGACGGTCAGCTTTCTCATTGCCTGGAATCCCACAGTGGGAAGGAATCCACTGCAAAAAAGCCCTTATTAAGTACAATGCTTTGAGGATACACAAACCTTGATTTCCACTTGTCTTTTCTTGGCCACAAACCTGATGTTAAGTTTCAGGTTTTCCACAACCGGTGTGAAAATTTTGAGCCAGTCTTTCTGTAGAGGTGTGTAACGATGAGGAGGGACTGGTACCCTACGTACTTCTCTCTTTGTGCCCTATTTATATCAGAAACAATGTTATTACTTAATTTATACTGAAAAATTATATTAGCTTATACTGAAGACAATTTTATACTGAATTCATATTTAAAATAATTCTATCACTGAATTTATGTCAAAAACAAATTTATTTTTAACTGCAATGACAAATTTAGCAATTTATATTGCAATGTCAAAATTATGTTTTTTGTTATCAGTAAACATGCTGGAATTAATGTGGCACCCTTGCACATATTTTAAAACAAATATGAAGTTTACTGCTACTACTAATGTTTCTCATAGCATAAATAAACAAAATCTGTAAAATAAAAAAAGTGTCTACTTCTACTTAAACCATCCTGCTGATGCATAAACTACAGATGCATTCCACACATTAATCCATATTTGCATAAGAAATTTTCAACACACATAACATTTGCAGAAATCACTTAATCATTAGATATGTGTGTGACAGTTAAGTCAACACGAGTTCAGGTATGTGCACCTTGGAACGAGATGGTGACCAAATTTGTGATTCAATTACAGCTGGGAGGTAAATCTTATGATAAAGAAACATCCCACACAAACTGCAAGACTGGGACTTTAGAAAAGCAGTGCTTGTATGTGTGTGTGTGTGGGGGGGGGGGGGGGCCTCCATAGATTCAGAACTGTCTGTTTAGGTCTGGCAAGAAAAGTTCTTCACTTCTGGTTTTCAAGAAAGAACATGGAAGGTGGGCAGTCAGCTAGAGGTAAATGAATGTTAATACTGGGTTTAATTAACAATGAAGCAGGGTGGCGGTGGAGAGAAAGAGCTAGCTCACTAACTTGCTTTAATCAATTTGATGGGGCCACTGAGAAAATGGGATTTTTTTCTGGTACACACCATAAAGGCCCGGGGGTTCACCCAGCCTCTAAAAATGAGTACCAGAGAAATCTAGGAAGGTAAATGCTGCCAGGTGTGATACTGACTACATCACACTTTCATGTACCAAAGGTCGTTGAAAATACGGGCCAAATGCCGTATATGCCTTAATAGCATGATAACAGGAATTTTACCTTTACCTTACTGAGAAAATGGATGTATCAAGAAAGACAACTGAATTTGAACAGTATCAACTGTGAAAACTATTGTGAATGATGCTACTTTCATTGTGAAAGTAATAGCATGCAATAAAATCTTGGCAGTAACAACAAATGAACGTCAAGGTGCAATTAATGAAATGAAAAACTATTAGCTCAGTTCTTTAATGTATGTTTGGTATATTTCTGGCATATCCTTTTGCATGCTGGTACAATATGTCGATTGGTGGTGAAGGGACAGGGTGGTAAATACGACATATGTAACCAAAAACTGATTTACACAAAGAGTTGTGGAGCGTTAATTACAGATGTCTGTACACGTATTTTTTTTATTGTTAATAAACTCTGCTACAAATTAATATACCAAACAAAAGATATAGAGGATTGAGATCAGAACATCTGACAAGTTCATAAAATGAGTGACTAGTGAAACACAATGTCTGAGTCACGTAAAGCGTAGACTTATATATTACGCAGACTTTTATTATATATTACCTCCCTCAACCACTTCTATCTACACATTTTTAATCATCACAATGTGAAATATTTACCGAAGATGCAACAGCTTTTAATGGTTTAAAGTATGGCCTCTTTGATGCTGGATCAGATATATCACTTGTGTCCATCTCAGGCTGCTTTCTCTTCCTTGATTTTGTTTTAGGGAAAACAAAACCCTGTTCTTGGCCATGTGTAGTGAGTGTTTCAGCCTCCATTGTTGACTAGTGCCCATGCAAAAAGGAAGTTGCGAACTATTGATGCAATAAAAATATGAACCCATTTGCACATTTACAGAACAAAATAAAATTAGAAATTAATATTTTTGCCATTTACTTGGTAAGGAGAAAATAATAAAAAGAAAAAAAGAGAAAGAATTATTATTTGAAATAAGAATAATCTGAGATGAGGAATTTGTATAATGCTTTAAATTAATGTTTGTAAATTTACTATGCAATTAACCAAACTTTCAAGTATCTTCAGGGGAAATAATGCTAATAATTTTATCAGCAGAAGGGAACAAACAATAGAAGTTTGGTTTGTGAGCTCACAAAAATGACAGCAAAACCGCTGCATTGGACAGATGCACATTTCTGTGAGCTTCGATCACAGTCTAATGTGTATGGATTGTCAAAACTAACAGCACGAGACGGACAAACAAAGCTTTTAGCCGTGTCTTTAAACGGCGACCTAATTTCTGTTGAGTACCAGAAGTCTTCCGATAACAGGTTGATACCGATCACGAGAGAAGATATCTTACTCAGTACAAGTTCTCCCCAAGGACCAGGTGGTATGAACTTATGTAGACATTTTCAGCTTATGTTGTCTTGAAAGTTCATTTAGTCAATACAATGGTGAATAAAAGTCTCTGCTATGCTAATTTATGCTCATCATCATCATCAGGTGCCGTGCCGACTGGCGTTGGCTATTATGCTTCTCCAGAGTACCCGATCCTTCATGCAGGTCATCAGTTCAGTTGGTGATCTCCTCTCACACCAACCCGTCAGACTGTCCAGTATCATTTCTCTTGGTCTTCCTCTTGATCTTCTTCCTTCTATTTTTCCTGTTGTTATAATATTTTCAATGCCCCCTCTTCTCATTGCATGTCCTATGAAAGTACATTGTCTCTCTCTTATCTTTCTGACAAGGTTTTTTGTCTCTCCAGCTCTTCTCATTCATTCTTCATTAGTTATTTTTGCTGTCCAGGGGATTCGCAACATTCTTCTAATAAACCACATTTCTGCTGCTTCCAATGATTTTTGTGCAGACTTGCCTATTGTCCATGATTCACTTCCATATAACAAGATATTTTAGGACTCGTTTTCTAACATTCATTGATAAAGATGTATTAGCTAATATGTTTCTCATTCTCTGAAATGCAGTCTTTGCTTGGCCTATTCTGTTCCTAATTTCTGTTTTGCATTTCCCATCTGAAGTTATTACTACTACTATTTATGCTATTAAAAAAAAACAAAGAAAAGGTAGGAATTGCTTTATTCTGTGGTTGAAGAAGCCACATGGCCTTTGAAATCCATTTCATACATGAATGTGGGACTCTGGGATCCCATGGATCGAATTCAAAAGTCAGCTTTACCTAACTTTCCACTCCCTTACAGTAAAAAAAATCACAGTACAGCATTCCTTCCCTATTAAACTTGCATCTGTTCTTCACATGTAACTTATCCCAACATGGAACACATGGAAACCAAAACAACAATCCAGTATACTCTGCCTGTATTCATTAAGTACCAGTTTTACAGCAGGTATTATTATACTCACAGATTAATATATATTATATATATTATATATATATATTATATATATATAATATATATATATTAATATATAAAATGTAAAATTATACTCACGAATTAATCATTCATAGATTTTAAAAAGGCATTTGATAGCATACACAGGGATTCATTATGGAGAATTTTATGTCTATATGGAATACCATCTAAAATTGTCAACATCATTAAGGACTTATACAATGGATATGTTTGTGCAGTCAACACAGAAGAAGGGATGAGTGAATGGTTTCAGATTGAAACAGGCGTGAAACAAGGATGTATACTGTCTCCTTTACTTTTTGGGATTACAGTAGACTTCATAATGAAAAAATACTGCACAGGTATTGACTGGGTACATGGGACCCAACTAGAAGATCTTGATTTTGCTGATGACATAACTCTTATCAGTAATAATGTGAATTTCATGCAAGAAAAAACAGATAGCCTGTCTTCACTGGCTAGCAAAATAGGACTTGAAATTAACAAGGACAAAACAAAAATAATGAAAATTCCTCTCAATCAAAATGGAAAAATACACATAGAAGGGATAGATATTGAAGAAGTCAATCAATTTGCATACCTTGGCAGCTACATAGACCAGGATGGTGACACTAGAAAAGAAGTTAGAATCAGAATTGCAAAAGCTGCATCAATCTTCAAGAATCTTAAGAACATATGGAATTCAAAAGTTATAAGCACAAAAACCAAATTAAGACTATTAAATTCATATGTAATATCCACCCTCATTTATGCATGTGAAAGCTGGAAAACAACTAAAGAAATAGAAAAGAAATTAGACTCTTTTGAAAACAAATGCCTAAGGAAAATACTCGGCATCAAGTGGAATGAATTCAAGAGCAATGCAGAGATAAGACAGATGACTGAACAACAGCCAGTCTCATGGGTGATCAGGAAAAGGAGATGGACATATGTTGGTCACTTGATGAGAAGAAATGATCAGAGAATCCCAAAACAAGCTATCAAGTGGAACACAACAGGCCGAATAAAAAGAGGCAGCCCGTGTGAAACTCTGAAGAGGACATTATTAAGAGAGGCGAAATTAACAGGCATAAAATCCTTTGATGAGATTGAAAGACTCGCCGAAGACAGAAAAAACTGGCGAACTACTTTGCGAGCCCTATGTGACGTTTAACGGCACAGGAAGGATATAAGATAAGATCATTATACTGCATGAGAGAGCTGAATTATTTTATAAGAAATGAGGACCATATTTCAATACGGAAGTTGGAAACCCAAAGACACTGAATCTTGCAGCATGATCATAGTTTATTGATACTGTGTTTATTTATGCCAGTAATTGTAGAATCACAGGAATATCTCAGAAATATTGGTGAAATCTCCGGCATATATCAGAAGTAATGGTATATTTTCAGACATATATCAGAAATAATAGTAGAATGCCAGACATATCTCAGAAATAATGGTAGAATCTCAGGGATATCTTAGAAATAATAGTCAAATCTCAGAGAGCATAAAATGAGTGACTGGTGAAACATTAAGCCTGAGACATAGTAGAATTTTGGGCATATCTCAGAAATAATAGTAGAATATCAGGCATCTCTGAAATATTGGTAAAACCTTCTCAGGTAAGTTATAGTATCTTCTAATATAAGAACATTTTTATCATGAGAAATAATATGAGAAATAATGAACAGAACCATTTGATTGCTGATTTTGTGTACTTTTGAGACAGTTTTATAAGAGATGTCACTCTCCTTGCTGCAGTATAGTTAGACATGAAATAGTTCCTTTTGTTGTTTAAATATTCACATTATGGATCTGACTATAGTTACCACTGCCATGAATAGTCCAGAGTATAAGACCATAGAAATTACTGTTTATTTAGAACTTGATTATAACAGTCTTTGTGAATTACTGTAGCCATCACCATATATTAAACAATGATGCCACTTAAGGGGTACTTGTTTTCCAGTTAATAAATTTGATGAAATATTTTTTTATAAATTGTGCGTATGTATAAAAGCTAGAATAGTTTTATGTGTAAGAGTACTTCACTGTGTAGTGAAAATTTTTTTTAATAAATAAGTTTTAAAAAATGAATTTAAAAAAAAAAAAAAACTTTTTAGTGTTTTCATTTTGTTGGGAGGAACCTCCTTGTTCCAGCTACATCCACAGGGTAACTGACAGTGGAAGACCACTGTCTTCCTCTTTTTGACCTTTAATATATCCAATAGATTTCTAATGACCAATAATGGTTACACTGCTTTGCAAGAAATCTTATGTGACCAAATGTGTTCTGAAGTCAAAGGCAACAGACCAGACATCATATTTTATGCCAAATTCTGAATTATCTTCCACTTCTTCAGCTTTCCAAGCCATTAAGGCTTATTGCTGCAGATAGTTCACCTCCATTACTCTGTATTTGTAATCTTTTCTCTCCAGTTGGTGACACCAGTTTCTTTTATATCATCTTCTGTGTTGTCTTTCCATCTCTGTCTTGGTCTACCCCTTGGTCTTGTTTTCCTCATCTCTTGTGCATACATCATTTTTGTTTGTCTGTTCTCTTCTATTCTTTGTAGATGGCCCAATCAGTATAGTCTGTTCAGTTTCAAAACATTTATAATTTGTTGAGATTTAAATAAGCTGTCCAATTCAGTGCTCTTTCTAGCTCTCCATTTTCCACTGTTGGTATCCTTTATGGGCCTAAAGATTCTTCTTAAGATCTTGTTCTCAGAGAGATCTGCAATTGTTCATCTTTGTTGTACTCCACATTTCTGATCCATACATGATAGCAGGTTTTATTATAGTTTTGTGGATTGTTATTTTGGTGTTTTGGGACAGGATTTTGGATTTTAACAGGTGTTGCAAGACAAAGTATATTTTATTCTGTATCTGTACTCTGCTTTTAATTTCCCCGCTTACTGTGTTGGTTCTGTTGAAGGTTGCGCCTAGATATTTGTATGTTTCTGCTTTCCTAATGATCATTTATATAATCTAGATGATTCTGCCTCCGGTCTCTTGATATCTTCGTATACTGTCTTATCTTGGTTAATGGTCAGGCCCACTTTTAGTGCCACATCTCTCAGGTGTATGCAGGTATTGATGACTTCTGGCATAGTTTCCCCCACTAGGTCAATGTCATCAGCGTATCCTAGTATTTTAGCTTGTTCTTCTGTACTGCTTTATTCTTTCATTTTTCTGATTACCTTTTCTAGTACTAGGTTGAATAATAATGGAGATAATGCATCACCTTGTTTTAAACCAGTTCTTATATAGAAGGGTTCTGACTTTCTTCCTTTATGGATCCGTAATGATTCTCTCCATTCACTAGGGAGTTATTCTGAATTACAATTGTTTTAAATGTGTTGTGAAATGTAATAATAGAAATCATGAAAATAAAATGTTTATTATGGTGATGATAATTATCATTTTTTTGCTATTTTCATTAGGAGAAACTGAGATTGTTTCAATGGATGTAATCTGCCAAGATGTAAGAAACACAGTCCTTGCTATCTCATATCTCAAGGTAAAGAGCCCATCATGGTGTTTGTAAACTAATACTTTTGGTTGTATTACAGTTAGAAAACATGTATATATATATATATATATTTGAATTTTTAATCTTGACATGAATTTAGAGGTGATATTAGAAAGTACGAGATGGACAAATTGATAGTACATTGTCCGCATGTGGCTGGATGGTTGCACATCCTATTGGAGTCCATAGTTTGAGTCATGCTCATTCTCTTATTATTTCTTTCTCTCACATCTTAAGTGCTTTATATGTTTTTTTAGACTAATCAGACAGTGCTGTACTCTAATTAGTAAATAACTGCTGATCTCAGAAGGTCAAGATTATGCATTCTTGATGAATAAATTAAAAGGAGATTAAGATGTTGTATATAATGAAATTCCATTAGTTCATAAACAAATGAGGTGCATTAGTAAATTTTATGAATATTTTTTTTTAATATAAATGTATACTGTGCCCGAAGGTTCAGAACTGTGCCCCTGTGGTGTATATTGCCCAAGGCAGTTTAGTTATCATTGTGATAGCACCAGCCCTGTCTGTGTTGGGTAGCCAAGTCCTTGTAAATTTAAGATATATACACTTGACCATGACAAATCCAACAATCATTTATCTGGTTCAGTCAGTTATCTGGCATTAATTTCCACGAGAGACATTTCAGGTTTCCCAGGTCACCACACAGACCCGCCACTATTATTTTGTGGCGCTAGCTGTTGCATCCACTGGCTTTGAGCATTTTCAAATACCAGTAAGGCATTTCTAATTGTCTTTTTGTGCATTTTTATTATAACCTGGTGACATTTAGCCCCGGTCACATGGCTCTAATGAATACAAGCAGTGCTTCTCGTGATGTGACACAAAAACATCATATGCTGTCTGTAATAGATAAGGCAGAACTTCTGAAAAAAACAAAAACTTGACAGCGGTGTGTCTGTGCAAAGCTTGTGTGATTTATACAGCATTGGCTCATCTGCAGTTTTTGACATAAAGAAACAGATAGAAAAATTACATGTACTTGTAACCTTCACAATATTTTACATGTGTTTCATTAAAATTTCATTTGATTTCCATTTAATTTTTCTTTTTCCTTTATATGGCACTTTAAAGTCTCCATTTTGAATGCTTATTTCATAAAATGTGTCAAGAGGATTTCTTGCATGGATGACATGAATAATGTAACACACTGGGCCTCAGCATTACGCTTAATGTATCAAGACTTTTGTCTGCATTCAGAAACATAGCTGTAAAAATTATATACATCTGTTTAGAGCCTTGTAAGAAATGTGTAGTTGTTCCTTCTTAATACTTGCATGTTTTTATTAGTGTAGAAAAGTGTACAAAGTAACATCTTCTTCTTCAGCTTACTAAGCCATTAAGGCTCATTGCTGCAGATAAATATTGCCTCCATTCCTCTCTATTCCTAATCTTCTCTCTCCAGTTGATGACACCAATTTCTTTTATATCCTCTTCTTTCCATCTCTGTCTTGGTCTGCCCCTTGGTCTTGTTTCCCTCATCTCTTGTGCATACAACATTTTCATTTGTCTGTTCTATTCCATTCTTTCTACATGGCCCAGCAAGCGTAGTCTGTTCAGTTTCAAGACATTTATAATTCTTTGGGATTTAAATAAGCTGTTCAGTTCAGTGTTCTTTCTAGAACATGTACAAAGTAACATATGTAAAAAAAAATATATGCTGAGTTTCACGGAGCTTATTCTTCTTCTGCTTCTTTGTATGCATTTTCTGTCCATATCTGCAGCCCTGTCTCTTGGATAAATTTCAGTGTTTTTTTTTTTAATTCATGTATGGAACTGTAGAGCTAATCTTCTTTGATGGTTTCACTGGGCCAGTAATTGCTTCTCAGTGTCTCATAGTTGGTGCAGCTTTGAAGGATATGTTCCACAGTTTGGGGCACCTGGGCACATTTACAAAGGTTAGTAGTATAAACTTTGTATACATATGACTTTGGAGTCGGCTGTGTCCTGTTCGAAGACAGAAGATGTTGACCTGTTCCTTTCTGTTTAGCATGTGTTAGTCATCATGTGGTGGTGTTTGTGGCTTCCTGTAGGTTTTTATCATGCTTTTCTTCTGATTATAGGTGATTGGTACCTCAGGTTGCTTAATTTCAGTGGCCTCTTTGGACAGTCAGTCTCATTGCCTGCTATCCCACAGTGGGATGGAATCCATTGCAAGGTGACTCTGTGTTGTGAGCCAATTTTTGACAAGGCATCCTTAAGGCCTGGTAGTTTGTTACACTGAAGAGCTTCCAGTACTGATCTTGCATCCATGAAGATTATTATGGGCCATGTATCAATTCTGGAGTTAAGTTTTCAACTGCAGCAATGATTTCCCTAACTTCTACATCATAGTTGTTCCATTATTAAGTTATTTGTGTACAATCTGTTTCTTTCCATGTAGTATGCACTGGTACAGATGATAATGGAGCAACTACAGTTGGAAGTTCAGGTATGAGCTTACGCAGGCGCCTGACCTGGTGAATGAAGCTGCTTCTTTTAAGCCGCTTTATTGCCAAGTTATTGAATCTCTCTTTCAGGGATGGCTTACAGAGCTGAGGAATTTCTCTCTCAAGATCATGACCTTTGTGTCTCTACATTCTTTTAGCACTTGAACAGCATTTTCTACATTTCTTCTTTGATAGTGACTGATTTTGTACCTTGTCTAGATTATGTAGCATAGTGATTGATGCTGTGCACCAGACTTTTGAGTCATATTCTAAATATGGTAGAATGCTTTGCTGATATACATTCTTAAGGATTCTTCCACTAGTTCCCCATGTGGTTCCACTCAATTTTCTTAATATGGTTAGCTTTCTTCTGGTTTTTGCTTCTGCATTGTTGATGTTTCAAGAGTCATCCTAAGTAAGTGGGTTGGTTGTTCATCCTTAAGGATATTTCATTTACAAAAATCTTACCCTGCTTTCTGTTTAGATGAGAGAGTGAACAGAGGGGTACTTGATTTCTTGGTGTTGATACTTACACACCATTTGTTTGTCTATAATGTCAAGATGTTTGCTGCTCTTTGGAGTCTCTGTAGCAACTGCCTCGTGTTCATCTGTACACCACATGACCAGATCATTTGCATACAGGGAAGCTCCTTGTTCAGGTCATTAACTCTTCCCATGCCCAAGAAAAAAAACGTGGACGTTCCCGTTTGTGCCACACAAAAAGCGCAGGTCCTGATCTGTATAGTGGGTATAGTTGTAAAATGGAATGGAAAACAGTATTTACATGTACTTCCATGTACTTATTATGTTTCAAAGTATAACTAAATGTATGAAAATTTCACAAATGCAGAGTTGTTTTAGAAAAAAGAAGTAATGTGGTGTTTTTAGACAATGATTGTGCCCAGCTCACCATCGGCTAGGTCTAGATATGCACTACTTACCATCTGAGATGTGTAGATCTACTTGTCGATCTCGTTTTGTGATTCTGTGTTGCATTCTCGCTAAATTAATTCTTCCCATGCGTAGGACAAAAAGCGGACGTATGGGTACGAACAGGACTAAAAACGCGGGTCTTGGTCTGTAAGGGGGTATAGTTATAAAATGGAATGGAAAACAGTATTTACATGTACTTCCGTATACTTAATATGTTTCAAAGTATAGCTAAATGAATGAAAATTTCATAAATGCAGAGTGTTTTAGGAAAAAATAAGTAATGTGATGTTTTTAGACACTGATTGTGGCCAGCTCACCATCGGCTAGGTCTAGATCTGCACTACTTACCATCTGAGATGTGTAGATCTACTTGTCGATCTCGTATTGTGATTCTGTGTTGCATTCTCGCTGAATGAATATCTGAACTAACCTCCTAACTACTCCTAACTACTTCTCCAGTCGTCTAAATATGTCTAGATCTACCTAGAAAACATTCAAGAGCAGCAGGGTGGCATTAGGCTATGTCCATACCCCTATCTACATCATCAAAAATCGAAAAATTTCCATGCTTCTCGTCCTACTCCTAACTACTTCTCCAGTCGTCTAAATATGTCTAGATCTACTTAGAAAACATTCAAGAGCAGCAGGGTGGCCATAGGCTATGTCCATACCCCTATCTACATCGTCAAAAATTGAAAAATTTCCATGCTTCTCATTCTTTTTCTCACTCGGCATCACTCGTAACTAGGCACTCTTTTGCCATTTTGAAAAGTGTCAACGGAAACGCGAATGAAATATGTACAATCTAAATGTTACACCGGTTGGTTTTATTGAAATTGTCACTATAACGACTATGGCACGCAACTCAATAACCGGAAATTCTCACTATAGTGACTATGGCACGGGAAGAGTTCATGAATACAAGGAATAGTGTAGGTGAAAGGAATCCTTTTGGTACACCATGTCGCAGCAGTACTTTCTGACATTTGTGTTCATCTGTTTCTTCTCTTGCACTTCTATTGTGTAAATAGGACTTTATCCAGTTGCAGTCTTCCGCTCACATTGCAGTTTCTTAGTTTCCACAGCAGACCTTTTTTTCCATACTTTATCAAAGGCTTTCCTCAGGTATATCCATGCTGCTAGTACAAGGTTTTTGTCTTAGAATGCATCTTTAATCTCTTTGGAGAGATAGGTCTTCTGTACTGTAGTACTGCCTAAAACCTGCTTGCTGTGGAGCAAGTTTTTCACTTTCTAGGTGCCATTTTAGCCTCAGGTCAATGATGTGTTTCTTCATTTTGCAGAGGCAGCTAGTGAGACTGTTTGGGCTGCAGCTGGAGGTTGTATTGCTGTTCTTCTCTGACTTTAGCAGTGGTACCATGTTTGGTTCCTTCCAGATTTAAGGTAACTTACCTGTGCTCCAACACATATTGATAATATCCAACAGCTTTCTCATTGCTGCCATTCCCAGGTTCTTGATAATTTCATTGGACACTCCATCTGGTTCTGGTGATTTCCTTGGTTTCATTTTACTGACTGCTAAGTCTAACTCACTGTGTGTGATTGGTGCATCCATGACCTCCACTTTTCTGCCTTGTTCCTCTTCTTTTTGTGGGTCAGTGCGCACTGTACGCTCTTTTTCTGAATGGGTATCAGTGTTGCAGTCTTGTGCACACATGTGATCAAAGTGATCTGCTACCTGCTTACCTATGAGTTTTCCCATCTTCTATTAGTGTAATCTTTGTACTTCTTTCAGTGCTCTCATCATTTAACTGTTTGATTAGTTTCCACAGTTTCCTTCCATCCTTTTCAAAGTTTAGGGACTCTGTTTTCCCTCTCCACCTTTCCCATCTGGCTCTCTGAAATTTGGTCTAAGCATGTTGGTGATGATTATTATTATTGTTGTTTGTCATCATCTTCGATGATGACCACAGCTTCATCTTGGTCTAAATAGGGTGAGATGTGTCTGTGTGTGACCAGCTAGCCCTGTACAAGCTTTAAAAGTTTTGCCACACATGGAACATACATGTCCAGATTCAGTTGTGGGTGCCTGTGCAGCCTTGACCTTTTTGTTTCCCATGGTAATTATTGTGGTGTTCTTGGCACAGTCTTTTTTCTGCTTTCTTTCAAGCTTTTTCCACGATATCATGGAATTTTCCCAGCTCACTAGACCAGTATGGTTTATAGTCCCTACAAGCTCCTCTGAGAATGGTTTCATGAGGGACCTGAAGGATGCAAGCATTAATTCCTTCACTATGCTGTTAATATCCTTACCTTCTATGGACAGCTGTCCCACCAGGATACTTGTACGATGTCTGTACATTGTACAGTTTACTTAGTTCCATCAGGAAAGAGGGCTACTGGTGTTAATGAGTTCCTTTTCTATTGTTAGGGAGACTTATCAATGGTCGCTACCTCTAAGTTGTTTTCCAACTTTACGTGTATTCACAGAACTAAACAGCTTACACCATTAATTCACAGATATATTGTAAGTGTATGCACACTGTGCAGTGCATCCTCACAGATATAGATACATCCATTACATACTGTACAGCATGAACAGATTCTGGAATATCTGCTAATCTATATATAATACTAAAAAATGTGACTGTATATGTATGTTATAGCTAATTCCATATTTTAATTAACAAGACTTGAATCTGTGACTGTATATTTTATGATCAAGAGTCATTGTTCATTTTAATGAGAGAAATCAATGTTTTTCAACATTGACTCCTAGAAGTTCTATTGGAAGTTGTGAAGTAGATTCAAACACATAATTAAAACCTTAAGTAAGGGAAAGTTTCCACTTTCCAGCCGTTCTGTTAACAGGTATGCAAGTGATATGTTGCACAACGGTAACAATAGTTTTTTTAAATGTTAAAAATATCAGTTCTCTAAAAAGAAGCAATACTCAACTACTGGCATTCAGCAGGTTTAGATGAAGGCAGCAGGTTGTCCATTAGGTAAAATAATGGCTGCTTGATTTAGCTAAATGTGAAAAACTGAATGTGATAGGCCTCTGTAGTAAGAAACAAAGAAACTTTCTGATACATTTGTACACAGGTTTGTTTCATTAAAATTTACTTTTAAATATTTCCAAATAGACAAATGGTTTGAATGTATATAGAAACATGTTGCATTTAATGAGAATGTGCAATTGAATATCATTGTTGTTTTTTTTTATTGAGTTTCCAACTTCTTTAACCTCAGAATCTCAGATACAGTACCTGAATCTAGACTTCATTCCTTTCAAGTTGATGCATCATCTGTAAGTCTTGTGATCAATTCCTCCATACTGTAGAGAAAAGACAGTAATTAACTGCTAATAACTGGACTAAATTTATGTTAGCATAACTATTACTGGTGATTTGATTTCTATTTTTTGTCTTCTTAATTCATACCTAATAATTTTTCAGAAACTGATGGTCTGACATAAAATTATTTTTATCCAGGTGAAAGTATAAGTATTATAACTTATACTTATACTTATATTTATTATATAAATATAAGTATTTTACTATGTGAATGCAGTGCTTTCTATTATAAGGATTCATCATCATCATCGCCTTTCACTCCCTTGAGAGCATAGGCCACAGATAAAGGCTCTCCAGTCATCCCTGTTCTTGGAATTATTCTCTGCTTCCTTCCACGTGCATCCCTTGTCTCTGAGCATTATCATAATTTCTTTTCTCCAAGTAAGTCTAGATCTTCCTCATTTTCTATATCCGTGAGAATTCCATGTCAGTGCCTGTCTTGCTACGTTGGTGTTGGGTGTGGCCAATCCACCTCCACTTCCTAGACATGATTTGTAGGTTCATAGGTTCTTGCCCTGCCCTTTCCCAGACCTCCTCGTTCCTGATCTTGTCCTGCCATTTAATGTTTAAAATCCTTCTCAAGCAGTAGTTCATGAATGTTTGTATCCTCTGTTGTATTGCCTTGGTCATAACCCATGTCTCTGAACCATATAGTAGGACAGTCTTTACGTGTATTGAAAAGCCTAAGTTTGGTTCTTGTTTTGATGTTCTTAGATGACCATATTTTGTTAAGGTGGATAAATGCTGTCCTGGCCTTGGTTATTCTAGCATTAACATCCTTTTATTATAAGGATTACCTTTGACGAAAACCTATCATTTCTATCATTTGCAGTGCATTTGTTATTAGTGGTTCCAGTATTTTATGCTAATATCCCATAAGAAATAATCTTGTAAAGCTTCTCTAGTTCATTTTTGCCATTACTTTTGCATAGCCTCTTTTAATCTGACAAGGCTAAGGAATTACTTGTGCCAGAAAATGTGTTCAACCTTAACTTTATTGTGCAATGCTCAGCTTAGATAATTTGTTCATTCACTGTATAGAGTGTTGATTGTTCTACTCAAGATTAATGTTAAAATCTGGATGATGTAGAACAATTTTTCTATCATAGTTCTGTTCTTTTACAGCATTTACAGACAGGATGGCCAGAGAGAAACATGTCTTTTACTTAGTGGAAGTGATAATAAAATTCATGTGTACAGACAGGTTGGTAAGCTAAACTGCAGAGCTGGAAATGTACTTAGTTTCTGAAAGAAGTAGGTTATTAAAAAAAAAAAACAGTGAGTAATAGAGAAATGTAGAGAATTCAATGTTAATAATAGAGAAATGTAGAGAACTCAGTGTGAATCTATATTGATCCTTTATAGACTATTCAAAGGCATGTGATTGTGGAGAACACCAGAAACTTTGAGAAATGAAAAAAATGGGATTTCCAGCACGTGTGATACAATTAATATCACTGCTGTATCTAGACCAACAGGCAGCAGTGAGAATAAATGGTGAAACAGCAACTTGGTTTGACATAAAACAAGGGGTCCATCAGGGGTGCATATTGTTACCTTACTTATATAACCTGTATACTGAAAATATAATGAGGAATGTTAAAGAAGATGTAGACAAAGAATATTATGATGCCATAAAAATTGGAGGTTATGAAATACCAGAGATTAGATATACTGATGACACAGTATTACAGTCCACAGCGCAAAAAGAAATGGAAAAACTAATTATGTCAGTCCGTAAGAACAGTAAAGAACAAAACCTCTATCTTAATGCGAAGAAAACTAAATTGATGACAACTGACAAAACAAGTAAGGCAGCTGAAATATGTATCAGTGAGGAAAAATTGGAAGAAATGGAGAGTTGTGAATATCTTGGATCACTACTAACTAATAATGGAGATACAATAAGGGAAATTAAAAGGAGGATATCTATTACTCTTCAGAAAGTAAAACAACTAAAGAATCTGTGGAGAGGCACAGACAGAACTACAAAAATAAGATTTTAAGGGCATGCATCTTTCCCATTGCAATATATGCCTGTGAGACCTGGACACTTAACAAAACAGCTGAAAAGCACATAAATGCCTTTGAATATAAATGCTACAGAAGAGTTCTTCAGATATATTGGACAGAAAAAAGAACAAATATGTCCATACTACAAAAACTTAATATTGAAGAAGGTTGGCTAGGAAAGAGAATTAAACAGAGAAAAACTTAAATATTTTGGACACATTAAACATCATGATAATCTAGAGAAGACCGTCTTGGAAGGATACATAGTGTGAAAAAAGAAAGAGAGGAGGACCAAGGTGAAGATGGCTGCAAGACATCGATGATGATCTGCAAATGGATACATTAGCAGCAGGGCATCTTGCTCACAACCGAGAGGCCTACAGGAGTGCTGTCAGGGAAACAAAGTTCCGCAAGGGACATGCAAATGACTGACTGACTGCCTTGTCTTCCCCTAGTCCTTGTGTTGTCTGCTAGTCCCTAATGTCTGCTCTCTTTCCTTTCTTTTTTTCTGTCTGTTCAAGTGCCACAAATGACAGACTGACTGACTGAGTAACACAGCTCTTCTTTGAGCAGCCACTGAATTCAGCAGCTTTTCAATCCACTGAGGCACGCTGCTGCAGGAAAGACACATCTCCATTCCTCTCTGTTCTTGTTATTTTCTTGCCAGTTGTCAGTAATCTGAAACTGAGTCAGAAAACTACTGCAGAGTTTGAAATATCTTCATAGCTTCTCAGAGTCATCAGAGGAAATGCACCTCACTCCATCATCTTTTAAAGCATTCATTTGCCATTTTGTGCTAAATTTGGAACCCTGTCACCAGAATATAGGTCCATGGATTTTTCCAGTTCTTAGCATCATTTGGCCCAGATTTAGACTTTAGTTAAGCTTCTGCCAGGCGGATATGCAATATGCTTGTGTTGGGTGTTTTTTTGTATTCTGCTGAAGTATATATTCCATGGCCACAAGCATTCCATCCCATCACCAATAGACAAGTGCTTTCAGCACTTTAAACTTGTGATATGCATTAGAAGAACCCTTGTGGTGATTGAAGTCTAGGAGAATTCAGCTGTGACAGTTTGTGCCGGTTGTGTACACTACAGCCTACTACATGAATACAAGATCTGTTAGAGAAATATTTCACTTATTAGAGTGCACTTTAGTTCTAACATATTATCAGAGTAATGGTCATGGTCAGTAAGCCAGATGCAGAAAATAAACCTCATAGTTGTTTTTTTTTTTTTGCAGTAAAGTAAAAAATAACAGACTATTTTCTAAGTAGAAGTATTAAGTAGATGTAATACAGTGCAGACGATATGTGTTCGAGTTTAAACTAACTTAACAGACAATATCACTGTTTTAAATTACAACATTCTGTTAAAAACATAACCACAAAACCTTAAATTTATTTACATGAGTCCTAGTGCTTTCAAGCAAGGTATTGTGGCATTGATACAGCCACCAGAAAGGATGTTGGTACCAGTTCTTGTCATATAAATCTGTGTGTTCCTATACTAAGGATAATTTACCTCAATCTGTAGAATTCATTTAGGAAATTTCTATACAAGTTATACTAATTTTCTATTACTTGCTCCCAGGCCAAAGATGGACTCTTCTTCTATCCAGAGTTGGATGCTGTGGAAAAACTGTTCCCAGAATTTGCATATATTGATGGTTGGTAAGTTTGTCTGATGCTCTCTTTAACCGAAATATTAAGTTTTATGGTCATGTTTTGTTTTCAAAGTTAATTACAAGAGTCAGAAGGAGATAAACATTCTGTAGCAAATCTTGATAATCTGCAAATGGATGCATCAGCGCCAGGGCATCTTGCTTACAACCAAGAGGCCTACAGGAGAGCTGTTAGGGAGGCAAAGTTCCGTAAGGGACATGCAAATGTCTGGCTGAGCAAATATTGTTCCTATTATGAATGCAATGAGACTGAGCCATTCACTCCTCCACACAGAATGATCGGCGCGTGACAAGGTCATCATCCAAATTAAGAAGAGAAGCAGTTTTATTCATGTCCAGCTGCTATAAGGTGTAATCTTGGGTGCAGGCAGTAAATCACAAGCAAATAAACTTTGTAAGGAGGAGTTTTATGAATCCAGACAAAGCACATAATTGTAGAGTGAGCAGTGATAAAAGAAGAAGACTGGGAGACAAATCTAATGTTCTGTAGCATGCCTACAAGTGAAAAGTGCTTTTCTGTTAAAGTATAGCCCTTGCGTGAATTAGTACTTTCAACAACACCTACTCTTCTAACTGTTAGGCCTTAGTTTATTGTAATAGTATGGGGGATTCAGCTTTCATTCATTTAGTTCTCATTTTTTAAAGTGTTCTTTCACATATGTAATTTTCTCAAAAATCACAAGAACTCATTCCTTCTTTAACTTCATTGTTTAACTAAATAAACTTTGAGGTAATCATTTGTTTGTTGCTTTACTATACAAACAGACTTAATCATGAGTTGGATTAAGACTGCTTAAAAGACAAGTACATTATAGAAAATCGGAGAGACATCTTACTGCAGCATCATCTGCTGCTTCTGTTTTCTTCACCTAACAAGATTTATTTACTTTATTCTTTGCTTTTTGTTTTTTATTCTGTCTTAATTGTGCTTTTCTCTGATTTTTTTTTAGCCTCTCATTAACAATCATTCTATTTATTCACAATAACTGGAGTGTCAGGACAAGTTTATTTCTAATTTCTTTTATCTAGTGTGACTCAGATGGAGTTTTACCAGATTGATGAGTCACACAGGATGACAGCGATAGGAGTTCAGAGTGGACTTGTGACTGTCAGTCTGGTCAATACAGTCACAAGAGGTTGGTTTAAGTTCCTGTGTTTTGTTTTCTTCTTTGTTGTGTGAATTTTTAATGGGAAGAATTTCACCACCTGCAGAAGTTTGTTGTAACCAACACATCCTTATCAATGAATGTTAGAAAACGAGTCCTAAAATGCTATATTGAACCTATCTTGTTATATGGAAGTGAATCATGGACAATAGGCAAGTCTGCACAAAAATCATTGGAAGCAGCAGAAATGTGGTTTATTAGAAGAATGTTGTGAATCCCCTGGACAGCAAAAATAACTAATGAAGAATGTATGAGAAGAGCTGGAGAGACAAAAAAACCTTGTCAAAAAGATAAGAGAGAGACAATGTACTTTCATAGGACATGCAATGAGAAGAGGGGGCATTGAAAATATTATAACAACAGGAAAAATAGAAGGAAGAAGATCAAGAGGAAGACCAAGAGAAATGATACTGGACAGTCTGACGGGATGGTGTGAGAGGAGATCACCAACTGAGCTGATGGCCTGCATGAAGGATCGGATACTCAGGAGAAGCATAATAGCCAACGCCAGTCGGCACGGCACATGATGACGATGATGATGCAGAAGTTTGAGGGGTCTTCTTCTTCTTCTCCTTCTTCTTCATTTGCTTCTACCACCAAGATCACCCCGTGATCCTACTGAATTTACTCCTGTGGTCCTATATTGGACCTGTGGTCCTCGTGAGGGCCACAAGAGATCCCCCAGAGGATCACATGAGGTTCAGAGTATTGCGGGGCTTGAGCCTGTATTCTCTGTGGGTCGCAGAAGTTGGATTGCGTGACACTGTGGTTTTCATTGCACCAGTTTAATCTAGAGTTGGACTTTCTCACCGGAAAACCTCGATGTGTTTTGGATATCAGTATATCCCCGCCGGGTGAGAGGTGGCAGCCCATCCAGCCTAGAGTTGGACTTTCTCACTGGAAAACCTCGACATGTTTTGGATATTAGTATATCCCCACTGGGTGAGAGGTGGTTGCCCATCTGGTCCAGTGTTGGATTTTCTCACTGGAAAACCTCATTGTGATTAGGATATGCATATATCCCTGTCGAGTGAGAGGTGGTTTCCCATCTAGACTGCACTGGTCCAGTGTCTCTGACTTCAGCTTCTTAATAGTTGTGACCAGGACGGAGCTTTTGTCCAGGTGACGAATCCTCACCACTAGTAAGTTTCACCCCTGGGTTAAGCTGGTTTAAGCTATTATCCCAGTATGGGCATATTTAGGACGTGTTCAGCCTCTAGAGCGGAGGTACCATGTTATGAGTGGTCATCAAGTTTCACCCCTGGGTTAAGCCAGTTTAGGCATGGTTGGTGCAGTTCTGGAGGATATGTTCCACAGTTTGGGGCACCTGGGCACATGTACATAGATTAGTAGTACCAACCTTAAACTTTGTATACATACGACTTCGGAGTCGGCTGTGTCCTGTTCGGAGACAGAAGATGGTGACTTGTTCCTTTCTGTTTAGCATGTGATAGTCATCGTGTGGTGGTGTTTGTGGCTTCCTGTAGGTTTTTATCATGCTTTTCTTCTGATTATAGGTGATTGGTATGTCTGGTTGTTCCATTTCAGTGCCCTTTTTGGCCAGATGGTCAGCTTTCTCATTGCCTGCTATCCCACAGTGGGAGGGAATCCATTACAAAGTGACTCCATGTTGTAAGCCAATTTTTGACAAGGAATCCTTAAGGTCTGGTAGTTTGTTGCACTGAAGAGCTTCTAGTACTGATCTTGCATCTGTGAGAATTACTACAGGACATGTATCAATTATTAAATAATTTTTCAACTGCAGCAATAATTACCCTAACTTCTGCATCAAAATTGTTGCAGTATTTTCCAGTGGGTATGGAAATCTTGTCAGTGGTGTTGTTTGGATATTCGATATGTGCTCCTGCCCCTCCATTCTTTATGGCATTATGTGCAGATCCATCTGTATACACACGTATCCAGGTGTCACATGGATATTTATCATCTAGAACACTAAGTGTGGCTGTTGATCTTACAAGACTGCTCTGCATCTCACCATTCTGCACACCTTTCACTTCAGTCTGAATAGTTATTTGTGTATAATCTGCTTCTTTCCATGGTGTATGCTCTAGTACAGATGATAATGGAGCGACTACAGCTGGAAGGTCAGGTATCAGCTTACGCATACGCTTTGCCTGATGAATGAAGTTGCTTCTTTTAAGCTACATACTGATTAATCTTCACTTTATCCTTTCCATCACCTTTTCACATCAGCGCCGCTCTGCAACCATTTTCGCATTTTCTTTATTTGCCAGGAGGAGTTTCACCCCATGCGCGGCAGACGAAGAATCTCACCAACATTATCATAGTTTAACCCCTGGGTTATACAGGTTCAGGCAGTTCACCCAGTGTGGATGCACATAGGACATAGCCGACCTCCAGAGCAGAGGTGCCGTGATTTGAGCAGTCCTGACCTCAAGACTACTGATTACTTCACTTAATCCTTTCTTTTACCTTTTCCATCATGGCGCTGTGCGGCAACCCCATTCCCACCTTTCTTCACTGGCCGGGAGGAGCCCCACTCCACGCGCAGCAGCTGAAGAATTTCGCAAGCAGCAGGTTTTAAATCAGAGTTTTCCTTCTCTCAGATGAGCTACCACATAAGACCAAATGTCTGGTTTTCAGGCGCCAAATATTCGCCTTCACCCAGTCTCCGGTCAGTTTGATCAGTTCCACCACGAGATGGCTAGGAGCTGGACTTGACTGTCAGAGGCTGTTTGAGACACACACCTTGGAGACATTTAATTGGAGTGGAGAGCATATCCTCCACCCCACCTCCGGCTATGACAGTCTTTAGAACCGTTTGAGGGATAATCTTCCATATTTACATGTAATATCAAAGGTACAATAAATCTTACACTCACAGATTGTTGATTGGTTAGGACAGTGATGTAACCAACATTTTACTAATGGAGAACTGATTGTTGGTTTGGTTAGGACAGAGATGTAGCCAACATTTTACTAATAGAGGACTGATTGCAGGTTGGTTAGTATGTTTTCCTAGCTCCTGATAGCCAGCAGTTATGATGCTATAGCCTAGCTGGCAAGAAGGGAGTGTCAGTTGCCTAATGTGACAGTTTGTTGACAAGCCTGTTCCTTGGGTACATTTTGTGAAGTGAGAAAAGCCATAGTTGTCTGCTCCCCATCCAGCCTTTTGCATGTAACTAAGATCTTCATGCCAACATCATCTAGTGATTTACAGCAGTAAGGATACAACAGTAGCTCAGGATTTACTTCATAAATTTGTTGCAGTCAGTACCTTTACATATTGCTGTCTTATATTGATTTATTTGAAGGAAGCATCACAGCAAATGAAATTCAGTCATGCACTGCAAAATGTCCATTCAAGCAGTGTCCAACTATAATTTTGTAATAGTTTTTAAAAATCTTGAACAGAGAATGGGACGTAGTGAATGTAACCAGACATAGTGAACTTGCAGCTTCCTGGCACAACATGTGTCTGTCTTGTCTCATGTGAACACAGCAGTCACACTGACAGGCATATAATAGTACAGTACATGGTCAATACAGGCACACTGCATTACTTCATACAGGTTTGCCAAGTGTTTAATATGGTGTTAGCACAATGTCCAAATCACATGAGGTCTTTTTTTCAAAGAATGCATTATGGATATTGTGTGGTGCACATGAGTGTACCTATTTTTGTAAAGAGGTGGTGCTGGAGTGGAGAAAGGAAATGAGAAAAGATTTATCTTTATGACATATTTGATTGTTTATTGTGTTTATGGCTTCTTAGTCTAATATGCGATTTATTTTTTTTTCCCTTTGTTGACAGAAATTCAGCAAATATGGACCACAGAACTAGACAGCCCAATCACCAGCATCCAGTTGTTTACACAGCATACAAATGTTCCCTGTCCAGATTTTATCAACAAACATAGTAAAAAAATTTTATTGTGAATTGTCTGGAATATTGTTGAAGTTTTAAGAATTTTAAGAAAGAACACGTTTTTTCCATCATGTAATGCTTAAATAAGTATAATAAATGAGTATTAGAAGACCAGTTCCAAAGCACATTTACTATGGTAGGAATATTGAAGTATTAGAACTTCATTTTTCAAAGATTCAGCTTCTAAAGGTGTAACACACAATAATTAGTGTATAAAAAGACAACTATACACGAAACACTGCAG
This sequence comes from Achatina immaculata, assembly GCA_009760885.1. Lineage (NCBI taxonomy): Eukaryota > Metazoa > Mollusca > Gastropoda > Stylommatophora > Achatinidae > Lissachatina > Lissachatina immaculata. Next base: position 59,009,081 of record CM019718.1, on the reverse strand, counting down.
TAAAGCTGTGATACCAAAATGTATAAACTAGGAAAAAAAGTAGGAATAGCTTTATTTACTTAATGACTAAAATAGTCGTTACTACTTTGTAGTCGTTAAGTAATAATGCTGTTCCTGCTTTTTTTTCCTTGTTTATACATTTTAGCTTCTAAATGTGTGAAGTTCCAGCCTCAGCCTCATTGGCTTTTGTTCTCAGACATACAATTTCGTTTTTCAGAATAATAATATTTATAATAATAAAATTTTAATAAATTCAGTCATTGCCCAAATGTTAGAACTCAAGAGTACAGTACTCACCAACCCATACTGATTGCAGATCATCCAAAGATCCATCAAGCAGCACAAATAAGACAGAACAAACACATTATTAATACAAATTTCATGTTATACGCATCAGTAAAGAATGTTACTATAAGCATCAGTAAAGAATGTTACTATAAGCATCAGTAAAGAATATTACTATAAGCATCAGTAAAGAATGTTACTATAAGCATCAGTAAAGAATGTTACCATAAGAATAAGGCTGTGATTTTGATAAATGAGTAAGTGAAAAGGAAAAGAAGTCATGATATTGTGATAAATGGAATGGCTGGAGGTGAATAATCTACAAGATAATATAATTTTAAGTGCAGGATAAAACTGCATCCAGATTACATAAAAAAGATGAAATATGTAAAGAGTTAATGAGTGGAATATAGCCTACATTGTGTTGTATTGCGCTGCTAGGCCATCACAGGACCCGCAACTCTGTGATTATTTCACACTAAACATTTAGAACAAGCTATGAAATGTCATAGCAATAGAGCAATGTCTGAGCAATAGAGGGCTCACCTGGGCAAGAGCAGAAAAAAAGGCGAAGGACAGGCATTTGTGGAAAACCCTTGCGGAAGCCCCATGTGCCCTGGGCACTTAAGGTTCAGAGAGAGAGAGAGAGATGAAATGTCAAGAATTAATGTCTTTCAACAGTTCATTTTCAGAATTGTTCTCACAGTAATTGTACTGCTTGTTTGTTAAACATTCCTGCAACTTTTTCTATATTAGCTTAGTGATGTATACTGATACCTATACTGAGATGTAGACTTAAATGTTCCTGTATATATTCTAATAATAAATATCACTTGTGCTAGTTTTTAATCACTACTGATTCATGCAAATCTGTGGAGAGGAGCAGACAGAACCACAAAAATAAGATTTTTAAGGGCATGCATCTTTCCCATCGCAACATATGCCTGTGAGACCTGGACACTTAACAAAACAGCTGAGAAGCACATAAATGTCTTTGAATGTAAATGCTATAGAAGAGTTCTCCAAATATCGTGGACACAAAAAAGAACAAATATATCTATACTACAAGAGCTTAATATTGAAGAAGGCTGGCTAGTAAAGAGGGTTAAAGAGAGAAAACTTAAATATTTTGGCCACATTAAACGTCATGATAATTTAGAGAAGACCGTATTGGAAGGATACATAATGGGAAAAAGAAAAAGAGGAAGACCGAAACGAAGATGGCTGCAAGACATCGTTGATGATCTGGAAATGGATGCAGCAGCAGCAGGCCATCTTGCTCACAACCGAGAGGCCTACAGGAGTGCTGTTTGGGAGGCAAAGTTCCGCAAGGGACATGCAAAGGAATGAATGAATGAATGAATGATTCATGCAAATGTAGAAGGGTTAAGGACAAAAATAGGCTGAACTTTTGAATGTTCTGTGAAAAATGAAAACTATTCTTTTTTTTTTTTAGTTCAAGATGATGACCAAGGTGACAGAACACAGATAGCTGTCACAGAACCTTTAAATTTGTTAATCACTTCAGCAATTGATCCAGCTGTTGTGTTCTGGTAAGTTTCAAACTGCAGCATCTAGATTTTTTTTTTATTGGTTGCTGGCACATTTTTTTCCTCTGTTAGCTAAGCTGTAACTTGTAGAATATAACCTATTAACACTAGAGGTGTCAAGACACTCTCTCATGTACAGAATACACAGAATTTTCCTTATCTTTTTATGCTTTCATATGTATCCTCTGTGTGTACATTTTTATCAGTCAAGGAGAAAAAAAGGAAAAAGCAGGATAGTGGTTGATGTTGATGGAGAGATGAATTTAGAATTTGTAAAGGATGATAAAGATGATTATTAATGATTTGCAAAGTCACTTTCATTTATATCCCTGGACATACAGGCATCCAGGGAAATGAAAGAGCTGATAGGTTGGTTGGTTCTGCTTGTCATCGCAGATGGACAACCACTGGATCAAGCCGATATTAGAGAGTGGAGAACTTCAAGAGAAGCGAATCTATGTTGCTGCTTAGAATGAGAGAGCTGGAAGTACAGATTGGCACAACCAGGAATGAAAGCCATATTGGGCATGTGAGAGGATTTTTAAACCAACACAGAACGGGCACTATCAGCCACAAGACACTAATGGATATATTGAGGAGGGGATCTCAGCATCTGTGGACATGTCCAGAATGCAATGATGATGATCTAAACTACAGACCATAAAGATGATTACTTTATTTAGTTGAAAGTAAATTGATGTAATTTCTGATAAAAGAGTACAGTTATTAGATTGGAGTTTACAGCCATCAGTACACGGACTTCTGTAAGCCACTGAGAAAGATATCTTGGCAGGACCTATCAGTGCATTTAATGTTCAGGAAATCATATGAAGCACTTACACTCTATTTTTGGTGGTGAAGACACCATCCATTGAGGCAATCAGTGAACCATAGCTGACCAAGACCATGTCCCACCTCTCACTTGGTACCCCCAGTAACAGTCATAGCCTGACTAACGGGACAGGGATTGCCAAGTCCCCGTGGTGGTGGAACCTGCTAAAGAAGCATTGCACACCCCCTGCATTTTAGCTGTATTCCGAGACTGAAAAAGTATCTGCCATAACCCATTTCCACACTGATACGATGCTGTTCCTCAACACCTACCCAGCATCAACTGCAAAGAGCACCAGCTTGTACAGGGAGATAGTACAAGTACTCTGTTTTTTAGCAAATTTATGAGACATTTTTGAAGAAGAGGAAGGCATGAAAAATTTAGTACACATGTTTAGAGTTTGGTTGTACCATCACCTTGATGTATAAACTAGGAAAATTAGAGGAATAAAGTCATGAAAAATATAAAATAGGAACATTAATTTTTGTCCTAGTTTATACATGTTGGTATCACAGCTTTACTGCAGTGCCTCATGTATAGTTGTATGCTTATACACTTAATTATTGTGCATCACCTTGGTGAGTTTGTTCATCTTTTCATTAGGGATGTAATGAACTATGGGCTTTCAGAATGCCACACCCTGCCTCATAGCAACACACAGGATGTGATCCTGTGTTCCTTTATCACAGACATTGATTTTGATGGAGAGAATGAAGTTCTCATTGGTACTTATGGACAGGTTTGTGCTAGCCTTTATTTTTGCCTTTATTCAGTTTGTTTACAAAGCAACAAGAAAAAAAAAACATTATTTTCAGCTCCATCTAAATTAACTAAAGATATTCATTTGTGTTTTTTTAATGTTTCTTTTAGCCTTTCAAATTTTTTGTTGCCTCCCTGTGACACAGTGGTGATCAAATGTTTAATTAATTAATTTCATTCAACTGCAATATAAACATAGAAAATTGTCTTCAGGTCCTGCTAGCTTACAAGTTTAT